>JACCHV010000070.1:600000-1004997 GCA_018907245.1 Eupristina koningsbergeri
TTATGTATGAATTGAGATTCAGATCATTTTCTCTTAACCACTTCAGTTTCATTTTTTTATATTTATTTAGTCTTTTTTCTTTATTATACCAACATTATTATAGGAGTATTTGTGTTTTATTTTCAAAAAAAGAAAACAGACTTGTAGATTTAAAAATCAATATGAGTTAGGCATGTTAGAATAGGTTGATCTATATTTACCTTTGAATCGCGTAAACAACGTTTATTTTTTATTCAATTTGATGAAAATTGGTAGATTTTATAAATCAAAAATAAAAAATTTAGTATATTGAATTTTTTGTTAATTTTAAATCTTATTCAAATTTTTTAGGAATTATTGGCTAATCAAAGTTCGATAGATTTAATGAAACATCAACAATTATTTATTCAACATTTATTGTATGAAAAGAAGTTTAAAACATGTATTTTAAATTTTTTAAAGACATCATAATTTTATTTTTATGCTTTTAAATATAAATACTTTAAAGACTTAGCAGTTAAAAAAAAATGTGAAAGAGTTATCAAGTACAAAATTTTTAACGTACTTTTTTAATCTGCTATACTTTTATACTAAATTACTAGTATAATTAAAAGAAATTTTATTGTTGTTGTTTTTTTAAGTCATTATACTGCGTAAAGAACTGTCCAAATTCTTATTTAACGATTACATAAATTTCATGACTCTGGTAGATGTGCTAAGATAAGGGGTTAAATGTAGATTTTAACATCAAAGACTTAACAGACACAGGGTAAATGATTTTTTGTTTGTCCGTGTAGGGTCACATGGATGGTAAGCTACTTCCCTCTGTATTTTATTTCGTTTTAGCATTGCAATTTAGTACACGGACTCTATAGAATATTTCAAATAGTTGTTTCAGCTTGTTTATTTTGTTCTACTTCATTTACGTCCTGGTTGACTCATTTTCATTGACTGTCGATTCACAGTACCAAAGAGACTTGAGATTTCTTCATTGCATACACAAGCAGGAATGAATTGCGCTCTTTTCGAGTTTGATTCACTACTTCTCTTTATACTGCTAGAATTTTCCTTTCTGACAACTGTTTGCTCAGCCAACTTTTAAATTTTTTATTCCTATTAGGAATGTAAAATTTTTGGATATTTTTTGCATAAAAGTAAATTACTTTTATACATATTTAATATATTTATACTCAAATTATTTCAATTTTACATTTAAAAATGATAGTCTTAATGTTCACTTTTCATTAACACCAATTATTTATTCAAAACAGTTATTGTTATAATTGTTCAATTGTCTTTTTTTCAGAAATGAAACGAGTCTGTAAATAATAAATTGTGTTATATTTAAAATAATTGTTTTTGAAAATTGTATGATCACTACATTAAATATATTGTAATTTAATAAAAATAAGCTACTTGTATTAATAGAATTTCAATTATCTTATTCAAGTGCTAAATAGTGTGCGTTATATAATAATTTTCACAGTAAACAAGCCAAAATTTTTAGAATAAATAAAAATTTAAAAACTTTTGATTCACATATTTAGTTCAATAGTTTGAAAGAACATGATTTACCAAAGTGACTTTGAATATTCTTCTTAAAAAGTGTTTAAGCTTTCTAAAGTAACTATTTGCATAAATTTATCTTTAAAATTTTTATATTTTCTCTAAAATGTTATCATAATTTTTTAGAGCAATTTTCAAATTAATATCCTATAAGCATTTTGTAATTCTGTTTCCTTGAAAATGCATATAGGAATATGAAATATCATAGCTAAATATAAAATTAACAAAAATTCTTGTTTATAAATATAAAATCCTATGAATTAGTTATTAACTATCTTTTGGATAAATAAATAATATATTATGCATATCTATTTTTATTCCAGCAAAAATTAATACTTTAATATTTTGGCAAATCAAATTGATCAAAATTTTTTTTTGAATTTAATGATAGTATAAATATATATTACTAATTTTTTTAATTCCTATAAATTATTTTCTCTTTAGTATCTTGATGAAAAGTGAATGTTATATATTTGAGTTAGTTTAATTCAATTATTAAAAAAGTTAATAACTGTGTATCTGTGGGTATAATCATTATTTATATACCAAACTATGCAATGTAAAAAGGATATTAATTATGAATAAAGACAAGTGAAGGTCCACATTATTACTATAGATGTAGAAAATGGAACAAATCACTATTATTTGATATAAAATTAAAACAATAGTTGTAGAACATTAAAATATTTATGAAGATAAAAAAAGTGGTGGATATTTTTTTTACAATGACTAGACTTTTTTAACTTTAGTTGTAAAGTTATATTTATATTCTATATAAGTTTAGCATAAGACTTCTAAGATATGTATACCAAATTCTTTCTTATAAGTATTAATAATATTACTTGACTATACTCTTAATATATTGTTTACTCTAAATTCTATTATTATCAAATATACTTTAATATATATACATTCATACACTTAGTTTTTAATATGTATGTATGTTTTTAGTTCATAGCTGAAATGTGAACTTCATATCAAACATTTAAGTAGAGGTAATTTCAATACATAATCCAAAATTGGTCTATAAATAATATCTTTATAATAACTGATTTGTTTTGTACAAATACATATTTATTGTATTGGTTAATGAAAATTTTTTGTGATTATTTATATTTTTTATATTTTTAATTTAAAATAAATACCTTATTCAATTGTGAACACGTCAGTTTTTAAGTTTTTCGCGCTTCCAAGATGGATTACAGATGTGTTTTTATCTAAAAACAATAAATATAAATATGTTAAATAAACTTATTATTTATTAATATATTAATCATGCATACATTTTTTAAATATTAATTAAAGTAAAATTTTATTTAAAATCATATTGAACAATTAAGGTACTGGAATTTTAATTGTTAGTACTAAAATTAATCATTTAACAGTGATTTTGTGAATAAAAATGTAAACTTTTAGTTAGTTAGTATAAATTAAAATATATATATTTATATTAATATATCTGAAAATATATAGATTTTATATAATGATCATAGAAATATTGGAAAAATTAGATCAGAAAGTTCAATCATAGGATACATCGTATGTTTGTGTATGTTAGTTTCAATTAATAAAATCAAAACATTAATTACACACGCTAAATCAAAAATTTAATTAAATCGCTTTGGAAATGTTTTATTTACTGGATATTTCTAGTTTGGGATTGAGTACATTGAATTTGGTGAATGTAAAAACATTAAAACATTAGCACATTTCCGTATTGTTCCTCTGCTATATTTTTCATGGCTAAATACCAGATTAGATTGAAATACAATAATCTATACAATTTGTTTTACTTAAATCTTTTAAATTTTAGTTTTTTAATCTTTTTCGAATATTTATGCATTGAATCAAGTGGATTTAAATGGATATATTTACGTTGCTATAATAATAAAATATTTATCTATCTATTACTATACATATATATTTTTTTATATATTTTACAAAATATTCTTTTTACTATTTTAGCTATAATCAAAGTGCTGTTTTCAAAATGATTATTAGAGAATAATTATTAAAGCTTTTCAATTATAATAATAATAACAACATCCGTAATATCCTAAAATATTAAAAGTTGAAAAATTGCTTGCATTTTATTTAAGAAAACCGATACTTATATAAATACTATTCGGTTTCATCAATATAATATATTTATAAATGTTATTTATATGTATCAAATTTTATTGAAAATTCATAATTATTTTTAAAAAATGATTTCGATTTACAGAAAGATGTTAATGCGCAAAAATACAAAATATTAGATAATAATATAATTGATAATATAATAAATCAATTAATATATCAATTTACCTATATAAAGTATAATATACAAATGTGTATATGAACATGTATGAATTTATTATATATTTTTTCTAATTTATGTAATCATATTATCATTTTTTATAAAAATTATTATAGTATTTTTAAAATAATAATAAATTCATCGACAAATGAAGCTTTAATTTATTTACATGTTACAAAAGTAGACTTAATTAAAAATCTTTTATTAAAATACTTGTAAAAATAACAAGTTCTTCTAAATAAATGAACCTTTTTTAATTCTTCATAAAATTGGAAAAAATTCTTTAATTTAATTAAAATGTGGTAATTTCTAATGTTTTTTTAAACAAAATTCAGTTCAATTTTAATTTTTCAGTATTGAATTAATTATATCACTACCTATGTGTATGACCAAATTAAATAATACATTTTCCTTATTTCCTATGGGGCTTTCATTTTTTGTCTATGTATATATACATATGTGTATATATATATATATATATATATATTTTAATTTCTTTTTTCGCTCAGCAGTCATAGCACCTCGGGCATTGCTTTCGTGTTTATTTCTTTCTTTTTTCATGAGAAAATCGCAAGTAAAGTTGGTTGTGTTTCATGGATTTTAGTTATATTCCATCAAAACTTTGATTAATTTAACTATGTTAATTAAGAAAAATAAAATTATTACAAAAAAAGAATAAAGTAGAATAAAAATATTTAAAGAAAAGTAATTTATATTAAACATTTATTACGTTTTAAGAAAAATTATATTTGAAAATATAAAAAAACCAAAAATTCGTTTTATATTAAATTAAAATATTGTGAATTATTAAATAATTAAATTTCTAATAAATTATAAAAATATTAATTAATACATCTGTATTTAATTTTATTTAAGTAAAATTATTATTAACTTGTAATGTAAATATTATAATTAGTGATAAATAATTAAAGGAGATTTTATAAATGAAACTCATTTATTTATTTTTTAAATTATTTATTGTAATTAAAATTATATTTTGTGATTACTCTAGAATGATGCAAACAACATTGGTTTGGAATTTTTTATTGGACGCTACCTTCATAGTCCGACTCTCTTCAGGCTGGTTCATAAAAAGTAAATCTGCTAAAATCTGCTACGTAGATCCGAGCTACCAGGTAACTGCCGGAATCAAAGTATTTCCTTTTATTTCCATGATAATTTTCTTCCGACAACTTCTGATACGGCTAAGAAAATTCTTTTTGCAATACGACCTACTATTGAAAATTGTAACTCTTATTTCATAACAGTTAGATTGAAAATACATATTTACATTACGCACGATATGATATTAAATATAATTATTAAATATGATTCAGTTGTAGTTGAATTAATTGTTTCTTATTAATATTATTATCATTATTAGTATCACTTGTTTTCTTATTTTATAGAAAATTTTACATTATAAGTTATAAAGAAGTAAATTTTTAAAAATTTTATTTAAAATGAAAAGGAATAGTTTGAATGTAATTTTAATTTATAAGTAATTGTGCTTTATTGTAAAATCTAATACATCATAAAGTTTTCAACTATTATTGCATATTTTATAGACTAAAAAGAAAGTATTTTCTATTTTATCTTTCATGTTTGTGCCCTTTTTTTACTATTTTAGTACTTTACTTGTAAAGCATAAAAATGTATGTTATTTATAAACATACATGTGTAAGAATGCATGTATAAATAAATACATCATTTTTTTTTATCTATGAAGTTTAGTGCTCATAAATCATCTCTACATCTATTAGTAATTTAAATTTTGTTTTTATTTTTGAAATTTTAATTCTATTTTTTTTTTCTAAAGTAGTTAAAGGTACTGTCAGTGTAGATATAATTGAAAAGTTTTTATCAATAATATGTTTTATGCAATGATGTCACATATACGTGCATTTTTCATTCTAACTATAATTTATAAAATACAGAAATAAAATTTAAAGTAACGATAGAAATTGATAGATCTGTAAATATACGTATTCAGATACAAAAATATTACCATATACATCATCATAACTCTTTATTTTAAGACGTATGCTAAGATGATATGATCTTCTATCATACTTTATTTTATTGTCAATACTGTTTTTATTTAAAATAAATTCATGTATTTTTAAAAGATATAATGTTAACACTTAGAAAATATATATAAAATATTTGTAATTATTTATAATAATATTATTTTTACATAATACTTTTAAACTTTAACAAATTAAATTGTCTGCTAAAATTTAAAAAGGAAAATTTTTAAAAATTATGTATTAGATTCAATTTTTTAAAATGCAATATTTATTTAATCAAGTAAAGTTAATATTCTGGGTAAGGATATATCATTTCTATTTGTATATTTTATAAATATTTGTGTAGAACAATGATATTTTAAAAATTCCAATTAATATAATTTTTTATATAATTATATAATTTATACAATGTATATTAATGAGTACTACGTAATAATAATTTTATTGCAGTCGATGAAGTATATTAGCTGGTAAATTTAAATCTTCAGAATATGGTTTATAGAATATTTAAAAATCAATTTTTAAAGCAATTAATTATTAAATTCTCGATTTCCCTTAAATCACTCAAAAATTCTAATTATCAAAAGTGTTCAGTTGTACGTGAGAAAGGTAGGTTGTGAATAAGAAAATAAAGAGGTGGTGGTAAGGGAAACGCGGAACGATGAGAAGGAGATTGCAGGCAGGTTCTAATGTTACCACATTCACGAACAGCGTGATTTCTCACCCTTATCTTATCTCACGGTGTGAGCTCCGACATGAAGAGAGAAAGTGAGAGAGAGAGAGGGTGAGAGAAAGTGAGAGAGTGGGTGAGAGAAAACACCCTGACGATGTGCCGATACCCAAGCCTTCCCAACCCCTTCTGCGGTGATCCTTATTCTTGCACCTCGACAACCCTTTCCTCATATACGCTGCGACAGGCGTGTGGGATAAGTCATTTTTTTTTCTTCGAACGTGTTAACCCCTTATATATAACACACAGACTCGAATTTGTTAATAGAACTTTTAATTTGTACAGTATAAAAGTTTTATAGACAGTGAATATTGGATTTTTTCTAAGCTAATATTGAACAAGATTAAAAAAAAAAAAAAAAACAGAGAAAAGTAAACTAATCGTGGAATGAGAAAATTAAACAATAAAATATATCTGAATAATAAAAAAAGGATACAAGGATTTGTTAAGTAGATATAAATATGTTAATCAGCATACAGAGTTTTGAGCGTTTATGTAAATATATATTTTTTCACTTGCATTATCACCTGATATTATTATTATCAAGTTTTTGCTTCTTGTTCAATGTATTCATAAACTTGAGACTTATTTATCATTGTATATTGCAATAAAAATTTTAATTGAATTTTTTTTTATTTACTTTTCTTATTTAAACTTTTGCTCAATCATAAAGAAATATAATTAACTTTTATCAAGTGCATAATAATATTGATAAACAAAACTTTGTTTCAAAGTTTATGAATGAGAAAGAGTATGTGCTAATATTTTTTTTATCACTAGGTTTTTATAAAAAAAAATAATTTTTCAATAAATAAATACACTGTGAAAAATACAATATTATAGATTTTTTATATATTTTTTTAATCTAGTAGTAAAAAAAAACAGAAATATCCCGCGTAATGGTAATACTAAGTGTATTCATTCATTTTATTTTCAAATTATTTTCGCGACTTTGCAAGATTATATTAAAAGTTTATGTAATGTTCGTCATTGCAAAAGAATTTATACTGTATATCAAAATTCATATTTTTTTTAAGACTTTTAAAATAATAAAACACAGTAGATTGTAACTTCAAAGCTAAGGTTCAAACCGAAGTCGCTGGGGGTGTTCTTTGTACTTATAAGAGAATACGTACCCTTTTTTCTTTAATTCTTTTTCTTTACATTACACTTACCTTGTGCATTGTTGAAAGGTTTATGAAACGCTTTGAATGTATATTCACGGGTAAAAAATAAGTAAATTCCATAAAAATAATATTTGAAAATTATTCGTTTTTATGATTTCAAGTGCTTTTACTTTTAAATTATTTATTAATGAATAATGGATTAATATTTGTGTTTTATCTTTCTTTTCTATTCAACATATATATAATAGATATTTAATTATTGAACAATTTATTATCATAGCTTTATACACGAAATTATAAATGATAAGAACAATTATATACATTATATATTATTTAAAATAATACTAGCTAATTAATAATTTAATTTATGCTTGAATTATAAATGAATACAATAATTAATTAATACATTTAAATGAGTAAAGAAATTTTTTCGTATTTGAAATGTATTAAAACAGTGTGTTCTCTGATTTCTTTCACGATACATTCTAACTAAATTCAAATTATTATTAAGAACACAACAACTAAATTGTATAAAGCTGACAGAAAGTTCTTTGTTGAATTTTGAAACAGCGCATTTTTTCTGTACAAAAGAGCAAAATTTAATTGGAAATTCAACGAAATTCCGAGAGTAAAATCTAGGGAGTGGAGCGTAAATTTTCTTGAAAACAAAATTTAGAGTAAATGAAATAAAGAGAAATATTTCCGCTTGAATGCAAATAGATTCACAATAGTTTGCTTTTATATTTACCACTTTTCTCGCACTCTAGCGGTGCATTTTTTTGTTCGGGGCGTTAAAACGGCTTAGCTGAACTCGAGCGAGGCATTGCATTGCATAACGTGAATTTAACTTGCAGGGAGAAAGGTGAAAGTATGGAAGAGAAAGAGGGACCAAGAAGCGACGACATAACAGCAGATTAACGCTCCTCCTGCATGTGCCTAAGGATGGTTATGCATGTGTCGGTGACCATCGATCAAACGGCGAAGGCACGAGGGTAACGGACACGTCGAATTTTCCTTTTAAAGAAATATAAAATCAGGTATGCGCCTATGTGTGAGTCGATTTATATCGTGCCTGGCTTTATAAGGAAAAGTATATACATGTACATAACTATGTTCTAGTGTTATAAATCATGTCCGTAAGTTGTAATTCAACGCATGCCGGACATACTTTTAATGTTTTATTTAATTTTTTTTTACCACTTACATCCATATTTGAGTGTTTCATTCACATCAATTTTACTAATTATTAAAATTTAACAAGGCCAAAATAAACATGTAAGATTGTTTCTGGTATCAAACTTTTTTTTACTAAGTTTTCATCTTTTACGACATATCTCTATTCAATACTACGTTTAGAATATTCATCCAATAGTTTTGTTTTCTAATATAAAAACTAAATCAATATAATTATAATAAATTATATGTAAATTTGTAGTTACTTAGTTTTTGATAAGTATATTCTACATTTTTTACAATAATAAAATATAAAATTACAATGTCTGTTATTTTTCAATATATGATAAAATTTAGTGTAAATTGTAGTTGTAAAAGTGAAATTTACGTATTTGATTCTTATATGTATCCAATAATACATTATAATATTTATCTAAAATTTTAAAAATGATTTGTACTTGTATATTCTGTTACCGAATTCACAAAAATAGTCCAAAAATTATTAAATGAAATTATTAATTAAATCAATATAATATGCCTTTCAATTAATTATATTTTTTTAAACATATTAAATTGTAATTTATATTATTAATAGTGAATTTGAATGAAATATAACAGATTGTTATTAACTTACAATAATAATATTATTGTATTATTAAATCTATATTTGAATATCATACATTTATATAATTCTATAAATATACTCATATAATTGAAATAGATTAAAAAAATTAATTTTAAAAGTGAAAATGTATATGCAAAAATTTCTTTAAATAATACTACTATTTTTTATATTGTAGCATGATTTCTATAAAAGATAATATCTTAAATATTAATATATATAATTTAGTGTAAATATTAAATAAAAAACAAAATTAATAATTAAAATTTATAAGCATTTAATTATTTTAATAATTAAATGTTTATAAATTTACAACTTATAACAGTTACAAAATTACAGATATAGATGTTTTTATGTGATTAAACTTCTTCAATAGGATAGCTAATAAGAAATACAAACTCTTTTAATGCAATTATTTTTCAACTGTAAAGTAAACAACAAATAACTAACAAAATTTGAATCCATAGAATGTAAAGCTTATTATACAAGTTAAAACAAATACAAAATTTAAGTTTAGAAAACATTCATAACACATATTCTTATTAACACAGTACCATAAAATAATTCATTGCTATAAATTACTGGTAATGCATTGATGTATTTGGATTTGATTTTCTATTGTATTAAAAGTTATTCCAAATATATATTTTTGTTGTATATATAATAAACTTTAATCGCCATTAAAGTTTATCATATAATTCTCATGAAATTTTTTATACAGATATCAAACAAATTATTTTATTATAAACTTTTTATCAAAAGATTTTCATAATAAATTAAAATGTTCAGAGATTTTTAATATTATAGCAAAGAAAAAAGGCTTATTGAACAGAAATTTCATTTGATCTAATTGTTAAAAAAAAAAAAAAAAAAAAAAAAAAATTAAATTTAAAAGCTGATTGGTAATTATGTAAAATATGAGTTTAATTTAAATGATTATTTTATGCAAAAATTTGTAAGAAACACAGATTTAATCTTTCTTTTAAAGGATCTTAAAGCTTATTTTAGCTCCATATTTATGAATTTTTATGAAAAATTTTTTTTATAATTAAAAATATATTTTTAAAAATAATTTATTAAGTTTAGAAACTAAAAAAATTAATTTCATTTTTTTTCATATATTCACATCTTTATATCAAGCTTAAAATTTTTAGAAATTATTAAAAATGTTTTTTAGATAGTCTGAATGGATTTGATTAAATGTATAGAATACGCAAGATAAAAAAAATTAGTTAAGTTATTTATTTAATTTGTTGACGTAGGATAAATTAAAAATAAATCGAAATGAACTTGAGTAAAATTTTATCATTACGTAAATAAAATATTGCAAATGATTGTTCTATAAAACAAACATATTTTGAAAAGTCTGAAAGAATATAATATTTTATTTTAGTTTATAATTTTGCATTTTTAATTAAAAATTTATCTAACATAGAAAAATTATTTAATAAGTATGTCTAAAAAATATTTAAATACATATTTAAATAAAAATGAATAAAATTTATTTAAATTAATCAATTTAATTCTTCAGTTTATTATTCCTCGTTAAACTGCTACTTTTTTTAATTTTTATATAAGTAAGAATTGAAATTATAAAAAAAATGAAGAAATAGAATTCATAAATGCATTAACTGTATTTTAGAATACACAGTTGGTATAAAAAGATATTTTAATTGTGAACGTTAATGAGGAATAAAGCACCAGATATTGTTAGTGTGACCGTCAGAAAAAATGATAATCGTTCTTATATAGGAAGCAGAAGAAGGATCGATAAAAAAGGTTACTTTTTTGGAACTAAAATGAGAGGAGAGATTGATTGCACGCGAAAATAATCAATCATTCTACGACCTTTGCATAACCAAGTCTGGTGCTTCCCAGTTGAAATACATTTTTGTGAATTCTATTTTAGTAAAATTTTTATTCTTTATTTGTTGTCAGTTAGTATACTTTTATAATTTTATTTTAGCCAATTTATTGTTAAATACTACAGTCATAATAGAACATTCATTATAAATATAAACAATTTGTACGAATAATTAAGTTTTTATATCTCCTGAAAACCATCCACGAACGAAGTAATACGATTTTATTCAACACGTCCAATTTTTTGGTGCTCTTGTATGCTTTGTATAATGAATTAAGACTTGTAAATTAATTCGCATTAATAAATTATTTTATCTAGAAGTTTCAGTGTACAGTGGTAAATAATTTTTATATTCTATTAAAAACATTTCTGACTCTCTGTGGGTTCAGTCACAATGCTTTGCAAAAAGAAGCTTAAATTGTCCTGTACAAAAATAAGTGAGTAGCTCAGTAGAAAAGAATTTATATATAATGTTTTAAAATTCATTGTAATATGAGGCTTGCGTATGTCTTTTTGTTATTGTAAAAATATAGGTTAATGTACAGAATGTTTGTAACTAGTTTATTAAATGTTAATACAATTTTCATTGTTAAATAACATTGTTTATTTAATCTATAGAAAAAATAATTGTAACAGATTTTTCTTTTGATATATTTTTATTTTAATGTATTTTATTTAATTAATTTATTAATATATTTAATTAGAATATAATGCATGCACAATAAAAAATGAATTTTCTAATGAAATAGTAAAAATTACTGAAATTACTATATAAATAATGAATTTCTACAATTAAGTCACTGGAATAAATGATAATAAACAATATCACGAATTATAATGAAAGTTAAATATTTTTTATTTTCTAACATAGAATATTATTAAAAAAAATGAGTCGGAAACATAGAAATATAAATATAGAGTAAACTTACAGTAAAAATATCGTATATCGGATGATCGACGATCGAGATATATCGATATAGATATCGTAAATCTCAATACAATGATGAAATTGGAAATTAAATTTTTAACTTTGATTTCTATTAATTATTTTTTAAATAAATATTTAATAAATATTATTTAAACTTGTTGTTTAAAATAATTGTATCTGAAGTAAAAATTCATGTAATGTTTATTTAGTAGAATAATCTATATATTGTCTGCAATGTTGTATAAGAATTCAATTTTTTTTATATGATGTTTAATCGGAATTTACTCATTAAATGCATTTCATTTATTCTGCTATGTTATTGAAAATTTTTGTTCACAGAACTATTGAAGTTTATTTCGATAAAAATTAGATAAGCACTTGCATTGAATTTATATTGAATTTCACTTACAAACTAAATTTTTTCACGCCTCGAAATGAAGCGAGCGAGTACAGGTATTATTTACATGTGATATGATTTATTAACAGTTTCAGAATTTCATGATTGATGTAACGAATTTCGAAAAGTCACACTTATCTGCATGATAGTAGTACATGAAAAAACATTTTTCAATTTTTATTGATAACACGGGTTTACAACGTGTTATCGTCAATACGCATTAACTCGTGTGATAAAAACCGAGGAGGCGCATGCGCACGCCCCCCCCCGCGGAAAAAGGAGCAAAGGTCCTGATCGACAACACGTGCGAAAGGAGATTGGATCGCCTCCCGGACACAAAGGAGGCGTATCCTCTCGGAGTTTGCCGACTCATGCACAATACTCAATTTACTTAAAATCCGACCCGGCTGATTGTGAAGGCAGAGGGCACGAGTTACTGCAGATGCAATTCCCCTCAGTTTGCATTTGCGTGGGAGTTACGTGAGCACGAATGCACATCTCGACAAACGTGGAACTCGTATGGAATCTTACGATATGTGTGGGCCATTTCATCAGGCATAACTCAGGTTATTGTGCGGGTGCTTACCCACCGTTCAATATGCGATGAATTATTTATCCAATAATAAATAGTGCTTACCACTGTAAACACATGCATATTCCATGGGTGTGGGGGTCTATACGAGCAATCAGTGGTACGTTTTTTAGGGGATTTTGGTGCTGGTGTGTGTGCGAATAATCCCTAAGCATAGGGGACAAACACGATTGTGTGCTGACGTTGGAATGTATTAAGTATAGTTATCAACAATGTTTATTGGCGCACAGTGAGCCGGCAATAAAGAAAGCCACATTTTTATAAACCATTAAAAGTTTACTGCTAATAACGCCATGTAAATGTGATTTTACTCTAATTACCGTTTACGACTGATTCTAATGTGATAATGAACATTGTAATGCAATTATTAGCATTTACAGGAAATAATTAGACAAAATCTCGATTTAATTTTAAACTAGTTTGAACATAGCTACTTTTACATTGTTTTATACGTTAATAACCATAGATTCTATTCAAATTAATTTCAAAACACAGATTATACAATTTAATATTACGCATAGCTTGGATATTGTTTTAGTGCATAAATGCTAAATAAGAAAAACTGACTTAATTTACGTTGAAACTTTCAAAGCTTACTGAACATTTATTCTCTTTTCTTCAATAAAACTTTGTTACAATATTGTAATTAAATAAGTAGAACTTTTTAACTTATACATTCACAGCTTTCATTTTTTTCAAAACTTCCTCTCAGTTTACTGTAAGATTTACACAAAGATATCAAAAAGTTAATAATATATTTTAGTTGTAGAAAGGTTTTGATTAACTATCCAATACTCGAAACATAACCTACATACTAATTAAAACTTTTAAATAGCTAAACAATTTCTTTTAATTCAAAAATTCTACATATATTTATCAGGTTTTTACAGTTGAATGAACTTTCATCAAATTAAAAAAAGTAGCATTGCATGAGATATCAAACTTTGCGTGAAATAAAGTTATTTAAATAAATCGATGCAGCAATCTGGTCTATTTTATCTTTTTAATCCTTTAATATTTTAACTGTCTAAATATGTTAATTTAGTTGGAAATAATATAAACATTAACTAAATAGCAATTAAAACTTTTGAACAGTTGGAAAATTTATTTTAATATACATCTGTACTTAAATATTTATCAGCTCCTTTACAGATGAATAATTCATTGTTAAATGATAAAGAACATTATATTTAATAATTTTTAATATTTTATTATTTTTGTAAACTTATATTTTACAATAGGTTATTAACTTTTTTTTTATTAGATATTTAAATATTTATTTATAACATTATAAACTAATTCCATATTTCTATCTAAAGTTATATATATTTTTAAATAATCAGGCTAAATTTATCTTATCAACAATGCATTATTAAATTTTAATATATGAAATACTTATACCTGGTGCAAGATATTAATAAGATATTATATGATATGTATAAATATTCATGGAAATTTAGATATGTAGAGAATCATTTAATTTAAAAAAAAAAGAATAAAGTTTGATTTCTGTGATGGTTTTAAAGAAACTTAAAACAAGTAAATATACTGAGGCATCCCAAGAATTTATAGATAGATCATAATTGAAATTTATTCCAGTATTTTATAGAAATTTAAATTCTAAATAACTGTCTGATCATAATAGCAAACTAAAAACTTAAAAAGAAACTTTAATTATTTTTAATGATATATTTAAACTATCTGAAAGTGCTAGTTTTCCATTCCATTAATAGAATAATTAAAAAATTGAATTTATAATTAAATTTTAATATTATTTCAATTAAAAAATAAACATAACGTTACAATTTTATAATAAAGGATAATCATGATTAAAAAGACTAAAAATTTATAACAAAATATTAAATAGTTTAATTTAAATAATAATTAATTTGTATTATAATTGTAAGACATGATTTTGTAATTCTATTATTTACATACTTAAAATATTCTTTAAAATATAATTCTATAAAAATTTAATAATGTTTATTATTTTATTATATACGTATGTAAATATCATGAAAAAAATATGTAAACTTTTTCAAAACACTCACAATTTATATTATATTTAAATAATATATTTTAGTTATTTTGTACAGATAATTGAAGTTAATAATTACTTTTTTATGTGTTGTCTATTAAAAAGATATGGAAGAGAAAATTAGTTATTGAAAAGTACTTTTAAGATTAACTTTTACGAGTTGAAAGAGAAAAATGTTACTATAGATGAAGAGAGAGAAATTGAAACAAAGGATGAATGAAATCAAAAATAGAAATGAATTGAATATATGAATGGCATAGAAAAAGGCAGTTATTTTAAGTATTAAATTAGCATACTCATATAAGAATGTAATAATCATAATAGTAAATTTTTGGTAACTAATCTTTGAAAGTGAATTAATCTACTTTTGATATTTGAACTTTTTTCCATCTTTAACTGTATATAATATTAAATGAACTAGATAAATTATTCTATGGATTAAATGTTTATGTAAAATTAATATTTTTGATCTTAATAATTTAAAACATATAATTTATCTCTTCTTATAATACACATAATAATAAATTATAAAGATATGTATATTTTTTTTAAGAATTCATTCAAAACCAGAAATTTTTTCAAACAAAAGTAATATGGAATGTAATGAAACTTCCAATTAAATTCTAATCTATTTACAAAACTACAAAAGTTGAAAAATCTTTAGTCTAAAGTAATAATAATAACACAAAATTTGTATTAATATTTTAGGATGATTTAAATTAAAAATTTATTTATATATATATATGAATGTTATAATTTAAGAGATTCAATTAAAAATAAAATAAGTATCCTGTGGAAAGCTTTATAAAAGTAATTAAATTGAATAAATTTTGAGTAACACTCTATTTATTAAATTTGTATTATATACTGTATTAAATGAAATATCCTGAGAGTTGACACGTATATACAATTATAAAATGTTTCATGTGTCACATTTAGAAAATCAATGCTTTCTTTTATGGTTATAGAATATTTTAATTCATGAAATTTATATAAAAATAAAAAATTTACTTTCTACATTGAGAAAAATTATGTGAAATAATATTTTTTTATATTCTAAGTGAAAATTATACTATGAATACAAATATCTCCTTAGTCTTACATTCAGTTCTAATTTTACATATAATTCTGAGTCTTATAACATAAGTAAATATCTATGGTCTATTGAAATGTTATCTAATATATTATTAATATTTTTATAATGCTTTGAAAAGTTCATTTTAGATAGTTTACGAATAAAAAACATTCCGAACATTTATTTAAAAATATTGTATCGAATCCTTATCCATTCAGGAGAACAAATAACTTTAGCCTATGTGAATCGGAGATAAAAGGAGCCATAGAAAGTACAGGAGGAGGATTCAGAGTATCACAATCGTATACATGTATATCTATATATCCTATCTAGAGCTTTTTATGTCTTTGGCAATTTTAACTTTTAAATGGAACGAGTTCTATCAGAAGTGCGAAAACAAAGATTTTTTTGCAGCTTTTTGATTAATGCGAATCCGTAACTATACTTATTTAATTGTTATGTTTGCTATTAAAATAAACTTTTTTTTTAAATTATATGGAACTGACTTCTACTATAAATTATTTAAAGTGTGAATTCTTTTTTAAAGAATATATACTTATCTGTCTTTATTAAATCAGACTTTTCTCAATAAAATCAATGAAATAAAACTATTTTTTCAATTATTGATTACATATATTGTAACGGGCTTTCCTGGTTACAATAACTTTTTAATATGTTTTTTCCAGGTATCCTTGGATGACCGGTACATCTTTACCTATCTCGGCGACTCAGAACGCGATGTTCAATTGCTCGGGGATGCTTGCGGAGTCTGGGTTATCGGGATCCTGAAACAACGCGAATTTTTGTACAATGGGAACCGGAAGAGACACGAGGACGTGTAAACTAATGACTCAATAGTTAGATCTACAATGAATCCACGCGTTTATTAATACACACTCCTTTATTTATTACACACACACAACACTCGTTACGAGGTCTGCTTAGCTTTACAGATGAAAAAATTCTTTAAACTACTTACTTTTAAGAGGGGATACTATAATCAGCTTGTGAAATGGAGCTATAGTTGTTTGTTGCTTCTTCTGTTCTTCTCAGGAAAATCCGCAAGTAGAAGGATTAAGAGTCTATGCCCTTCTTGATACAGAAAACTACCAAATTTTTTTGGAAGTACGTAGGTTTCGGGTGATCATATCTATAATCAACTCCCATGAAGTCTATATAATTTTGAATATCCTTTGCACGACATCATATGTATGGAAATCCGGGATTACAGATATTTTCCAAGCACTGTAATTGCTCATAAAAATATTCATAAGTATTCCAGTTCTTAGGCAATGGTATGTCAACTAGATGATAGAGATCCACCAAAGATGGCTTGTTTTTCCATCTTTATTGATGGAATGATAGGCGCTATGACTGAAGCTGGGGATGGTCGAAGATGTGTAAATAATTCATTCCATGACCTCGGCAGGCTTCACTTCTCCTATGGAATATTTCAAATCACAGGACCATGTGATTACCAGGTTGGTAATCCTACAAAATGGTCCGAGTTTCGCGTATCCAACACCAAAATTAGTCCAGCTAGTTTCTGGCACTGAAAACGCTGATATATTTGCTGCTTTAATCGCCTCTTGCAACAAATCTATATTAACTATTTTCTGGCCATTGACCATATAAAGATCATGCCCAGCTTGGCCATTGTGTATTGGCATTATCAGATGATTTTCGATTCTAATGACTCCACCTACGATCACATAAGTACCAATAAGGCACACTACTATCTTGACTTGGCCAGATGGTAATGTACCGTTCTCCATTAATGGAGATCCGGAGACCAACCCTTTAGATGTTGTCATCAAAGGGTCGACGACAATCTTGTGGGATTCATTCTTCACGAAACAACGAAACCAGTGCTCATATCTTCCAGCCATAACCTGCTGAATATGATACCAAAGGTACTGCACCCTGAGAGGATTATATCCTTCCAAGCCATCAGCTTCCAAGCGTTCATCAATAGTCACGTTTTCCTGTATGTATGAAAATCCCAGACTAGAGCTGTCTTTCAAGCAAGGAAAATCTCTTAAAACTACTTACTTCTAACCGGGGAAACTTATTCTACCATCAGTGCGTGAAATCGAGTTATAGTTTGTTGCTTCTTCCATTCTTCTCGGAAAAATCCGCGAATAGAAGGATTAAGAGTCTTTTTTCTCTCGGCTACATCCTTTGAATTACAAGTTGAAGGCTCCTGTACTTTACCAGAACAATAATCAGAATGTATTATCTCAATTACTCTCACAAATAATTATTTCGTTGACGAAATCTTAATATAACTAAAAGAGCATGAGGATATTACGATTTCAAAATTTGAAGCGATTCCGATCCGAAATCAAACTAATCTAAGCTTCCGGGTTACCCGTGGATCCCCTTTTCCAGTTCCGTCAAATTCGGCTGCTGTCGATTCTCTCCGATTCGACTCGATGTTCGCTCGAATCGAACTTTACGCGAACGGCGTTACAATATATATAGATTATTTTATTTTTTATTTACTTCATTATTTTAAAATACGTTAGAACTTCTTTAATTTTTTTTAATATCTATAAAAATATGTATAAATTTGGTTATGAGTCTGTAAACAAAAATAATTGACACTAAAAATGAATTATAGTATATTAATGTGTTCTTTATTGAATAAAATTTTTTAAAAAAATTAATAATCACAAAAAATTATGAATTTTTTAAATTTGTTAATCAATAAAATAAATTGTCCATTATTATAGAAGTTTTCGGTTTGCCTAAATATGTACTTCATTCAACTCTCATGATTGAATGTAAACTTTGAATCACTATAATTCTTTACGATTAAAAAATTCAATTCTTGTTAGTCTAGAATACTCTATGAATGATCAATCTTAATTTTATGTTAACAAAATCGTGAATTTTATTTTGAATGAAATACAATGATAAAAAAAATTATTTATAAGTTATTAGTTCTTTAATGAAACCGTAAATTTAATTATAAAATTTTCATAATAACATTATTTTATATTTAACATTTTTTTGTGCTATTTACATGTCATTCATTTTAAACCCTACAATATTTTAAAATATATAATATATATTTACGAAGTTATCAATAATGGCTTTTTACAACTTTTATATTCGATAATATACTATAATTACTTTACAAAATAGTAAAATAAATTGGAATTAATGTTATAGTAAAGTTATTGTATGAAGTACTCAACGGAAAACAAAATTTTATGTTTATATTTGTATTCATTATGTATCATTCAGTGAACCGAATAGAATTGTAAACAAAAAAGTATTTTCTTCTAAGCACATTTATTTTATTTTATAGTATATTCCTTATTTTCAGATATTCATGTTGGCACTGCAAGTCCTATTCGTTTTACTAAAAATATTTTATTTCTTCACTTCCTTACTTATATAATGAATCCTTTCATTCCCTGTATATACACGACTACGTATTATTCGTATGCACGTCTACATAGATTTTTCGCCTTCTACGAATTCTTTTCGCACATTCACGAAATACGAAATTCGGATTGTGCGACAACAGACCAGATTTCACCGGACCTAGCTCGTATGTCACCCCAACAGATCCGGATTTCTTTTCTAAACAAATAAACTTTTTAATTTTATTGTTTCACACACAATATATTATGTTTCTTTCATTGTCTCGTTATCGTTAATCATAAGCAAAACTTAAATCTTATTTAATAAAATTATTTAAGAGACATATATTGTGTAATTTTATTAAATTATGTTTCGAAAATAAAGAAAATAAAATTTTTTCAATATATTGAACCTCAAAATTAAAGTAGTATATTCGTTTTAGAATTTTTTATATGAATAATTCATCTACTGTTCGTACAAAAATATATAATCCTACATTATATTATATTATTAGTAAAAAAAAGTTTAAACAAATATAGTACAAGATTACATAGGTGGTTTCACAAACGCACGAATAGATTATAATTAATTTAGATATAAGTAATTGAAACCATTGAGTTCTTGAGTATTTAATAAATTTTTTAAAATAAATCTCATATCTACAGAAAATATTTAGAAAATAGATGAAAAAATTATTATACTATATACTACATAAAGATAAAGGTATATATGAGAGTTTCTATATATTTCTTTCATTAAGAGCTATGTAAATATGTACATATGTAAAAGTATCAATTTGTTATATTTTTATAAACCTATAGACTGCAAGAGATCTATATTTTCTTTGGACAAACATAGAGTGATAGAAGCAAGTCCAATAAATTTGATGCATCACAAAATATTTTTATCATCATTTTTGTATTTATAATATAAAAAATAGATTTTATAACACTAAGTTTTATTTGTTTAAAATGAGATATGTAGATTTTATAAGATAAAATAAATTTATAAAAATAAGTTAATATAAATAATTACTATTGATTTTTAAGCTTTTGTTTAGCCTTGTTTTACATGTATAATTCTCGTAGATTTGAAAAATGTTAATTACATTAAGTTAGGAAAATTAGCTATTTGTGTACGTGACGTTACGAAAATAGTTTCATGTGATACAACAGAAAACACTTGAAATAAATCCTCTGAGAGAAGTTGTCTATCCCACAGACTGGAAACCAATGTCTGAACATCCCAACAACTCTCGATCGTAATTTCCCTTTCTGGTGTTGAACTATTCTGCTCTGGTGCTTGCTTACTACCAAGAAGAGGAGAACTTAGACTAAGAAATGAGAAATGACCCTTATTTTGCATTCTTGAAGGAACAAAACAGAATTTCATTAGTTAATATTAATGTTTACATCTTACACAGTTTTGGGTTAAGCTTTAAAATTCAAAATTCATAAAATATTTTGAAATTAAATAATAATATAGCTTGTTTCCCTTTATATTTAAATTGCAAAAAAAAATTTCTTCAATATCATTATGTTCTGCATTTCAAGTATTTATTTTTACTAACATTAGTACTGATAACTTCATGACTTTTTTCAGTATATTTAAGTTGCCAATAAAACGTAACTATATTGAATCTTTTTTGCTGAAACAAGTGCTCATTTTATCAACTTCTACTCTATTACACCACTTAAATTGAACTCGAAATAAGAGCCAAGAAGGTATAGAAGATTAGTAACCGAAGATCTTTTCAAGAAAACTGAGTCTATCTAGTTTCGGCGTTACCTTTGGGACTTATATTCTCAAAAGAGTATCATTTCTCTCGGAAAAAAGGACTTTCTTACTGGTGCATATATTGTTCTAATTTGCTATCGGAAATCACACTGAAAAATAAGATTTATCATATAAACTAATTTATATTAAAATAATTTCATTTTTTATTTTTAATTTTATTCTAGATCATTTATATTTCAATTTAGTATGAATTGTATAAGAATTGAATATAAGAATGAAATATATTTATATAAAGCAATACGAGCATTTATATGTTGTTAAGGTAAATATGCATGGGAATTTCTGTATCCTCAAGTCATCGATAAAATTGAAATAGATCGAAGAATTGGTAAATTTAAAAATAAGTTTTGTTCACAAGACCATTGATCGACATTCTCGTATATAAATTCACATTGGCTGCATCGGTAGATGATGGCGAAACGTAACATGAGCTTGTTATTCGATGCAGACGTGCATTTTGTCTAGAAATTAGGCTTTCTGTGAAAACAGAAATAAGAAATAAGAATACACATGCCAGGTTAATGTCCCTAGTAAAGAAAAAGAAAAATACATTGTACATGGATTGATTATGGAAAATTAAATTAAAGTTCGCAAATATAATAGGAAATTGAAGAAACTTCGGACCCTCGAGTAGTTTCAGAAAAATAAAAATCAATCTAATTCAATGACATTGATGTAAGTACATTACACTACCTAACAAGTACGAAATTATTTCTTAAAATAAACGAAATTATTTTATTAGAAGTGACTATTCTAATAATATAATTTAAATAAATGTGTAATAAATCTAAATTATTGTTTCATTTTAATATGTAAAAAAAAGAAAAACAATAGAAATGATGCATAGAAAGTGCACATAAATTATTCATGAATAATTTAAGATACGTATGTATAGATCAATAGTTCCACTTATCGATTAATAATATTATTAACTAAAAATGGGTAATAAATTACATGAAAATGTAGAACCAAAAAAAAATTTGTTATTTGTTTTCTTCTTTTTTTATTTGAAAAAAAACTTTGCTGTTCAATTTTCAGATTAACTTTATTGATTAAATGTGATGAAATTACATTGGTTTCTTATTATTATTTTTATTACGACTTTTACTTTTCTCTTTTTTATTGATATGTAATATTTTCAGAAATTATATATGTGTATTGAATCTAATTTTATTGCTAATAGAATTTCACCTATGAATTTTGTTTATCTTATTCTCTGTCAACGTAGTTTTCTATTTAGGTATTCTGGTCAAATAAATTGTACATGAAAATCTCTAGGGCTCAGAAACGTTGAAATTTTAAACGATTTGAGCAAATAAATATAGTCAATTCGTATTTGAATTGTTGTAAACTAAAAAAATATCTGTGTTGAATACAAAAATTTTTTAATTTTTCTTTACGTAAGTTTTAAATTTAATACATATACACGTAAACTTTAAAAAAGTTTTAAATTATGTTCTTCTTATCAATTTTAATATTCTACAGTATTAAAATTTTTGCATTTAAATTGCATTATTATTTCTCATTAATGATCGGTAAATAATATCATAGTGAACAATTTTTTATGAGTATTATACTGTGTAAATAAACAAAAGTATCTCCTTAAGTGTAATTACATTCAATGAACGGTTGTAAAGAATTTCTATGTATTCAGTTCAATATCATCAATCCCGTGTATTTGTTTTATTTATAATTTCAGAAATTTTTATATTTTATATTATATTCGTGAAATTTTATTATTTAGTTAATAATGCGTTTATAATATATCAATACAATATTTATTTAATTCCTTTGTTAATACATGGAATATGATGTATTAATTAAATATTATAATAAACTTTTTTTTCTTCAATTTTATAAAAATTAAATAATAGAGTATTATTGAAATTTAAAGTTTAATACATAATATTTTTTTAATCTTAATATTTATTATCGGAAAATCAGGAGTATCTCGGCCAACTAACCAGGTAAATTGTTTATAAGTTTTGAGTGTTCATCGCATACATTTTTCTTTTGTTTTATTTCTATTGTATGCACGTAGAATCTTTTCATTTTTATATTTTTCGAAGATTTGTAAGTTAGTTTCAGTATATCCGAATTGTAGATAGCATCTCATTTTCCTCGTGTATATCTATACATCGATTTAATGAATGCGTGGTTGGATAATTAATCATAGCAACTATACGATGGGAAAATGATAAATTTTTTGTGCATATAATATAAATGCATAAGTAAAAATATATTCCTAGATTTCATCCTATTATCAAATTTTCATAATTGTACTATTATTGATAATATTTTTTATTATTATATTATTTATTATGTATATATTATGTTGTATTATATACATTGAATTGAATAAAAAAGTAATGTTATTATATTAAGAAACTAATAAAAATATAATAGAACACAGAAATATAAAAATGAAAAAAGAAGATAAATATGATCTTATAAACTTTATATATTTAATACACTATCGCCGCAATATTCAATGTAATCGTATACTGCATAAATTCTGGTAAAATTATTGGTATTAATCCTCTTCTACTCGAGTATAAGCTTTCAGCTTTTTTTCCGCAAAAAAGTATAAGTAATAAGTTCTTTAAAAAACTGATGTGTTTACATCCTACATGATAATATCCAATCAAAAATTTTACGTTGATTACATGAGAACACAGTCGTCTTTTGCCAAAAAAAATAAAGTTGGTTTTTTTATATCAGCTGAGAACAAATGTCTTTAACTAAAGTAAGTATGTTAAGCTTTCAAGAACAAAGATATATATAAATAAGATATTTTATGAATTAAAAATTTTATCTTTGATATTTTTGGTTATTTAAAATAATTTTTAATGAATGAGCAATATGAAATTTTAATTTAATATTAATTATATTTTTCAATTTATTTACACGTAATGAGAATTTTATATATTAAATAGTAATGAGTCACATGATACATAATGGAAATTTCAGTAATCTACTTTTACTGTACAAAACGAAAATTAAAATGAATAAAATTGTTTAAAATCTTTTAACAATTTAAATAATTAATTCGGAATTTAAACAATAAAATTGTAGCAACCATTACATCATTATGAAATTTTAAAAATAAGATAAAAATGGAGGTACCTTTTTATAAAAGATAAAAAAAGTCTGCATTTCAATATCGCATAATTGGAAATATCCTTGAATAATCTATCCTTTTAGTAGTATGAAAACTCGAGTGCAAGTCAAGCTTAATATTATGCCCATAAATTCTACGCTTAAATCAAGGATTACTTCCGCAATAAACATGTGTCGAGGAAATATTTTACAGATTTTTTTACGCCACCCCCATTTACACGTTTAATTTACATTATATTTTTTTTGTCATGAATATCTGCGTGTCAATTAAAATCTTCACGTTTTCACCCTCTTTTCTTTGACATCGGAAAAGCGAATTGCGTAACGTTGTGTTAACAAGAGTTTGAGCGATATGGCGTAACCTGCAACCATCCCCTCATGATATACTGGAAGCAGAAAAAATATCAAAGCAGGGATACTTTAACGGTATATAATGCGGATTTCATGCTATTGTATAAAGGGATGTACAATATATATGTGTGTATTAATATATGAGTCTGTTGGGGTGGTACGAGGGTGAAGCTGTTCGAAGAGATTTTCGTGAAATTAAAAATCGGCCCTTTGTAAAGAAGATACGAGTGCTGGCGCGTGGTTATAAATAAAATTAGGGTGTAAAGCTAAATTACAGAATCGAGGATCTAACTTGCTTCAGTTAGCAATTTATATGATTGTAAAAATGTGCACATTATTCCAAAATTTTTTTGATGTAACCTTTTCTTTATAATTTTGCATGTAATTAAAGTGCACAGATATTAATCAGTAAGATTTATCATTTATGAAATTCAATACCCTTTGTAATTATACAGTATTATGTAATGGTTATACTTCATAATACTACGTTTTAAATTAATTTACACTATTTAAAGAAAGTTCTTTGTAGTATATTTGAGTTTCGTTATGAGAATTAAAAAATTTTAATTATGAATCACTCGAATAATTCAATTAATTATTAAACATATTAAATGTACTTATTTAAGCGGAATTTTACAATATTCAAGTTTATAATATATTTTATTAATTATTAATTATTCTGAAATTAAAGAAAATTTTTTTAAATGTATAAACAGAGAAAGTCAACCAATAGTCAAACAAGTCAACCAAACATTATTAATTTAAACATTATTTAATAAAAGTCCAAATTATAATTGTGGAATATTTTGTTTTGATTATGTTAGTAGAAAATTTTACAGTAATGAATCTACGGTCATTCGCGAAAAATACTTTTAATGTCCAAATGTAATTAATGCAATATAATTAAAAAATTATTATTATAAACACATTTATACAACTACATTTTAAAAATTATATATGTAATTTTATACTACTGTGCTTAAAAAGTAATGTATTTAAAAAAAACTGTGTAGATAGATGAAAAGATTTCAAATTGTAAATTTCCTCATTGAAATGCGTGTTCCTGTATGAATGTAACAATTTATGCAGCAATTTGAATTTTTAAATATTAAAAATTTGCTATTAATCAAGTTATCATTTATAAAATAATTATACAATTTAGTAACATTCTACTTTGGCATTCGTTAGTGCAGCTCGTCAAAAATGCGCGAAAAATTGGCTAATTTACATTACTTTTAAAATAAAACGATATGCACTGGCTACAATATTAATTACATTCTATTTATAACCTTAAGGATAATAGTGGTGAAGAGGGACTTGAGGTCCTGATTTCTCATGCTTATTTGTGGTTCTTGTTGAATCTCTGCAGCTTCCGACTCCTCGACTGCCCATCGGCTCTCTTCAACACCTCCGACCCTAGAACCCAACCAAACTTTAACTTGGACCGACTTGCCTTTGTTTCTTGCGATTTCCCCGCGCATACTTTATCTATTGTACACTAAAAGGCGGACTCAGGTCGTATTATACAGGGTTTCCTCTTTGTTCATTCCCGGTTGAAGCATCTTCTTCTTAAGAGGGTAGCCTGGCTAAGAGGGACATGGATGTCTCATTGTCATCCCTACATGTATATATGTATGATTCACATTAATTCAGGGAATAATTTGCAACTCTTTATGTAAATTTAAAAATACAGAAAGTGGAAACAAAACCTAAAATACTGTAAAATATTAAGTAAATAGCCGAGCAGCAGAAAATAATTTTTTCCCCTAATACATAGTTAATAGTGTTATGCGATTGTAAGAAATAAACACGTTTGCTAATTGCATGATGATTTTTTAAAATTTAAAGTTTTTTGAATTTTAATCTTAAAATTTATAGGGTACAATTGTCTTTCTTTAAATACGTTTTCATAAGTTTTCGTAGCTCTTTAGTATAATTTTTAATGTAATACCACGATTTGAATTTCAATTTGCGAAAAACTTGTAAGAGTATACTTTTACATGAATATATAATTGTGAATTTTTTTTGAGCAGTAATTTTTAAAGAACATTTTTTTATAAGATTATCTGGAAATATGTAATGATACTAACGTCAAGAAATAAAATTTATCGACAATCTATACTAACGCGTTAAAATTTTATACCAATTTAAATAGTTCCATCATATTCAAACATCATAAAGCTTAGTCCATAAATAAATGTTGTAAAACTTATTTAATCACGCACCATTTATTAATTTGATTTTCGTAAAAACCTTAATTCTGTGAAGATGGGTTATGAATAAAAGAAGACCAACCCGATTGTTTGTAAATAAATGCAATTAATGGCTTGAAATTATTTTCACGTACAGATCCTTGCAGAATCATCCCCTTCTCTTAAAATTTCACTAAACCACCCTGGGAATATCCTTTGCCGAGGAATTCAGTGAACCTTATTGCTCTGCCTCAGGAGATATCCGATTCTGGTGGATACTAGGCTTATGTTATTGACGTCGTGCCCGAGTTTCTGCATAGTCAAGATGCTTAAATTGATTTCTGACACGTCTATTTACAAATTTGGGGGGAATGCCGTATGAATAGGTCTTATGGTTTATCGTTATGTTTTATGAACCATCATTATGAAAATATTAATCAAATACCTTGTATTTAATAGTGCAAAACATTTAATACATACTTAATGGAAAACATGTTAAATAATTTCATTAATAAGTAAAATTGGAGTTTTAGATAGTTATAATAAATTTAGTAGTTTAAATAGGCATGATAAATTGTAATAGTAAAATTATATTAACATTAAAAATATTTTTTTATCAATTTTTATCTAATGTACATCCCAAAATAATTATTATAATTGAATTTATAGTTTTATAGAATGGTGTATTGAATATTTATTTGTTCCTTAAAAAACCATGGATTATTTTAATAAAATATCTTCATCTATACATGAAATATACATTTTATTCTATTATAATTATACGTTACAAATATAAATATGCACGCTTAACATTATATAGTCTTTTTTACAGAAATTTAATAGTATAATTTTTTTTAAATAATTTCCACATTATCCATTAGTTTTTTTACTCTGTAGAATACTTTATAAAATTTGAAATATATCTTTTAAAATTTTTATTTAAAAAAAAATCTGCTCAATTTTTTTGTTATGATCAAGATGAAAGATTATGTTTTAGGATAAACATCTATTGAAAGAGAATAGTGTATTAATATAGCAATGAATAATATTATATAGTAATATCTTTTATTTGTAAGTTGAAGTTTACATAGGAAATATTGTATTTTTGATACAAAAAGTTTTTTTTTAGAAACGTTTCCCATACATAAGAAGATACCTGTAGCTTTTTATTTCTCCTTTTTTCTTGAAGCTACATATACCTCCAGTACTAGAGTTCAAAAAATATCTTTTCTAAGCAATTATAATTTGCTCTCACGAGCGATTTTCTTATCATGATATGGGCAAGCTTTCGTAACACGGGGATGAGAAGGTGCACTATGATACTAGACACTCAAAAAGTGAAAGACTTAATGCTACCAAGTTAAGAACCGACCACACGAGAAAAAATGTGATGAGTGTTGATGTAGTCGACATGAAAATGGAAGATGTTAAAAAATAAAGAATGAAGTACAAACAAAAGATATATGAAAGACAGAGAAAAAGCAGGTAAAAGAAACTTTAAGAAAAACTAAACGAGTACTCTTGCGAGAATTATATTGTCTACCAGTAAACTGATTCGTCGTTTTTTTTTAATACGTTTCACTAGTTTATTTTTTCGAAATTATAAAAGATGAAATAAATGAAAACTTAATAGAATGCTAAAAAATTGTTTAAGAAATTTTTTTTCACACTAGATGTTATATAAATTGTTTTAAATATTTCAATTCAATACATGTGCTTATATATTTATATAAACGCACTTAAGTCCACCTAAACACAAACACACACTTGTATATATTGTTATTTCTTTACATGCTCATAATTATTTTAGCATGTAGTTAACAATTTTTATGTATACATTAATATAAAATTTTTTATTATAATTTGATTCTTATACGTATATACATTTATAGAAGAATTATATAATATTTTTATAAATCTCATATCCTACATTAATTTTTTTTTACATAATTAAAAAGTGATGAATGTTATTTAATGACTTTAATGATGGTTACATTTAGCGATAATTATTTTGCTTGTAATAAAATTTTAAAATAAATTAAGCAAATTAGATGAAATAAAAATATTTATTTAAATCTTTATATTAAATAAGATTTTTAAATTTATGATAATTGATATTATATCTTTGTATAAATTAATTCATTATTAAAATGATCATGAATATATATATTTTAAAAATAATTAAAAGTAACTTTGAATTGGCATATTTATAATTAATAAATTCGATTTTAAATAAATATATTTTTCGAGTTATATAAACGATTCTGAGAAATACCCATATTGTCATTAATTAAATTTACAGATAATTAAAAACTTGTTTTCATGTTTGAAATTTGAGTTCATTTCAGTTACTTATAGTACTGTATATATATATACTTATACTGCAAGTAAATATTTTTGACTTCCTTTTTTTAAAAAGTGTGTTGTCGTCGAAAGCTAACAAGTAGAAATTGAACTCAGCGTATTAGCAAAATCAATACCTTATGTAAATAGGAGCTGATGTGTAATCACTTAAATGGAAAAAATGTGAAAAATAAAATGGTTAAATATCTCAATTGTTTTTTTCTCAAAACATATAATTTCTTTTTATTTATTCCTTCCAATGTGTTTCTTAAGCAGTTGCATTATTTATATTAATATTTTTCTTTCAACATTTCCTGTAAAATAATCGACGTATTTATTTTACGATACATCTGAACATTATTTTATGTAGAAGAAACTCTAGATAAAGAAATATTTATAAATATTATAGAAACTTTTTTTATAATATAAAAAATTAAAAAATTGATTAATTAATTTTTATTGTTTTATTAATAGAATTTAATTTTCTATATTTAAGAATACTCTATAGCATTACTTTGAAATTTTTCGTAGATCAGTTCATTTTAAACTTTTATATTGTAAGTAAAATCTGCTTTATTTACAATATAAAAGTTTTAATATCAATAAAGAAACAAGACTCCTTTGTTCAAATATAAAATTTACCTAAATTTTAATATAATAATTTTTTTATTCTACTTTCTCTAAAATGGACAAAAAATGTTTTAGCAAAAACATTTTTTTTATACTTGTAAATTACTAAAATTTTTAATCATTTGCATGTATCGTTTAACAAGTCATTATAATTTAGCTAATCAAAATTATAATAAACAGCTGTTAAGTAAACCATTTTTCTTTTTGATCTAGATATTCAAGTGAGACCTTAGGATTCCTTGCACGAAATAGAAATTTCCACAAAATGAAAATGAAACTCCACAACCAGATCAAAATTGCTAAAATTCAGCACACACCCTGGAGAATTTGTATCTCGGTCAATGCGAACCGTGTACACATTTACACGCAACAGCACAATTACACACATGGTAAAGCAAAAAAGCTCCTAAATGTTCCGTGGAAGAAAAAAAAGAAGACGACTAGAAATAAGTGTAGTTAAAAAGATGTAGGAAAAGAGTGAAAAAAGAAGGCCAAGTAATAGATCTCCGAACGTGACTTATGTTCATCGTTAAGATGCTTATTTTTCTTTCTTAGTTTTACCTCCTTGGTTCTGTTTTCGCAAATGTGAAGCTTTTGCGTACGATAGTAACTCGATAATTTAGGTGATTGAGTAATTCGATTTTACTGAATTAAAGCAACCGATCGACGGAATACCCATTACTGTGAATTATATTTATAGCGCCTCGAGTGTATTATACATCTTAATTTTGTGGAAAGCGATTTTTCCTATTTCATATAAATGCATGAGTTTTCTTCTTTTTTTTATTAATATTGTGAAAAATAAATACAGACGATTTGTTCTTTAACAGTCTGAAATATTGGCGGAAAAATTCATCAATTTTTAAATTTATAGATAAACATAATATAGACATTGCTTGTATTAAAAATTTATTCAACTAAATTATGGATCGCTTCAATTTTCTTAGGTAAATTACAATTTTATGTCATAAAAAAAATATTTTCTCTTACAAAAGTAATTTATGGTTATAAATGATTTAAAATCTACTGGAAATATATTTTTATTCATTGATATTATTAATACAATTGACATAAGAAAAGGTAAGACACTTATTTACACATTGATAATTTTGATTTAAAGAGTAAGAAAATTTGATGCAATGACTATATGAAATTATTTAAATAGTATAGTTAATCAAATTTTTTAAAATATGATTCATAATTTTATTTCAATAAATTATAGACATTTTCATCTATAAAAGTTAAGAAAGATAAATAAATAAATAAATAAATTAATTAATGTGATAAAGTTGGAAAATATAAATATTATTCTACTTATAATTTTCCCATGCAACAATTAAAAATTCATGTGACTGCATGGTATATATTTTCTTTCTTATTTTATTTATCTTATCTATTCACTCATTCATTCTTCAGCATAATCGTTTAGAAATCCAGGCGTGCGTTCTCTTTTCTCAAACTATAACTCACACCACCATTTTTCAAAATATCAGCACAATTTAAAAAATAGCAGGTCGACTAATATCCACCTTCACTTTTTCTAACCGTCACAGTATTTATAAGCTACGTGGTTGTAAAAGTGAAAATTACAGGAAACCCGCGGCGTAGCAAATTTGGCTCTAGACGCCAGATAGAATCGATTACATGCGTCGAAAAGCAAGAAAAAGGATAGAAAGAGTATGAAAGTTCACCGTAGTATCGTGGTCGAAGCCGTCGGACTCACATACGTGCGATCATTTTTCTACTAAACTTTAAGGAGTTAATTTATTATTAATGTCCGCAACAATATTACTTGATCGAATTTTTTGCACGTACAATCATTATTTTCTAACATACATTAAAAAGTACAGAAAAATGGGTCTCTATGACGTAAATTGAATTGGAATTATAATTGTTTATGTTTATTGTTAGTTATATATACTTACTTTGATACGTATATATATTAGTTGACAAAAATATGGAAGTCTTGCACAAAGACTTTTAAATGGCACTAGATGCGTAAGCAATATATCAACCATATTTGTTCAAAAACTGAGTTTATTGCAGTAAGTTCTATATTTAATTTTAGTAATAAATTTGATTAATACTTCTTTGTAATTTATTCATTGACGTAAATAGAAATGTATTTTTTTAATAAACGATTTACTTTTTTTTTTTTTTAAAAAAAACAAAGATCGATTTAAATGAATGGATTTATAATGAAATTGGCGGTTCATTCAACATTCTTTACCAGCTTTCCACTCAATAATTCAAATAAATAAGTACTCTTCAATGGATTTATCATTGTTTTTTCTTACATAGATTTTTTAAAATGCTTATTTACTGATCCGAAATGTTATTGGATAGCTGACAGCTCTTGATACGAAAAATATGCCCGACGACATACAAATCTCTACTACTGTGTCGTACTAGAGAAAACGTTGTCTTCGAAAAAAATGAAGTTACGCATTTCTATTGAAAGCCTTATTGGAAAAAGGCTATAATGATCGAAAGCTTACGTCGTATATAAAAAACAGTTTGTAACATTATATGCAGTTGTATTAGGAGTAGACACAATGTTCACGTAGAATTCGTATTGTATTAAAAGATCAGCAGTGCTACGGATAAGTACCAACTGCATCCAGCACGTTTCAAGTACATGGGAAAAATGCGATATTACAGATTGGCCAACGTTAAAAATACGCTATAATTCCATTTTTTATTTTATTTTTCATATTCGTATAAAACATAAACAATACGTTCGATTTTGTAAAATATACATTTTACTTATTATGATCTCTTTGTAACAATAAAAATTATCAACATCATATCTTTATAAATAAAATTTATTATTTATCTTTTAAACTAAATATTTTTCATTTATAACATTTTATAAATACAAAATATATTATCTTATAAAAAAAAACCTCATATAATTCATCAGATTTATAAATATAAGAAAGAATCTAACATGAGTTTATGGTTTAACATTTAAAATTAATACCTGATAGTATTCGATAAACCATTTTACAGTATTTAAATTGAAGTTAAAATATTGAAAGAAATAGAGCAATATACATATTTATAGGAAGCTCTAGTAAGATAAATTAAAATTAACTATACGAAATTATTGGTATTTTGCACGGTTCTATATACTTAATCACCACTGCTAAGTCAAGCTCTGACAAATTATCATAACAACAACCCAATAATAACTAAAACACGCGAACCTCTACACGCCATTCTTGTGACAATTTAATGCGATTATTACTTTAAACTTGATTTTCACGAAATTTAAGTTAGGTTGATCATAAAATAGAAGTATATGATTATACGATTTTTGCAATGCTAAAGGTGCACAAAAAATATACCATTTTCATTGCGCATTATTTCATAAATATTTGTATAGTGTATAAAAAAATTGGAATAAATAATCGAATTTATAAAATGTATTTATAATAATTTATATTCTTCTGAAATGTATTTATTTACTCGTTTCAATAAAATAATTTTAATACAATATGTTTACAGCATATTGGATAAATATTTAATACAAATAGAAAACATTATTGGTATGTTAAGTCAGGAAAGCCATAATATAAATATCAGAAAAATTTACGAATAATAATACTTGAATACTGAATCATTTACAGGAATGTGAAATAATTATTTTAATAAATTAAAAAAAGCAATATTTTATATTTTCTACATTTATAATTTTGATTTTTAACAGCAATAATTTAATAAAATATAATAGATATAAATACAAATTTAAATTTGAATGAATATAAATAATTAAATATATATTTTTTATAATTATTTGTAATTAAAAATTATTTATTATAATATTGAATAATATTTATCCATCGTTAATGAAAGTTTGATGATTAAATAATCATTAATAAATAAATCTACTTGTATTAATTATTTATTCAACTTCAAAATTTGTATAAATAATTTTATAGTAATTATTTCCCTCTGGAAAAGATGAAAATAATTTAAATGAATGGACAATAAATATTTTCAGATTTTTTACAATAAATGTGCAACGTATGATTATAAATATTTACGATTTTGAAATTTAACTCGAAATATGAAAAATGTGAAATAAAAATTTTATATATTTTGACATAATAATTCGACTTTTTATAAGTATGACTGACTTATTCTATAAAATATCTTTGTTCACAAAAGATAAATGAAAATAGTAAAGAGTAGATAGAATGCAAGGATTGCATTTTTGTGCTCGTATCTATCCACTTTCATCGTCATATATTTAGGTAGATTGAAAGTATTGGGTTGATATGCGATAACTGATATTTCAACGCTATACGTGATGTATCCAAAATAGCAGCATCAGAGGTTATTTAGTCAAAAAGTAAATGTACGCGAGTACGTGTAACCTAGAGTAAACTTAATGGTTGTGGGTGTTAACCTCGGTTACCTACAAATTACTCAATCTGTTTATAAATCTTGACGTAAAAATGTTGTACTAATTAAGTTGTATGTAATCACCATTGATAATGACGGATTGTATATTTTTAAATACACGTTTTAAAGTTATTTTTAAACAAATTTTGTTAATCAACCGTGTTTTCTTGTTTCACAATGTATTCTAAAACTATAATTTATTATTGTGATAAATATTTATAGCATATATATATATATGTATTAATAATTATATGAAATAGCTTTTTTATAAAATAAGGAAATTAGTCATTTGTTAAAAAACTTAATTACTAATTAGATAATTACAAGTTTAACAATATATAGAAATAAATCCGGAACATTTCTTCTTCTAACTTCTTAAATGTTTTCAATCACTTTGCTTCATTACATATATTTTAGTCGAGCACGATGTTTTTACTATGAGCTTTTTAGAGTTCATGAGTACCTGCTGTATTTTTCTGTTTCATACTTTCAAAAATAAGAGCCTTCTTACGTAGTTTATAAATCACGTAGCAGAAGTGAGAAGTTTTCGTCTTTCGAAAAGTTGTAAGATCGCTTTATGTCTTATTTCTTAAAAATGACTACCGCATGTGACAACAAAAAAATTACTTTTAAAGAATAATAACTTATTTCTATTGAAAAAACTAATTTGGTTATTTTAAGTTGTTAATTTATTAATCCATATACTTTTTGTATTCATTTTTATTAATCAAGTCTTTCAATTCATATTTCTTGTTTCTTTATTAAGATTATTAAGTCTGTTTATATATTACAATATTACAGTAATATTACAATAATACATTAAAATATTGAAATTTAATAACATAAATATAATGTAAATCTAGCATTCAAATATTTAGATTACAATTTTTTTTGAAATTTTATAAAATTAAATCATCTAGTAAATGAGGCTTTTTAATAAAATATTCAATATTGTATGACGAATCTATATTATCTATTCTTTTATTCGTGCCCTTCATCTGATTTATTAATAAACAATTAAATTATTATTTTAATGTATGTTTTATTATTTTTTATATTAATTATCTAATTTTGAAATGTTTACATCAATATAAGAATCTTGGATAATGTTAATAAATATATACAATATTATTTATCAATTTATAAATTCTCATAAATATGTTTATAATTAAATACCAGTATGATTTACAATAAATTGTGAAATATATACTGTGCAAATGGTTACTCATAATTTCACTGTCATTTTAAATTCACACTCTGAACTCAATATTTGAATTTACTGATCCTTCTCATATATATGTTCATAGGGATTAGTGTAACAAATTTATCAATTAAATATTTCTCAATTATTATTATAATTAATAGAAATAATTGTTTCTAATGCTCTAAATATTTCTATTTTTATTGAAAAATAAATTTATATTGTTTTTAAGTAAAATTTGTATTTTATAATTAAATTTTTATTACTTTTTAAATGTGAATACATTCTACCGCAGCTTTGACAAGCACTTTATTTATATTTCCACTTAGTTTTAAACCCTTTATCTGATTTTATCTCATGACGGATGAAATTTATCACGTAGTTTTCATCTCTGATGTTGATAATTTTGAACTTTATCAATACAAAAGCTCCTTATTGATTGCTAGTTTTAATTGCATTTTTTACAATATTACATTTTCTTTTATATTCATATAAAAATATTATTTTTAATTAATTTGTTACGTCTAATATTTCTACGTATATTAATTACTTATATATATACATTTATGATTTATTTATCTCATTTACTTGTCGCGTACTTCTTTTACTCTTTTATTTACTTCTTCGTATTTATATCGTAACGATTTCCCAGTTCTTTTCTGCCTAAGCTGAATCGGTCGAAGCGATTCATCCTTTGTGGGGTATTAGGATTAAATAAAATTATAATTATATTATTTCGCGTTTAAAATACCGATTTATTGGTAATAAATCGGAAGAGAGAATGTAAAGTATATAAATGGCTCGTGTGACGAATCTAGCGTCCTACGTATGTGTTCGATTTATAATAATAATATCGTTATCGTTCGAATGTGCGAGTGTCGTGTTGTATTTTCGACGACCGGGATTGTATTACTCCGGGTTACTTCGCGCTTGTTTACGTCCGACGGAAATTCACTTCTTTCTCGATCTCTATCTTAATACTTCCATCTGCCGAATCCCCCTTCATTAGTTATGTTCCCTGATTTATAGAGAAAAACTGCTAACTTTTTCAGGTCCTCCCACCGTGGAGGTGTTCTCATTTTTTTATTTAGTCTTAATTCGCATTACTTTGATCTTTGTTTATATTTCTCAATATATTGATTACTAATCGTGCATCTTAACATTGTATTTCGACATTATAATGTTTAGATATATTTCTTTAAGCTGCGTCTTGTGCTCCTTCCCTACTTATCATGTGTAATGCCTTTTATTTAATTAATTAATTATGTCACTTTCGTTATATCTGTAACACATTTGTTAATATTATTATTTGAAAAATAATTATTTTTATTTATGTTATAGTTCTAGTACTTTAAAATAATTGTTTTATATACTCTTAAATTATTGAATTTATACTTTATATTTTAATTCTTATTATATTTATACAGTAACTTTTTTTGTAGAATCGTTTTCATATTATTCAGATTTACTACTGCAATAAAAATTATCTTTCATATATTCGCCACAACATGTCAAATATAGAAAAATCATGTCTACGTTTCCGGTAGTTAATGAGATAAATTGAGAGAGCGAGAGAGGGAGAGAGAAAGAGCCAGTGAAAAAGTAAGAAAGTTCATCTGCTTGCATATACTCGATATCAGGCTTCAACTTCTATTGCAGGAAGTGTTACAAGTTCGTCACCTCGTGAAATGACAGATGCAGCGGCTTATGATCAGAACCTTTAAAAGGCTCAGTGATAACAAAGTTAATGGGAGATATCAAACAGAAGCACGGCAAAAGGGACAACGCTGACACACGACAGAAAAAGACTGTAAGAGAAAGTCAGGAAAGAGAATTCAACATGATCTTTTGATCTTTTAGTCTTTTGGTCTTCCGGACTTTACTCGTACGTTTTTGATCTTTTCTTTTTCAGTTCTTTTATTTGTTTTTACATATATTTTGAACGCTAGAAGAGGGCAAAGAACAAATAAAAATATGCGTAATACTCCACTTTTATTCTCAAATATTGACTAACCTTTATTTTCTTTCACGCGCATTCATTTTATTCATGGATTTTTAAGTATGTTTTAAAACAACTGTGTTCCTTTGAGAAAGCTAATATCATATCTTCGTACAATGATAGTTTGTGGTATTATTACAGTAATATATTATAATAATTCTATATCACAATATTATTATTACTAAATAATCAATATGTAATATGATTCTTATTTTTAATTTTTTGCAATTATTTTTGTTACATGAACTATTAAATTCTAATAGTAACATTATTTATATATACATAGTATTTTATATTTATTGTGTAAAATGAATCCTTTTTTAGATGTGTAGGGAATTAAGAATTACAACTTGTTAGTTGTGACGCCGACGTTTCAACGATGTGGTTATCGGTCTTGTCAAGACTTTATTTATATTGAATAAAATTAGTTCTGTCGCTCGAAGATCATGTGGAGTCAAAAATATTTTTTTTTATTATAGTGGTTTCAGATGGATCGGAAAAAGGGCGTGAAGGAGGAGGGGGTGACTTTACCTTTCCGTTTTTTTTTTCTACTACGATCAGTAGGAGTGACACGACTTTCATCACACTAGGTATGTTTTTCAAATTTATGTTACAAATTTGATTTTGGTGCAAAATTGCGCAATATAGTTTGGTTTGCGACATATGAAAAAAAGTAAATAAATGAATATTTTTATATGAGAAGGTAATGTATCAATAGTATTATTTCAACTTCTATAACTAAACTTTCAAAATAGTCTCTTCTTACAGCAATACGGTTTCGCATAAAAATCGACCTTATTTCTGGCTTTCCATCAACACCGTTGGCATAAGCTTTGCACAAACCTTTTACATTTGTAAATCTCCTATCACAATATCATACATTGCGCATGTACATAAATTTAAAACATCAGTAGTTGTCTAGATAGTTAAGTGACGGTCAGAACTTAACATTTTTTTCACACGTTTTGGCGTTGCTATTGGTTTGAGCTATTTCTGGGTGTTCAGAGTGTGGCTTATCCTTAATTTCTCCGCAGTTTCCCGTGAAAGCCTTCTGCTATTTTTCAAGATTCTGATTTACTCAAATGTTCATCCAGAATGGCCTCTTTTAACATTTCAAAAATCTCCACGGAGTTTTTATCAAGTGACACATAAAATTTTACGCGTAGCGCTGTTTCAGCAGACACTTCATCGCTCCGTGATACAATTTTGAGAAACGCGATTCGTGCAAAAACAAGTTCAGTTGTTGCTACTGTTTATAGAGGAAAAAAGGAAAGATAGGAAAAGCCTCGCCGTACATTTTCCGATCATTCCAAAAACGTCGCGATAAATAATCGAGTCATAATAATAAACCTCGTTACTTTTACAATACATCATGTATGTTTATATGTATATGGATATATTGTATCAAACTATATTTTTAATCAGAGTACACTCATTGATTTCAGAGCTATTACTTTGACAGTAATAATTTTATCTACAAATATATATTTCATCTTTGTTATATCTTTATTACTATTATAATAACTGACATCGTGATGGACGTTAATGAGAATGCTAGATTAATATAATACAATTCAAATTGTACATTTCAATCTAACTATTAACTATTTCAAATATTATTCATCAATATTTTGAAATATTATTTAAAGGAAATTAATAATATTTTAAGTTAAAAATATTATTGTGCGTCATATGTGTGATAGTTATATTTCATAATATATCCCTGTATATAAACATATTATTACGTAATAGGAAATTCTAGAACGATATCCTTTTCTCACACGATACCGTGTAATATTAAATTAATTTTCGATAACAAGCTATGGTACAAAATCTATTGTGACAACTATTCCCTCTAAAATATGTCTGTTATTTATATTTATAGTAAGTAAATTTGATGCTATTTTTCTAAAGGATATAAATACTCTAAAATTTACACTCAATTTTATATAATAATCTAATTTAAAGATGCATATACTAAAAATAAATCGTTTGCGTACAATAAAACATGTTTTTTTATATTTTTTGTCTCTTTAAATAGATTATCATCGATGAAATAGAAATTCCACACATAAGAACAGCATATACTATCATCTTTTAAATCAAGAGTTCTTTTTCCAAAAGTTCTCAATCGTTTTTTTTTGGTAAATAAGATAATTTAATTCCATCTATTTTCAATATCTCTTAAAATATAATTGTTTGGAAAAATTATTAAATTTTTTTATTTATTTTAGATTTGATTACTATAAATTTATAGATTGATGTGTCAGCCAGATTTTGGTGCAGCTGTATGTAATCCAAGAGTATCTTTGATAACGCGGCCATTTGGCCATCAGGCGCTGGACCAACGGATCAGATATCTGTATTCCCAGGTGATAAAATCCAAGAACCGCATTTTTAGAACGCGGGAAAATGAGCAGCCGAAACATGCGGAGGCTGGATGCGTATGGATTTGAAGATAAATCAGCAGTCCATGACTAGCTTTAGGCGAGAGTTGATAGATGAACCCCAACATAGTTTTCTTCTTCGGAAAATCATACAAGCACAATCACAAAATCATCATGAACTTTGTCAATTGGTAAGTATACTTTATATTTAGTAGCTATGAACTTGTCTTATAATAACATATATTATTAATTTAATCTTGTCATTGATTAAATTCTATAATATGAATAAAATTATACAATATTATTATATGACCCACAATTATATTACATTAATTATTCATTGAGTAGGTTAAATTATGTTTTCATTATTATTGTAAATCTCTATAGTTATTAATATTCTAGTTAGATTTCTATTCCTAACAATATTTATATATAATTTGATATTAATTCTTCTAATTTAACATATACGTCATTCATATTTCACACATTAAATAAGTTTATATTTACAAGAATTATTACAATATTCATAAATAAATTGAATATTCGAATTTATTTTATTTGGCTATTGATTACACCAATAAAATGGATAAATGGTTAATTTTTGGTATAGAATTGTTATTAATAGGTATAATGTAAATTGTCGGAAAACAATCTATTTGTATGTATGTGCATATCAGGTTAAAGCATCATTTTATTAATGTTATGTAGCTTATTTAAGGTGACTATTTGGAGACTGTTAGTAAATTGTATGCAAATAGTATATTGGATGTCGGTAGACTATGTTGCTATGTTATAATAGCTTCCCGAAGATTATATACTGATTTAATGGGATCCATTATATTTTGGTTTTATGCAAAGAGCCGAGGCCGAAAAAGAATTTTATGAAGCCTTATCTATCATTAAATGTATATTTATTGGGTTCATTGTAGTTAAAATTGATTGATTAATTAAATTGCTTTGATCAAAGTATTTAATCAGTAAGTGTGTAAAAAATGTAAAGGAATTACGTAATTTGCTCCTTAATATAAGAGATTAAATTTGATATGGGAAGTATACATATATAGCTGTAAAAATAGATTTATTTATCATAAATCAAAAATAAGCATATTAAAAAGTTTATACACATTACATACTTTGTGCTCCATTTACACTATATTAATGTCTTTTTATTAAATAAGAATACAGATTTCTTTAAAGTAATGAATTTACTTGAATTACGTTAAAGTAGATTGATTCAATTTTATTGCAATGCTAGACAAAAACTGATCATTTAATAATATTTTTATAATTTTATTTAAACAAATTTTTATACATATTAAAAATTATAATAATTACATTCTGTATTTATTCAGTTATTTAATAATAAAATACTTTTATATGTGTTACTATAAGGAACGTTATGGATAGGTTATAAAAGATATGATTAGGGTTGGCTTTACCACCTTATTAAGGAGAAACCTTCTGGGAAATGTTCGCATCAATTGTACTGATGATTCCCAATAATCCAAAAAATTGTCGGATATCAAAAGGTATTGAGTAAGATGTGTTGAAGTTTATGTGCTAAATTGTAAACAATATTGTACACTATATTATGATATCGTGTATTTTCAGACAACTTGATGAAAAATGTGTAACATCGCTGATTTGTTATTTTTATGTTGTTATCCCGTGCGTTGCCTTGGGGGACGTTATCTTGATGCTTCAACAAAGTTTACACAGCTTTGAAAATTCCCGTAAGTTTTTTACTTTTTGTAAATTCTTTCTTTACATTATAATACATTATAGCACATATAAACTAATAATATATCAAACAAACATGTCAAAAAGCATTTGATCTGTATAAATGATACTTCAATATTTTATTTATTTAATACTCGATTTTTGAAAATATAAAAATAAAAATATTGGTTAAAATACAATTCACGTTACAATTGTGAAAATCAATAGTGCTCAACATTTTTATTAGCAGCTATTTACGGGTTTTTTTTATTTATAACTCTTTACTCTTTATTTTTTTTTTTTTAAATAGTTATTAAAGTTTAGAAATAATTCTTATATAGTAATATTTTCACACTTATTAATTTAAAGTATTATTTAACTATTTAATTTAATTATTAATTAATATAAATTTTACAAACTTTTTTTTTATCATATATTAGAAAATGATTTTAACATTTTACAAGTAGCTTTGAACGTAGAATCAAAACATTTTTTTGAAATATAATACGAATAATGTTGAAAAATACACACAATCTTCTATGATCATTACGTTAACGTATACATTATGAAAACGGTTTCTGCTTAGTAAAAATTTTTTAATATTCTAGTAACGTAATAATTTGCGAAAGAATATTATGAGAATTTCCAAAAATTATAATAAATGTAAGAATAAGTTTATAAATAAGTTTATTTTATAAGTTATAAGTTTATTATCTGCTATACTATTATTATTATACTTTATTATTATTCATGAAATGGCAGGCAAAATATAATTATGTATAGTTTAACATGGTATGTAAGTTTGTACATAACTTGAATGCGTTTATTTCTTTCATTATTTTTATATTTGTTTTTATATGTTGTACATTTATTTATAAATATTTATAAAATAATTCTCTAATATTTACATTTCAATGATTATTGATAAAATATATGTAATAAAACTCATAAATTAATGAAACTAATGCAATTAAATATAATAAAATTAATATAGATAAAATATATTTTACTAATTTTTATATTAAATATATTTATTGGTAAAATATATTAAAAGCAGATAATCTGTACTTAAAATTAGAATTATTCATTTTGTAATAGACCATGATAGGTTTTTTGATATTTTAGTAAAAAGTATAGTTCATCTCAATTGTCGGCTACATAATTCTCTTTAAGATATTAAAATTATCGTCAGCACCGGTGCAGCAATATCTCCACAAATCTCCTGAGAAGCGATACAGTTGCACTTTCGGAAGTACGCAAGTGATGCAAATCGAGTCTGTGCAGCCAGTTCAGTAATAATCCAGTGAGCCAGAGAGGGAGCGAGAAACACAGAGGAATAGAAAGAGAAAGAGGAAGTAAGCAGCACTCATATCTAAATTCTACAACAGTACGTATATATGTAAATTCTGAAGGTTGCATTGTAAGAAACCAGAGATACTCTGAGAGCACGATTATTACGTAAAGTACGTATACTATACTTTTATTGTCTATATGTGGTAATACATTATTCTCTTTGAAAATAGTTTGGTATATTTATTATCGATAAATACATATTTTTAACGTTTAAAATTTTATAGAACTATAAATTATTACATTTTTTATTTTTTTACTAGCCTCCATAAAGAAGTTGAATGTTAATTATAATTTAACTTATTAGATCATTGATAAAAATAAAAAATATTATAGTAAAATTATAATTGTTTTGGACTACAAAATATGTAATAAATTATACACTATTTATCTATATACTAAATAGAAATTAGTATTCTACAATGAACAGACAATATAAAAGTTTAATTAATCGTTCGAATAATTTTGTTTAAAAATTAATGATTTCATTTTATCATTAAAAATTGATTTTATTGTGCCCTATATTTATTACGTGTTATATACTATACTGCAAAAAATAATTTTTGAACTTTAATTCAAGTAAATAAAAATATAAATATTAATACAGTTTATATCTTATTGTATAAATTTAAATAATATTTTAACTTTAAATGTTTAAAAATTATTTTTCTTTGTTTCTATTTTTTCATTTTAATGTTTATGTGTGTATAAAATCATTCACAAATTATAATAAAAGTTTAATCATAAAAAACGCTCAATTAAAAAAAAAATTCATAGCTTTTATTAAAGGAAAAGCTTAAGTGAAAAGTTCAAACGATAAATTATGTGCAATTTGAAATATAACTAAGCGGATGTGAGGTGATCTACTACATCAAACTTTTTAAGCAAGCTTTCATTAACTATTTTCGAATTTAGATTAGCGATAAGTGAATCAATTTATTTTCAAAATTCAAAAGGATTGGAATTGGTTTTTTTAAATGGAGTTTTAATATTAAATTACGGTAATATATTATTGAATATCCTACATCTTAAATATGTAATTAACTAGATGTCCAGAAATGAGCATCACTGTACATGTAAATTAGTTATTGATTTGTGTGGAAATGTATGTATTTGTACTTAATAGCTTGAAAGGGTTGTGCCTAAAACTGGTTCGTGTAGTCGAGTAATATTTATACACACAAGTGGCATATATAATTCACACAGAAAAATACGAATTCAAAAATTAAATTGCTTTGAAATTTAGAACGGTAACTGACATTTATTTCGCTCTTCTGACATTGATACAAAATTTATTTACCCATTGCTTGGCGCATTTCATTTACAATATTTAATATTTTCCATTTTTATAAAAGTTTAAACAATAACTCGTATTTGTTCATGCCGAAAACAAGCATCCGATTTCTATTATTTATCGCGAAAGTGATGAAATCGAATGTAACTGTGTACTAGCGTGCACTTGACTTAATGATAAACTCGCTCTGATAGTAATACAACCACTGACTAGTCACTTTCACGTAGGTGTGCACGTTACCACCGAATATTCACTTCAATTCTGTCACAGAATTGGTGGAGGGTGCAAAAGGGTGTTTACACTCGCGTCTCGGCGTTCAACCAATTCCCAGAATTTCGTAAGTGTGGTACCACTGCGCCTGTTTATGTGTGTGTGCAGGTAGAGTGCAGTGGCGCATAAAACATATACGTATGTCTGCGGATGTGGTTTTGATGCCGATGCTCATGTGTGTGGAGGCACGTAAATTAATGCTTATGTCGTTCCTATTTCATGATGTGCGTTGAATGTGATTTGGAGACATATTCGTTTACTTGCGTTATGTTTATTATTTCAATTATTTTTCATATTGAGTACTGGTTTGCATAATTTTTTACTTTGGATCGTAATTCAACAATTATTCCAGTTAAAATTCTTTCAACACATAACCTTTGTTGTAATTATATAATTATAATTTTGCATGAAATTACAGATTTTTTTTCAAATTTTTGAGGTGATTTCATAAAAATGAATTTTTATTAAAAATATTATTATACAAAAATTAATTTTAGTGGATTATATTTAAAATAATTTGGAGTTAAAATAAAAAATCAAATATAATTTAAATAATTTTAATTTAAAATTTAAGCATAGAATGTTGATGAAATTACTCTCAGAATATGGCTTTACAAAATTTCAGTTATTACAGTTATTAAATGAAAGGCACAGTACATATATCAAGTAGTTTTAAGTATAAAATCAGTAATTTAATAGAAAAAAATCTTCTTATTATTATTTCAGATTTGTCCTACATATATTTGTACTGGAATAATCATCAGCTGTACTTGAAATTTAGATTTAATTGAATAACATTTCTGCTCATCTGAGAATTAGTAAATACAGGTACATAAAAAACTATCTAAAAAGAAAATTATATATTTAGATTTATTTCATAATTTAACCTAATAAATAATTAATTATAAAATAAATACAGTTATAAAGACAATTAGATAATTTACCTAATTAACAAAAAATTTAAAGTTCTTATTATTTATTATTATAATTTTTCCAATATCTAATTTTAATCTAATTTTATACTTGAATGCCAGATTCTTAATTTATATAATAAAGACTATATAACTAACGATTTTTTATGTAATAATCATGTATTGGTATACTTTTGATTTTGATTAAAATTTAAAAATTATGAAAAAAAGAAATTTATTTTCTTATTAAAAATACGAACATATTCGGAATTGGTTTTTTTTATTTTTTATACATTATAATGAGACCCTATTGTATAATTTCAAATTTAGATATGTACAACAAGATAAAGCAAGTCAATGGAATTTCCATGTATGTCGTAATGTACTCAACAGGGAGCATTTGTCGAAGTACAAAAATTGTGAGTATAAAGCAGTATATTTTAGTAATAAATGATTCATTTATTTAAACTTAATACAGATTGATTAATTCCATTATTATTATAATTAAATTATTTATGAACATCTAAAGCTTTTGTCAAGATTCTTGTAAAATATTATATACACTCATTTGAAAATTTTTCTTTAATAAAAGATTCATCTCTCTTCATTATTTAGTTTCAAGATAACTATAGTGTTCTGTAAATATTGTAGCATGTGAGCTATATGAATAAATTTTATAGTTTAGTATTAAGCTACAATATTATTCATATATTATATTTATCCTAATATATATATATACTAAAGATAAAAAAAGTACACTACCGTATTTCTTTATTTGGAATTATATATATGTATCAAACACTTTTTATAAATATCTTCCAAAAAATATTTGTAGAAAATTCAAATATATTTAATTTACATTTCAGGATTTTAAATTTAATATAAACTAAATTATTTTATACATGAAAATACTCTTATTTTTTTAAACAAAATTCTTTAACTGTTTTAATCTTATACTTTTTTCATGATAAGCAAAAGCTTGCTTTTAAAGTTTCTTTCAAATTGATTTAGTAAGATGGCAAAATAGAATATCATTTGAAGACAATTTGCAATAAATTTTTATTCTAATTTGCAATTAAATAATATAAAATTAAATGAATATAGATCACAAAAGAATTTAATAAAGAGAATAGTAATAACAGAAACTAATTTAATTATCAATATTTTATGAAAAGTATCAAGTTGATAAAATCTTAAAGCAATAAAAAAATCAAATTATACAATTTTTTTTTCATGAATGAAAATTAATAAGGGTACTAATTATTTATTTTTAAATTAAAAATATTTTTAGAATTTCATAGATATATAATAGTACTGATATATTAAATAAATATTTAATTTAAAATAATGTATTTGTTTATATTAATTAATATTTACAATATTATTTTATGCTATTTAACAATGACCACAATATTTTCTAAAAAATTGTTAAATGTAATTATAAATGATATTTTGAATTTAACTTTATTATTGGTTACCTTATTTTTACATGAGAAGTTTATTGTATTTATAGAACTTGCTTACACAATTATGAAAGTTATGAAAGTAAATATTTGTTTACATACAATTTTATAATACATTTACCTTTATGTTTATTTATGAAATAAATTTGTCTTAAATAAATCCTCAAATTGAACAAAAATAAAATTAAATATTTTTAAAACTAAATATAAGCTTAATAAAATATTTAAAAATTGAAAATAAAATTTATATTGATAGTTTCAATAATTTCTAGGATATAAAAAATTACTTTATGTACCTAAGTATCATCATTATACATGTACATAAGTGTGTAATGCTGTACTGCTTTAATATTTGTTGTTTTTTTATTTTAAATCCTATGGCATCCAAATGTAGGGCTTGTTTCGCATTTCACTCATCCCTTAGTATCACCACTTCAACCACAGGGTTCATCCCTTGGGTTGATCCTGAGTACCACCGACTTAACCGGGTATAAATTGAGCATGAAATCGATCTGCCCATGAATTTTTGCTACTATTTTAGGAAAACTTTCATGAATATAATAGCAATGCATAATATAGTAAATCATTAAAAATTTATAAACTATTTGATTATATGCGTCACAAAATGAGAGAGTTAGATTTTTAATAGTTTGGTGGGAAATATATTTGATTTTATGTATTTTATATCTATAGCTTGACACATTTATACTTTATCTATATAAATAAATTCACCATTAATGAATTAAAAAATAACAATAATATTATAAGAATGGAAACAATTTAATAATATTAATAATATTCATAATTTTAATATAAAGAAAAAATACTATTAAATTCAGTAAAAGAACATTTTTCATCATAGTAATAAAATTTATTATTTATTTGTACAGATTTTAATTTTTGTTTTAACTAAAACTAAACAATTAATTTTTTGATTTTAGTATATTTAAGGAATAATAATTTCATAAAATATTCATGAATAATTTTCATATAATTAGATTAAAGGACTCAAGAATTTATAAGAAATTCTTTTTAATTTCTCACTTTTCTATTTCCAGTTAATTGACTTGATAAATAAAATCTTTTTTAATTAGAAGCTTCCAAGCTTTTAAGAGGCCTAATAAGTCATACATTATTAAACAGCCCCGATAACTTTGCAAGAGAATATAGAACTTCTGAGCATGTTAGAACCACGAATATTATTAGATAAACGTGTTTGGTATAAATCTAAAAGCGCCAGAATTCAGCATTTAAAACACATATATATGTATTATGAATATTTAATCTTAATTGTTTTATATGATGATACCAATTAAGAGATAAAACGAAAGTATTAAATTCTATATAATATTACAAATTAATTTCGTCAAATTCCATTTATGCTTTTTATATTATACAACATTTATAAGAATATTAAATTAAATGTAATATATTTTTTAATAGCTTTTGTAAGAGTAGTAGAATAATATTTCAAGTTAAAGTATAAACTATATTATGTTATGAATGTTGAGGTTGTATTACAAATATTGAATTTTATATTATTATATAGAAATTATTCGCCTTTTATTATATCGGCTATAATAGAAACTCATTTGCCATTAAGTTTAAGATTGTAATAAAATAAAAGTACTGTTGATAAAAACATCAATTACAATGAATTATATTAAGTAAATCGATTATAATAATTCTCATGTTTTACAACTTTAATTTTTGCAGGTATTCTTACGTAGGTGTCGTTCAACCCTCGGAAAAGCCCTGTTAGTCGATAGAATCCGACGATTAAGCACCCGAGGGGGTGAGATGAGCACTTTATTCGGAATTTAGGGGTATCAGTTTTTACCCTCATCCCCAGGTATTCACACGTGAAAGGATGCATCTTCTGGTGGGGAGAACTTAGGATTTATTTGCTAATGTCTACACTTAATATGTGTCGCGCAATGGATGTCCGACTCTCTGTGATATTCAAACTATTAAACACTAATTATTATCGAACCAACTAGGTTCTTTATTATTCTCATTCTTAATTTCCGTTTCCACGAAAGGATTGGAACATGAGTTTCATTAAGTAATCTGCACCTGGTACAGTAATAATTTTAGAATCCGTAAGTAATAGTATATAAAAATATTTTTTAATGCTTTTATTCAGAATTTTAAAATTATTTATTTTATTTATTTATTTTGTAATTGATTATGATGTAATGAAATTTTATTTCTTCATTCATACAAAGTTATTATGCTTTAATCATGCCTCATTTAATTTTAATTTTCATTTCAATTATTAAATAAATATTCTAGCATTTAAAAAAATATTGTTTTGAATAATGCATGATAAGTATATTAAATTACGTACTGAAATATTGCGTAAACGAAAAATTTTATTATCAATTTTTAATAAATAAAAATTTATAATCTGTCACAGTAATCTTTGCATGGTGTATTTTTATACATTTTTATATAATAAAAATGTAATATACATATGATATAATAATTATTATTGTATACTTATTAATTTTTTTTACGTATACATACGGTAAGCCAGCATAAATAATTAACAGTTGATTACCAATCGTAAAAGATAACTGTGTGCTTTGTACAAGATAAAAAGTATATAGATAAATTGGTTGGTAATTATGTTCTTCAATTTTATTTTTAATTTTACTATAAAACAAAACACATAATTGCATATAATGTTTATATAATTGCATACATTGTAATCATATTTCTTTTTTGTAGAGTTTGCCTAAAAAATGACACATCAATTTGTATATATATATATGTATGCGTGTGTGTGCTTATTCGAATACTAATTTTGTTGATTCTGCTGCTGAAATATTGGAATTTCTCTAAAAGAACTCAAGTGTGAATAAATGTAAATATAAAATAAGAAATGAACTGTAAATTTATTTCCACGACAAATAACGAGTCCAACAGAATTCAATTCTTATTAAATACTAAATATACTTAAAGTGTGGATCGTGCTTAGTGACATGGTTCATATTTAGCGAAAATGTATTGTTATTGAAAGTAACTGGATTTTAAAAATATTATTTCTTTTTTTCTTTTTCAGCTTAAAAATTCTCTGTTACACCTAACCAAATTAGTTATTCAATAGTATCTCTACGTAATGGAATTTTTAAATTATTGACATTTTCAACTTATTTTATAAAAAAATTACATGAAAATTGATGCTATGTTTAAATGCAAATATAAATAGATTAGTGCATAAATAGTTTCATCAAAATCAAGGATTAATAGTAAGCAAAATCAATCTATTATTATATACATTAAAATTTATTTTTATTGTTTTGTTTAACTAATATATTTTTTCATGTATGTAGAGTATATTAAAAATTTGAATTTAAAAATAGAGTAAAAATGTAGAGTAATGTAATTATGCAAAAAATATTTAGTGATAATATTGATTGAGGTTATGTACTATATATTACTGCCACCAAGTTATAATTTTGATTTCTTTATCCAATTGGTATGAAATAAATTGGATCAGTTGACTAAATTATCAATATTGAAATCGAAAATAAATTTTGCATATTATATGAATTTTCATGATAAGATTAGAGACAGCAAAATATGAAGAATAACAATCTTGTCTAAGAAAATTTTGAAAAATTTTAAAATCATAAATTAATGTGATAGTAGAAATATATTGGTATATGAAAAATGACAGCAATAACAATGTAAAATGAATATTAATAATAGAAATGAGAAAAATTTATAGATTAACTGAATATCTATTATAGTTCCTTGATAAAAAGGATTTGTGAATCAGCAGAAAAGTGATATTTTACTTAAGTTACATTTTTAAATTTATATTTAAAAATACCTGAACTATAGAGTAAATTTGTTCCTTTTAATTCTCAGTTTATATTTTATAATATACCATTATTTTTCAAAATTTAAAGGACAAATAAAATTTATATATTGACATATTTCATTTTTAGTATATATTTATAAAAATGTAACTATAAATAATGTTCATTTATAAATCAAAAAGATAAAATTGTAATAGTATTGTTTTGCAATTTTTAAAAATATCACTTAACAATTTTTTGGTCATAATCGTTGTAGCTATTAATATTTGCATTTGTATTTTAAATTATCAAAATTATGACAGGAGAGCGTTATAAAAATTATAAACTTTTTAGTAAAGTGGATAGAGCATTTTTTATGGATGCAATATAAGAATCGCACTTGGTCTTTAAATTATCTCGAAAAGGAAGATATTCTTATAAGAAAGCTTCTAGTTCATTAAGACAGATACTCCTTGTTAAATGTTTTGTGGGAAAATTAATATATTAATCTTTAAAATATTTATAGTATTTTTTTCAAAACTTGATCTTCATAAATTATTTAGGTTCAATTACATGTAAACAATGCTTAATATTTCTTATTTATAAATATTGTGATTATTTTGTTATTAATTGAAATCTTTGTAGGTCTTAGAAATCGTAAGACAAGTTGACGTTCTCATTCAGTAACATAAGTTATTCCACGTAATATCGTTCAATGTAGAATGAGAGCGACAAACTTAGGCGGTTAATGCGGCCTCAGATGATGAGATGCAGTTTATCAAATATGTATTTATCTACTAGTACTAACTGAAAATCCGACTACCACTATTTATTAGATAAATACATGCAGAAATCTGATGGTGTTTGTAAAATGATAACTCTGTGTCTTCTTGACCACTACCATAACAATCTTGGTAAGTATTTTCTTATTTCTTTTTTATGCGGTACGGTCGTTAATACTCATCTCGAGTCGCCACACTATTTACGTATTCATTAATTTCAACATAAAGTAAAGAGTAAAGATTAGGACTATTGATATTTCAAAATATATATATTACATTATTCACATATATATATAAATAAAAATATATGTAACGAAATATCACAAGATTGGATATTAATCAAGTGAATTCCTGAAGTAAATATAAATAATTTAAAATTAAAGTTGTTTTTTTAATATTAATTGTCGATTGGTTATCTCTTAATGTTTACTATATTATTGAACTTAATATGTAATTATTTATGATTATTTTTTTTAAATCTTCAAGTGTAATGTTGTAAGCGGAATACCTTCTGTAAGAAAAAAAAAATTCACAGACAATTTAACACATTATAATTTACTTAATTATATGTACATATATATGCGAATGTGTATATTTTAACAACATTTTGTAGTTATTTTTAATGTATGAGCTATATTTTATACAATTTATTCAAAATTTATTTGTACAAAAGGCTATTTATAATATTTAATTTGATACTAGTTTTATATGTATTTATATATAGAAATACATCTCGGGAATCATGAAAATAGATGGAATGAAACCGAGAAAGTGTGATAAATTTTAGATAATGTTTATACTCGATGTCTATTTAAAATGTTATTTTTTCTACTAAATTTTAAAAGAAATATTTAAGTTCTTCTTTGCAATATATTTTTATTTGTAATTTAACATATTATATTTTTTATACAAAGTGATAGATTTTCTAAGCAAAAAAATATATTTAGAGAATATTTTGATAAATTAGAAGTGATTCGTATAAAATTGCATTAAAAGTAAAATTATTTTTAAAAAAAATACATGTTAAGAAATATATTTAAGTCATATAAATTATAAATATCATAATATTTATGCATTCTTGAAGTTCCTAGATACTCATAATTTAAATAAGATTATATGCATATAAAAAGTAAATTATTTTTTTAGAATTAAATTTAATATGTTGTAATAATATATTTCATATAATAATGAGTGTCATAAGTATTTAAATCTAATATTTAAAATTCAGAAGATTGTAAAATATAAATTAAGATTAATTGTAGTCAAATATTTTTATGTATTTCACATGTGTATTTCAAATTATAAATTATAATTTTAATTTTTATTTTAAAAATTTAAGAAATTTTTATTTATATACGTATTGTACTAGATGTCGAATACTTATTGAATATTACAGGATATGTATTTTAAAATTGACCTTTGCAATTTAAATAAATAAATAGTTTTTATTATTTTACAGTACTGAGTAGCCATACACATCTATAGTTGAAACAGTGGGAAACAAGATCTAACTTTTCTGCTAACCTCGAAGATATCTTATGCGTTTTTTGACGTACATCAGTTTTTTTTCTTACTTTGTATGTTTTCGTATCAGTAATCTTTTTATAGGATCATACATATTGATAGGGATGAGTAAGATTTGTTTTTTAGAAGTAGTGAACAAATGTAAACTATTCATACGAATTTTAATATTACATTAATATTAATGTATTGCATATCTATTTTCAAATTAATATATTAAACTTTTAAATAATTCATCAACCAAAATAATTATTGAAAATTTTCTTAAACTCAATCTATGCTTTCAAATATACTAAAATTAACTAATTGATATTATTATTTTCTAATTTTTAAAGATAATGAAATGCCTACAATTATTAAAAACGTGGAATAATCGAATAATCGCTGGAGTAAAAGAAATAGAAAAGAATTTTGTATTTTAGCCACTGCAGAATCTACTGGTATGTTTGTAATGACGAAAAATTTGCAAGTTTCTGAGACTTTTCTTTTTCTTTTTATCTCTATGTGCCAGAAGAAGCTCCAGGGAGCAAAGTTTCGTCTTTGACATCTTCTCTTTTCTTTTTCCCTTCTCTTGAGATAAATTTTCCCGGACACGCAACAATTCAACTCGACGCGCGAGATATATACAGCACTTTCGAATCTTTTCTCCACTCCAAAAAAGGTGAGTAGGATTGAGGATGTAGAAGTGGGGTTGCTTTGTCAGATTTCTGTAATTCTTGGTGCGATCATGGAGAAATCCTAGATCTTTAAAAAAATCATGAGACTAAGAATATACATAATGCGAAAGTTAAGCTTTCTTCACAAAAAATAACATTTTAAAAATATATCGTTTATTGATATATTTTCCAAAAAGAAATTCACAATATTAAAGACTGAAATACGAAGTAAAATGTTTTAAATTATAAATATCTAAACAGTATAATAATATATCATACGAATTATAATATTTAATATAATCGCTTGTATGAATATTCTATTGTTGTGTATGTGTTCTAATTATATACATGGGAGCAAACGATAATCTTCAAATTTTCAGTAAACAACATGAATATATAATTTATTTAAAAAATATCTAGATATATTAGAAAAAAAATATTTATAAAATTTAAAAATTAAACCCATAATTTTTTTTTTAAATATTTTTGATTTTATATTTATTAATGACTTAAAATATGAAAAATGAAGTATTTTAATTTAGTCTCTTAGCATAAATTGATTTATTGCAAAAACTATTTTTATCGCAGTTCTGTGACTTATACGGATGTATCAATTCATGTATAATTCATAATATCTCATGTTCATATTATTGAGATTAATAACATATATTATTTACTAGTTCATTTTTTATGTTAAATAAAAATTTATAATTATATTAAAAAATTATATTTTAAAACACATGGTAAATAATTTAAAAAAAGAAGATATGTTATTTATATAAAATAAGGAATATTTGAAATAAAGTACAATATTATAATGCATATTATTATTATGTATGATTAATATTAATCTATGTACTTTGATACAAAATTTAAAAATAATTAACAGAATTGTTAGTTAAATAGGTTCTATTATTCACAAATATTTTTCTTAATACCATAAAAATTATTCTTTCACAATAAAATTTTATAATTTTCCGGAAAATTACTAATGATTAATAAATTTCATTAATACATACCAATTAAAATAAAAATGTTTTTTAATATGTAATTATGATTATAAAAACTTGTTTAAAATTTATCAATCATTTAGATTTACCATTTCAGAATTTCAATATATATGTTATATATTTTTATTTATATAATTAATATTATTTAATATATAAAATGAATATTTTAATTAATTTTTATCTATATGACTTCATATTCTATTACTAATACAATTATTTCTGATTACTAATGAGGAAAAATATTGATATTTAAATACAGGATTACATTTGTACATATTACGATGTCTAATTTATAATTTTAATGAGAAATATAGAATCACATGCAATTACAAATATGAGCATTAAATTTTAGTCTTTTCGTATATAGATGGACTAGTTAGATAATATCTTAAATTTATTATTCTCGAAAAATTCTGTAATAGTATAATCTCCCTTATGTTAACAAATGAATTATATAGTTAATTATAAAACAATAATCACAGTAATAAATTTTGGTTAATAATTAAAATGAAAATATAAGAAATGAATTGTATGTATAAATTAAAAAGTAGATTAACTAATAGATTGATGGAGTATGAAATAAAAATAAAGGAAGAGAAATAAAAATTGTAAAGAAAGAAATTAATAAATAACTGACAAATTTATATAGTGAATGAAAAAAAACTGTTCACAAAGTACTTATGCTTTATACAATTTTTTTTATTTGATTTTTTAGATTAGTTATCAATTCAAAACATTCAGAACCAAAAATAAGTGGAAAAAAAGTTATCTTTCATATTTTTCAGTTACAAAAGAAAAGCATAGTACAATACATACAACATTCATTTTCAGATTAATGTATCTTTGACTCTTCTATTTTCAGTTAACAAAAAATAGAAAAGTGTTCTGGTGTCTAAATCTCAAAAATGCAAACCCACTGTAAGAATATCGATAAATACTTGAAAAGATAATTAACTGAAAATTCACGTGTTTATAGTCGTTTATAGTCAGTTGTTCCGACAATTGATTATTTGTTTTATTTTCTCCTTTTTTTGCCGGCTCGTTTTACCATAGACATCGATCCCTCTGTGTCTATTTCTCTCAAAATGCCTGAGGGAAAGGAAGGATTTACATTATTGCATATAATGTATAAATATGATGTTATGATTGAAAATACTTATATGAATGTGTATATATATAAGCAGTATATTTTGTTGTCTTATTTAATATTATATTTTTAAGATTAATTATATGTCGTGTTTGTATTTATGAATACGATACTCAGCTTTAAAACAAATATGATTGCAATCTGGATATTGAATTACCTTATCAAATATGATCATATTAAATTTAAATTAATTTATTTTAAATGAATTTAATTTAATAATTGATAAGTATTTATAATGAAGAAATAACTGATTTACTTTAATCCTATTTATGTGTCAATTCCATAACTCCATGGAATTTCTATTTGTTCTAAAATTTAAATTATTTTAAATATAAAATTGTTAAGTTTTGATAATGTTTAATTAATATTTCTATGAAAAATTTTAATTTATAATTCATATCTTAATAGCATCAATACCTAATACTTCAATCCATTAGTGTTACCAATGAATACTTTTATATTAATTTAATTTATGTTAACTCTAAAATTTGATTGACATATAAATAGATTAATTATAATAATTTATATTTTTTGACAAGATTTTTCTTGATGATTTACCTACTGTTCCTCACATTTTAAGAAAATAATCATTGCTTCTAATATCGATATGAAATGGGGAAAATATAATAAGTTGAAATAAAATTTGAGGAAATCTTGGAGTAACGATTTTTTGGCAATGGTTATAAAGGATAAATAGGACTGACGAAAATCGATAATTTTTTGAATAACTTTGAACAGTCTGTTTTTGTCAATCTCATAGTAACATAATAAAGAAATTGAGTAAACCCAAAAAACATCCTTTACTATTTTTAGCATAATTCGAAAGTAATATATTTTTTAGAAAATGTGAAATATACGCTCTGTACCGATTTACTTTTTTATATAAGAATTTCATGCTTACAGCCCAATGTGTCAAGAAGAATCATCCACCTAAAACAAAATGCAACAACATGTTAATGTCTTTTTAAATAAATTTAAACAAGATTGGAAATTATTGTTATTTATGAAATTAAAATATCTTTAAAATATTTATGAATTATATGAGAAATTTACAATTCTCTTTTATAATAATTTCTAATTTTAAATTATTTCTGTTAAGAAATCTGGGAAATAATCACGCATATTTTATATTAGATATTTTATCAATATTATTGCTTTAGCTTATTCAATAAAATTGTCAAATATTTAAATTTAAAAAAATGAGCATTATATTTTCAATATATAAGTTTAATTTTATTTTTTATAATTAAAAACAAAATTGTAATTATGATTAAAAGACTGCTTATATATTTTTAAGCCTTTTTACATAACTACATTTGCATGCAAACAAAGTTTTCAAAATTCTTCAAAAATATTTATATTGTAAGCCTTTACTAATCATCGGGAGAGTGGTTTCTAGATCAAACTAGATCAGTATTTCAACGTGGATCCGTATTTTAGTTCATTTAAAGATGCTCAGATACAAGTACAAGATTCAACCACGAATCCAAGACTAAACCCTTTTTTACGTCGGGATTCCCCTCGAGCCCGTAATTGACCACCAGTCAATCTGTGGTCAATCTGTGGACCAGATGTGCCGCCCTTTCAATCCTTCGATATTTTCTCGGGTCACTACTGCAGGTGATGATTCATTTTAAATTGAATTTTGTTTTTCGGTCGAAAAACAACTTTTACAATATTTAAATTTTTACTTGAATAATTTGGAACAATAAAATATAAATTATACTTGTCGATTTACATAATATATTTATTTGTTTTGTTTATAGGCTTTTTGTTATTGTATGAGATTATTAATTTCATATAATAATCTAATAAATATAATAATCTGTTTTAAAAAAAGTTATCTGAAATAAATAGTTAACATAAAAAAAATGTGATCATTTCTTTTATTTGAATCAATTATAATGTCTATAAATTCTTATTGAAAATTTTTATATATTTTTTTATATAATGTTTCATATAAACACTAGCGTAGTCTAACAACATTTATTTATGAGACGCGTTTTGATTTGTAGTATTCACAATACTGTAGAAAGTATAATGTGCCTTTTCTAGGACTCCATTTTATTAACTTATATGAGATTCAAGTGATAATGTACACCTGTGGTGTTTCAGTTTTTCTACACTGATATCCTTGTAGAAATAATGATTTAAAGAAAATAGTAGAAATTTGTTCAGAGAAATAAAAATAAACGACTCCATCGATTTCAATAAAAATAAATGACGTTATTGAAATCTCATTTATTTGCAACTAATGCATGAACATACATAAAAACTAATGCTAACTGACGAATCGCAATATCTGGGAGTCACCACAAACTAGTAATATCAAATACCCACACAATGAAAGCACTTTTCTTGTGCTCTTTTATTTGTGGATAGTGGATGGAAGATTTCCTTTCTCATATAGAACGATTTTGTTGACTGTTTTCCAGGATAATCATTCCAGGACGAAGTACCTTCTTTTCCGTTATCTTCTATTTCGCTCTCTTTTTTCAGGTTCTTTCTTTTTCTTGTGTACAATGAGGTAATCTGAACGAGCTTGCAGTTTATGTCATATCGGTCCAGTGGATCTAAACCATGAAATGCGAAATATCTGGCGTTTATCGTGTGTCAAATCACTGGCACTTGATCAAGACATCTTGAGATTTAACTAAAACTATTGGACAAAGTCGCAAATGTTCATTGGCAAAAGTCGTCAATGCATCATTTTAGTTCCCTTCCTATTAGTCCATATACTAGTGTCAATTGGCCGTTGAAAAAGTCAAAACGAGAGAAACGACTTCAGAAAACAAAAAATTTGTATTTAAAATTTTTCATTTTTTACTTTTATTTTACAATACTCAAATATAATAAGTTTATTTTTTGATATTGTGTTAAAATTATAATGTTTTTAATAAAAACCATTTATCAAAATTTATAAAAAAAAATAGAGATGTATAATAATATTTTGTGTTAAAATTAAAAATAAAAATATTTTAATTGCTTCATAAAAATATCTTCATTTTTATAATGTTTTTAATATAATGTATAATACTCATGCTGGAATTTTCATAATTGGCTAACGTTACATAAATATAATTGTTCACTGTGTATTTACAGTATATGACTTGTGTTTATTCAAAAATAACTTAATCATATTATAAAGCTACTGGTAGATAAAATAAGTCAACCTGAATAAATTTACCATTGTATTTTTAATGTAAAAATAATATGAATCAAAAGAAGAATTTTTAATAAAATTATTTTTTAAAACTTGATTAAAAAATTTTAGTTTTAAAGAGAAATTTCAAATAAGATATATATATTAATAATAATTATTAAAAATTAAATTTCTTATATTGAAATATCTATTCTAACGTGGTAAACATCTAAAAAAATATTTTTATATTAGCGTTCAGTAATGAACAAAAGATATTTTTAAACTTGCATATATAGAAAAAACTATATGTATAAATAATTAAGGATTTTCATATTCAATTATATATATTTAAATTCTATTTATAATTAGAAATATAATTTGATGTTAATACCATAATATGGAATTTTATGATTGTTTCACATATAATAAAGTATCAAACAACCATGGTAACAAGTTTTAAGATGTAGTTTCTAGGTAAGTGTAGGGTACGTGTATATTACTTCACTATCCTGTTTCAAATTATAATTAAAGCTATTACTAAATGCGTTGAACTTTCACTATTTAGGGAAATTAAGTGCATAACTATTACTGTCCTTTCTCTTTAATTGGATTTCCCTGCTTGCCCTAAATCATCTTAGGATATGTTTTCAAATAATCCTAAGGATTAAATTTGACCATACAATCAAATATAATACAGTAAGCTTACCACGGTTGATTCGATTTTGAAGAATTCATGTAAATGAAAAGACGAATATTCAGAATAGCCACCTGTTGAATAAAAGAAAAGTATTTAGATAATAGACTTTTAAGGAGGAAAATGACTTAAACGATAAATGTCGAATACAAGTATAACATAAAGAGTTTGTGTAGCTTTAAACTATATTGCTGAATTAGTAACTGTCATAAAAAATTAATTAATTAACAAAATTTCTTTGATTTAAAATCAACTAAATTTATATAGAGATAAACATTGTGACATGTAAGAAAGTTAAATGCAGCAGTTCAGAAATGAATGAACATAATAACTTTAATCTCAGTTTTAACTTTACAATATTTTAGATGTGATAAAGTTCTGGTCTTATTCACACCTGAATAGCAGGTGATACCCATAAACAACAACTATTTTCTAGGTTTCTGTATTAGACAGGAGGTTGTGTCAACTAGTAAATTAGGCAAATGAGCATAATGAGCACTAATCTAAGCGGTTGATTGACATATTTTCAGGTTGAGCTACTACTCTTCCTTTTACAATTTATTACCATGATTATATAATAACTAATTCACAGAATTTAACATCAAATTATGTTATTAATGAATCGATAATTTAAACCATTTATAATTTAATGTACAGCAGCATATTCATACCAGTCTAAAATTATATTTAAGGAAATTTCATACTTCTGGAACATATAATTACGTATTGAATATTAATTTTAATAAATGAATGCTTTTTATAATATAATCAGTAAATTAAATATTAATCAATCAAAATTTGTTTAATGCAATTAATGCATTAATGGCAGATAATACGAAATGTAAAGAATAATTAAGAGTGGAGAAGAATTAAAATCATAAGCTTAATAATAAATTATTCATTTTTCATCTCATTATTTCAAAAATATTATTTTCGTGAAAAGTCATCAAATTAATCAGGAAAATAAAAAATAATTTTTTATACGCATAATATAAACAGATAAGCTGTGTCTATATACTTATTATATTCGATTTACATATAAGAATTATCGTATGAAAATATTTTGTTCGATCAGAATTATAGCAATACGATTCACGTCATAATAGATTAAAATTTATTTTAAATCTTATAAATAGTTTCTATAAATATTGAATTTAAAATTTATTCTTTAATGTACAAGTGTACTCGATTAAAATAAAATATTTGTTTTAAGAATATTAATTTATTGGAATTATTAAGTTTTAAATTATTATAGGTTTTAAAAAGTATTTATTAATAAATTTTTTAAAAGTCAGAATTAAATCTACCAAAAATTGTATGTTTGTAATTTTTTATCTTGGAGTATCATGTACACAATTTTTCTTAATAACTAAACTTGATTTATTAACTACGAAAACATTATGATTAAAAAGTATTTTATTGTAGCTGTATAAGCTACATGAATAACGAAATTAATTAAAATAATATTTTACTTAATATTTCTTTTTAATTATTACATATTTTATGGATTACTTGTTATACAAATTTTCATGCGGTATAATATAGTTATTTTGAAACTTAATAATCTCGTTATGCTAAAGAACTTTTAATCTTCTTGAATTTATAGGATATTCAGTAAAGTTCGTGTTATGCCATATTAAAAGTAATTAAATTACGTACAATTACAAGATAACTATTTTTATTTTAGTCAATTTATCAATATTGATATTGTACAATAAAAAATAAATTTTATACATTATTTTAGCTGAAGTACCCGTCAAAATTTAATTAAATTATGTGTATTAAACTAATTATTGTAATATTACATTGCAAAAATTTATGAAAACATTTGCTGTATTTATCCCATGGGCGTCAGATAAAACTTCCCTTGCTTTTTGAATTTGCCTCGGGGGAAGTTCTCTCCAGGAATTGCGTCATTCAAGGTACGACGTGTGGCGGGACGAGCAATACGTTCTCTTAGCTTTGATATCACTTTCTCACCAAGTATACTTGAAAGTAACTTTAAAAATAACAGTTGTTATAGTTTGACGCTCATCTAAATTATTCACACTATTAAACGCTATGAAATTTTTCTATTGAATTAGCAATTTACTTTTTAAGTTATATTTAGGATCAATATTAGAAGCAATTACTCAATTATTTTCAGGATTTAATATACTACTGAAAAATACGATTTATGTTCTCATAAGACTGGTTAATTGAGTCATTAATTAATTTGCGCAAATATAAATTCAGTTTTGATTTAACGTACATTTTTAAAATATGTTTTTAAAAATTATTTAATATTATATGTATCAAATAATTGTATAAATTAGTAAAAATTAGTAGTTTTTTATTATTCTTAGTTATGATATTTTAAAAGCTCTATAAATGGAGTTTAATAATACGTTTGCGAATTCTGCTTTTCGTGGTTCTATTTTCTTTTATAAAATTTCTGAAAAGGTGAGTGATGAATGATCCTTTTGTTTCTACTATTGTTGTCAGATAGGTATTCAAATATATCAAAAAATTTGGATGTCAACTAAAATGCAAAATCTCCAAAATGGATAACAGTATAAAAGTTTTAAGAAATCCAATATTAATTAAACTGATTCGTATTGTAGGTAACAAAACTATTTCTACAAATTATTTTTCAGGAAAATGTTTAAAAAATCATTTTAATTATTTTTTTTTTATTTTAGACATAGCTATTACTTGATTTATTAATTTTATTAATATGGTCTGAACTTTATAAGTACGTAATTATAATTTGTTATTTTCCTATATTATTATTTTCATATTATAATTTGTTTTTCCTATTGATATAAATATTTATCTATAAAATTATGTAACAATAAAAAAATTATCTTAGCATATTAACCAAATATATTTAAAAAATCATAAAGAATTGTAAGAACTAAAGTTCCAATACAGAAATATGGAAACATAAATACAATTGTATGTTTAATTGAATGAGCAAAAATAATTTGTAAACACAAAGTAGATTTTTAATCTTGTGATGAAATATCACATTAAACAAAAAATTAAAGGAGTAGGAAAAATGAAATATATTCCAGAAAAGTTGTGCAAATATTCATTTATATAATGAGAAAAAAGGTAATTTAAAAAATATAAAGAGTTTATAGAATAATACAAATAACATTATATAAAGCAGATAAAAATAATAAGAACTATTCATATGAAGTAAAGAGAATAATGCTAATGACTAAACCAAAATATCTATATAATATTTTAAGAAAATAGAAAGGATTTTTCATTTTAATTAATATATACCATTAATAAGTAAGAAAAAAAATCAGGTTCAGACTAAATTTTACCATTATTAATACGCAACTATTCTTCTGTGCATTTATCACGAAATCTGAAAGAAATGTGATAAATTTTCAATATCTTAATTTTATAAGAAAATTAAATTCAATAAAAACGATAATTTAAAAGTACATAAAATTAAATTTTAATAAGATAAATCTATTCTTAGCTCTGAAATACTTATTATTTTCATCACTAATTCAAATCATCACAGTTTAACGCGTATAGTAGTTTAAAATTTTTTTTATATTACTCCAATTATAATCATAAAAAAAATTTTTAAAATAAAGGACTCTCCAAATTATTTTTTTTACTTTTAATTACATAAGATATTATTTTTATCTTGTTATACATTCTATTCGTTAAATAATTTTATTGCTTAAATTTAGAAATTCTTGCGCATTCATTGTTTCAGCCTATAAAATAAAACAATATAAAGATTATTCACACTAAATACATTCTTAATATATTATTTTTGCTTATATATTTTAACATTAATAAATGCCTTAGTGAAATTTTGTGTCCAAGTGCTTAGGTGAGCTGAGACTCGTGTTGCAGACATTTCCAGCTTAGTTGTAATAAACGGATAGTTTCTATATATTCGCTGTGATCCAGTTGCACCTTTTGCAAAGGTATATACAAATTTTCTTTGTTGCATATATAATGCACCGGGTGGGCAGAAGTTGCCTACAAACATCCTCGTCTGTGTTTCAATGGAGGAAGCTGAGTCCGAGTAATTGTGGACTAGTTCTGTTCTGGGTGTCATTTTTGTGTGAAAGAAAAGATAGACGAAGAGAAATTTGCGAATAATTATTCGGGTTAACATTACAAAGATTTGTTCAGGTACAAAGATTCTTTTGTCTATTTTAATACTGTATACCGCAGAGCCGGAGATACATGTAACTTTCATGTACATAACGTTATTGATGTGTCTTAATACCATCTTCTTGTTGTTTCTTAATAAGTTTTTCTTTTTTCCCGAAACAAAGCTCTCATCCAAATATAATTTCTATATAGTTTATTTATTTATTTTTTTTATTTTAACTTGGATTTTTTAATACATTGATAAATGTTTCATGAATCATTATTGTGAGATTATGTTCGTTTCTTGTAATAAATATCCTTTTTATAAAAAATATGTGATGCAACATCTTACAAATGTTATTTATAAGAATTATATAAATAAATTTATTGATACATAAAGTATATATTTAATTTTACCATTATTTATAAAATAATCGATACAATAAAGTACATTATAATGGTTTTTCTTAACCAATTTTATTTATATTATATTTTTTGAAAATATTATTCATATTAAAAGTTCAAAAATATTATATTTTAAACTTTTTTTGATTAACTTATAGAAGATTTTATAATATTTAAATTATAATGTAATAAATATATAGATGAATTTCCAATTAACAGACATATTAAATTTACTGTAGAGGAATTCTAACGTAATGTAAAAATAGTTGAATTCCATTACTTACTGTCTTATTAGATTGCATGTGGTAACGTATCAACACACGATTTATGAAATTTAAAATTTTGGTATGAATATTAAAATACTATTTAAAAATATTTAAAAACTGTATTAGATATAAATAACGTATATGGGGCACGAGAAAATTCAGATATAATTACAATTATAAATGGTTTAAAAAAGTAAATTTTACAACTTCAATTTTATATCTTTAGAAGAAATCTTAAAAATCAAATAGTTATTGTACCGAGTTTACTATAAATACTATTGTACAAAAACCATTTCGATATTGAAAATATTAAAGGAATAACACTAAAAAATATTGACCTTTTTCAAGAAATAGAACTAGATTTCAAAATGAAGAAAATAATAAGTATATAGTTGTACAAAAATAGAATTGGTTTTCTGAGGATGATCTTTAAAAGCTACATAAGCCTGAATTACTGTAACTCAATCTTGTACCAAATATTATCAAGATGATAAAATCATTTTTATATAATGGGAATTTTATATAACAAGAATGTGAAAATAGCTAGAATGTAAATAATATCATGTAGACTTTTAATAAGAAAATAAAAAAACATGACATTTAAGTGGACCGAGAAATAATATCTGACAGTGATATTAAATTATAAATCGAAAATAACATTTAGCTTTTCTGTCTAAGAAATTTTGCAGAATATAAGGTTGGATTTTCAGAATTACCTTTTTATACTAAACTTTAAAGAATCAATATTCGAAAGGTATAAAATAGGTTAACATTGACTTCTATTATATAGGGAATTATTTTATATAACATAAATTAAAACAAATATATATTTTTATTATAATTAGACTTAATATTATTGCCGTAAAACTAAAATCCGCACATGCTTATTTAAAAATGTTTATTTCAGATATTTTTATTAATTTGAAACAAAAAGTATCCTTTCACAAGAATTTAAAAATAGTTAAAAAATTAAAGATTAATAATAGAAAAATAATTATTAATTACCTGATATACATATTTTTAAAAATATTTTCATAGTTCTAGTAAATAAAAGCAATATACTTCAATTATTATTATTGACTTTACCTCGATTAATTATATCACAGATGTTATAATATATTACATACTCACTATTAATCTACAAATATAATTCATAATTATTTCTCCATCTAATGGCGTTTTCGTTTCCTTCATTCAGAAATATAGATATGCACGGAGACGCGTCTACGCATATATATGTAGATATATATGTATATATATACGTGCATATAATGCTCACGCATATATATTCAAATGCTCACGTTTGTGGCAGGAAGTTATTGATTTACAGTTTCAAATCGGTAAATTGTGCACCGTAAAACATGACAAGGTTATTCACTCATAAATACAATAAATAATAAAATCTAGCAATTTGGAATTATACACACGCATACACACATACGTATATACGTATTGTAATGATTTGATTATCCGATTTTTTAACTTAAATGTTGAAATTTCATTTTGCAATTTATATTATTAAACTATTTCAAATGGTTAAAATTATTATAAATATTTAGCAGCTAATATGTCATTTATATGCATTAAAAAGATAGTTGAAATATACAAGAAGGGAAATAAAAAACGAAATCTATTAGACTGCAATTTAGCCTTCCATTGACGCTCAAATCAAAGTTTATGGTTTAATTCCATGCGCAAATGACAAGTTTATGGAATTTTTCACCAAAAAAAAATTTTTGATAAAACAATGGTGTTAGATTTTCAAAGATGTTCTATGATTCACGAAACCAAGTGAAGCCATATTTCTTTTAAATAATACCTCGAAGTATAAATAACAATAGCTGGAAGATTTTTGAGGATAATAAAAAAATTATTTATGTCAAAAAATCCAGAATTGTTTTACTTATAACATGAATTTTATTCATGTCTTGTCAGTACATTACATATCTGTTGTGACTATCAAGAAAATACATAATATTCAGTAATTTTCTTGTATATTATTTTCATTCATTTTTTTTATTCATCAGGTTTTTTTTAAACATTTAAAATTATATATAGTTATTAAAATATATATAAATACTACAATGAAAATATTACAAAAATATATTGAAAATAATTATTCCAGTACAACTTTGATTATTCTCACGTATGACTAAATTATCATTGTGTGAATCTTAAATATACTAAAGGAATTTTTACAAATATATTATTTATATTCTGTCAACTGAATCATTATTTAGCATTGATAGTAAGTGTTACATTATCAAAATTACATACTCAAAATTACATGGTAGTAATACATTATAATCATTACATTATACTTTTTACACCCACGAGGAACCTCATATCATTATAAGCTAATATAGTGGGTTTTTTTTTTGACTCTTTATTCTAAAATTAAATTGTCGAATCAAAAGTTCTTTAATAGTACACGTACAAGTACTTTTTCACATTCTCATGAAAATTTACTATAAAGTGGATGATTAATACTTTATGAAATCCTTTTATAAAATTACTTTAGGAAATTAGATATAATTAAAAAATGCCATTAAATAAAATTCAAATTTTTTTTTTATTATAATAAAAAAAATTTTGTTTGTACGTTCTATAAAAATTTTAATTAAAAAGTTTATTAAATTTATAAAAATGATAATATCAGTTAGTAATTGATTAATTACTTACTTTTTTTTGTATACTATTGAAGGTTAATTCATAAGTAATAAAATTTTCTATATAAGCAATTATGCATCTCATTATCAATTACATTAATTATTTGTGCTTAAAATACTCATTATAATTATATATTACTAATATATTGTACCATACAAATTCTATTACTAACACTTTAATAATTGTGTTTTTTGTTGTAATATGATGAGTTTTATTTTTATTTTATACAGCAAAAATATTTATTTAATTGCTACCCTTTTAGTGTATACAATGAATCTTGAATTCGTATTTATACTTACTTTATAAACATATTAGTTATATAAAAAAATATAAATATACTTTATATAAAAAATAACGATAAAGAAAAATCTATTTTTTATGTAGCCTTTAAATTTATGAGAGTTTGGTTAATAAAAACTAGTTAAGAGAAGATAATTAAAAAATGTGTAACCACTTAGCTTTCTTAATATATGACACATATATAAGTCTATAAAACAGTAAAAATGCTAAAGTATATAAATAAAAAAATATTCTTTATATTTTATTTTATAAAAGTATAATAAAACTTAGCTTTTATTTCATCTTTATAAAATTACCTCCTAAAGAATTATCTAACATTTACTATCTTGAATTCTGCAAATTATCCAATACCACAATTTTTTTTACAATTTTCTATTTTTTTATCTATGTGCGTAAGCATTTTTTTAGTATTTATTTTATTTAAAAATATATTCTTGTTTATAAATATTTCACAACCTTTCAAGAATTTGCTAATAATATTTAGTCTAATAATTTAGTTAGAATTATTTAGTCTAGAATTTAATTTAATAATTTTAATAATAATCTTAAGTTTCTAATAATATTAATTATTTATCCAATAAACAAGTAGTTAAATGAAACAAATATGAAAGCAGATTTTTATCATAATGAGTTTTAAAAAATCATTAAATTAGTATGAAATATCATTTCTAGTTAATATTAACTACCAAAGTTCAATGATATAACAATTATAATTATCCATAATTAAATGCAATAATATGTTAGCAATTGTGTCATTTATGCTAGAATGGTATTTCGATGAATATAAATCACATAAATGGCATTGAAATTATACGCCATCGAAATTACACACGTTGTACTCAATTGTCAGTATGATTAAAATTATGAACTGAGAAAATAAAAATATATATATAAAAAAAACAAGAAAAATTGATAATAATCCTATTATTTATAAAATATTTATTTTTAGATTACACATATATATAAGTGATAATTAATAAAACGCAAATAAATTAATTGGTCAATTTAACATTTTAATGATATCAAAACCTATGAAATTTTTTAAATTAATTAATTCATAACTAAAAACAAAATTAGTAAAATCAATTCTGTTTAACCTATGTATTTATAATTAATAAAAACTAAAATAACTTATGCGCATTCAGTACTTAAATATATAAATAATTAAACCTGTTTTTAAATTAAAAATTGAAAATTTAATTTAACGTTACTTATACGAATTTATTAAAATCAAATTAAAACTGGAGTAAATAAAGTAAAAATTTTAAATGAAATTACTGTTATAGATTGCACTTTGATTTCATAAAAATGTCAGAATGGTATGAATGATTAGTTATTCTTTTTTATGGCTATATGAAAAATAAATATGATCCTGGACTTTTCCTCTATTTTCTGTTGCTAATAATAATTGATTCATTTGTTCTTCAAATTCTAAACAGCCAAGTAAATTCCAGAGAGACATGAGATACAAGAAAAAACAAGGATGTAAAAAGTCGACATAAGGAAGCATTAGCCTACGTACTTTTTAATGCGAATATGAAAAAGTGAAGAATCTTGCTTTATGCAGTGTAAAGTAGCACACATTTGCCGAAATATACAAATGCATGTTTTTATAGACTCGCACGTGTGGGTGTGTACTCATTTAATAGACATAGCAACAACCTTTCACTGGTACACGAGAGTTGAGGCGTATTTCACGAGAGAAATTCGATGCCCGCCTCCTACTTTATACTTGAGGTTTTGTGCCACCATTGTGATAATTCAAACAATACATTTTACTCTCTCTCTCACTCTCTCTTTGCCAAGAGTTTCTGGCACTATATTCTCAGAGAGGAGACTCGCTGTGATCATGAAGTAGAGACAAACACACTGTTTACCGAATGGACTGAAGTAGGAAGATATAGATTTTTATAAAGAAATAAGACTCTTTGAAAATTATATGTTAAGGGGATAAAAAAACTTGAGTCTTTCCATTTAATACCGTTTACTGACGTTTAATAGTATGTATGATTTTGTAAAAGTACAGTATAATACTTAAGAAACCTACTAACTTTATTATATATGTATATATATTTATTATATACATTTTCAAACATAATAATATTAAATGAGTAATCATACATATTTCAACACATAAATTAATTTCAGATTTATATTTGGAAATTAGTATTGGCGTTACGTATCATAGTTCGAATTATTACATTAAGAATCTTGTACCGAAATCCAAAATATATTATCATCTCAGAGCATTGATGGAAATTCAATATTATACGCGTTACTGATTAATCGAAAATTCAATCAACCAATAATTATTCTGTCACTCTAAAGAAAAAAGTCTTGTGATTTATAATTTGTAATCAGTGGTTCTACGCCTGCCTCCTATGTAATCAATCAACACGTACTTCAAAGAAACTAAATACAGTCATGAATTTTCCAGATGTATAAAGTCCGATCGAAACTCCGATGCACAAAAGGTTATGTAACAATCAACTTGACGTAAAATAGCCAAAGCTCTCTTGTTTTTTATTTAAAGAAATTTTGTTGAGCGAACACGACTTGTTTTACAAAAGTTTCTGTAAACAAACCTCTTTTTTGTGTCACCTCAAGAACGGAACTGCTAAATGGTATTCAAAGAAAACTTTCATGTCTTTCTTTTTCCCAAGTAGGGCCGTAATATATAAGGTACAAAAATCTGCTGCATGAATGAGAATCGTTGAGTAATTGCAAAAAAAACATTGTTTCTTTTTTATATTTAAGAAAATTTTCTTTCCTCAAGATTTGATAATGCTAAAGTCTGACTGATGAAGTCTGATGAACACTCACTCAGCTTGAAAGATTGTTCAATTTTAAGATAAGGAAAACAAATCGAAGTTAACAAGATATTATTGAAGAAAAAAAAGCAGGGAAAAATATCTCAGCCGTGAGTTCATAAACGATTGATTATGATTCATTATTTCCTAAGCAAGGAACTCTTTTAATTGCGAGTCTAATGGCTAGGACCGATAAAATTTGGAGTTTTCGTTACACCCTCGAGCAAACGTGAACCATTTTCGATAAACTCCTTTGGATTAGAGTATTTCCTCTTAAAAAATCCTTTCTCTGTTGTATCATGTCTCGATTGGATCTGTTATCTTTCACTGGTCCTGCACGTAGTACTTAGTCATTAAGACGGGCTGTTTTCCAACTAACAATTATCAAATTCTGGTATAACGACGAATTGTAGCCTCAGGATGCGGATGTCCGAAACCTCGCCAATTCCTTCTGCCTCCATGACCCGAAGTCAGTTAGCTGTCGCTGACTCCTCCACCTCTCGTGCTGCCCCCAAAACACCCCTCTTACCTCATATCTAGTGCATATATATGGAGATGCCTAATGGAGCAAGAGGTCGGGGTGTTCACCCCAGGTCTGGCGCAGGCCTTACAAAAATACCAGAACTGTGCCGTTGGCCAAATCCCATTCACCCTAAATTCCAAGTTATACTTGAATTGTAAAAAAATCTTATACGTGATATTTTAATAATAAAAAAATGTTGTATCGCTATATGACATTCTTTTATTTATTTATAATTTACATTATCTACTTGAAAGAAATTTGATTAAATTTTATTTATTTATACAATAGCAAAGCATTCGAAGAAAATTTGTGATTGATTTACTTTTGATTGTAAATACTTCAACAAACACCAAGACTGTGCTACAATTCAAGAAGTTTGTTTACTTAATTTAGACTCCTTCGCATTCAAAAGCAGTTCGCATGATTGAATTGTGATTATAAAAACGTATAAAAATCTCCTTTCGCAATCTTCTTTCTTAATGAACTTCTACCTATATTGTGTTTCGAGCTAAATTTTCCATGTCAATAGTTTCACTTAATTCTTATTTTTATAATCATGAAACTTAAATAAATAAATAAAAAAACTTTTATAATTATGAACGTAACTCATGAATACTACGACGCTCAGATGTACCAGAAGCTGACTCATTATAATATCGAATTGGTGCAGATATTTGAAGAAGCACCGGCACATTTGCTATTTTGGGATAAGAGAACACAGGCATTGATTTTTAACCATATCATTCATAAACGTATTAGGTCACTTCACATGAATGTAGTTTAAAATAAATTTTTTATGCCAGATAAATTTGTAAACTTCGAGTGCATATAAAATTATAACAGAAATTTAGCGTAAAATCAAGAGAGATCGTCCAATATTTGAATTTCGCGGGCAATTTCAATGAGTGCCACATGGGAGTACTGAGGAGGAGAATTCTAAGATAAACGTTAGAAAGTAAAAACTTTGAATCTAAATTTGTTCGGATTTCGAGCGCTGTTTCCGCTGGGGTGTGATAAATTTATTCCGTTTAATAATTGAGAATTTTTTTTATATTAAATGAGTTATAAATAAAAAGAGATTAAGTGATTTAATATGGTTATAAAGATTAAAATTTCTTTGTGATTTTATGCTTTTTACTTTAATTTTCTAAATTTAGAATTCATTTTCGCATTTATTAAAGTTTTCTTAATATTTATCGAGGTAATTTATCAATTTGTATTGGTAAATTGTAAAAGGATATAGCTAAATAGGATAGTTATATAGAATGTCCATGCATTTATGTACTTCAGAGTATTCTTACGATATTGCTTTATATAAAAAGATAATTAAGAAATATAAAGCAAACAGAATCAGTAAAAGCCAAATAAAAAGAGTAACCCTTTAAACGAGTAAAAAATTACCCGGTAAAGATAGAGCTAATTAAAATGAAAAAGGGAAAAATGAAAATACTTAGGAAAAAAGAGGAAGAGAAAGAAACACTTTTAAGAAGCAAAAAAACAAAATCAGAGTATACATATTTTATATCTATACCAAAAATTAAGGATAAATTTTTGGAATTATTATTGAATGTAAAGTTAGCACATTTATATTCTAGAAACTACTTTTTGACTATTTAAAATTCAAGACATCTTTAAAATAACAAATAAAAAATAAAAAGAATCTATAAAATAATTATAAAGGTTAACATTTATAATTTTAAATTTGTAAAATTTTTTAATGCATAATTGATGTATTGTACAAAGTTTAAAAAGATTTTCATTAATTTCTATGGATTTATATTTTATTTTTTGAGGACATATTTATTTTTAAACAAGTATAGAATTAAGAAAATATATTTTGTAATTGTATAAATTTAGAATAGCAATCGATTGTTTTTTCATTTATCTATTAAGTATTACATTGATTAGGTATAAATTAAAAATATTTTTCATTTATATAAGTATTATTTCAGATAATGTTTAATATTTTATTCATTTTTATACTATTAGGATTCTGTACTATTTCTAATCTAATTCATCTAATCAATTTTGTAATACAAATCTAGTAAGCTATAGATTACATAAAGTGTATCTTGAATAACTTAGAATAATAGAAAATTATAAATATAAAGAATAATTTTATTTTACTAAAAATATACTAAAATATAATTTTTAACAAGAAATATATTCGTAAAATTCAATGAAAGGAAATAAAAAAATGGAAATTAAAAGTAAAAATGAATTTAATACAAATTCAACAACATAATTTATACTAATTATGTAGGTCACTATTTTAAAACTTTTGGAAAAGACACATTTCTAATAGTATACCATGTACTTATAGTATGAAAAACATGCAATTTTATAACTAGAAAAACTTGTTTCTGCGTTCTTTGTGTAGTTGGTTCTTTTGATTTACAAAAATAATTTACCACGTATAGGGTTCTTCAGTTTTTATTTTATGACGAATAACATAAATTTCTTTTCAATAAATAACGATCAGAGTTAATAGAGTCAATAATATCTATTTACAATAATTATAAAAGGAGTATTGTGGATTAATTTTTAATGGTCATTAAGAAAACTTAGATTACGTTTCTCTTTATTTTTATTGAAAAATAATAAAACTATAAATAATATACATACATGTAATTAGGGTATAAGTATCATGTGTAATATTTATTTTACTAATATTAAAATACATTTTTTATCATATATTATAGATTTTTTTAAAAAATGTTTTAAAAACTTTATTTATAATATTAAAAATAGTTTGTGTTTTTTAACTTTTAAATTTTTAACGTGAATTATTAGTTACTTTAATAATTATATAAAATGATAATGTACTATTTGATTACTATGAATGATTATAAATTATTATTTGCAGTGAACTTTGGTATAAGCTCATTAAAACTGACCATATCAGATTTAGATGCACGTAAATTTCGAATGAAGGTTTTAATCGGATCTAAATTTTAAAGTTCTTCATTCAACCAAAAAAGAAGTTATAATTAACATATGTTGCAGAATTTAAATAATATAAAAGATTTCCATTAGAAAATGTGATAATCTTATTTGAAACTCTTTTAATAAATTGATGCTGAATACTTTTTTTTAAAATAGAAAATTCTGTAAATTTGTAATATTTTTATATATGTTTAAATAAATAAAATATTTTTATTAATTTTTATTTATTAAAAATTTTCTTAAAGCAGACTAAATCACACATAACTTTAAATTGTCCTGTACATTAATGTAATAAGTTCTGTAAGAAGTAGTAAGATAAGCGCTACGTGACTTTACTACGTCGGAAGTTAAAACGAAATATTCCGTTTTTATGACGAATACTATTCTAAGTAGATACTGATGCCTATGAATTTTTATCTTTTTTTAATACTCCGATGATAATCATATCATAAACCTTGATATCTTATATTGAATAATGCGAAGAATAATTTAAATTAAAAATATAAAATTTTTTGTATGAAATGTACTATTTTACTCTATTATTTTTTTATATAAATGCTATTGCAAGAAAAAGTATGTCACTGAAAATTGAAATGAGTTTTGTTTCCACTGAATTCTATAAAATATTCTCCTTTTCTTAAAACTTCAAAACACAAATAGAAAATTTAACTTCAATTCAAGCAGACTTTTGTATTTCAGCATTTACGTCATTTTGTGGGCATTGTTTCTTTTGCTTTTTCAATTTATGTTACTTGCATTTGGCTTTAAAATTTCTACTTTCTATTTCTATCTGACTAATTCTTTTTTTTCTCTACGAATTTGTACACGAGACTTTCCACTTTTATTCGCAACGATACTGAAATCGTTTATCATGAGTTCATGCTTCGTGAGTTTAAAATCGTCATTACTACCACTACTTTATAAATTTGTATATATGTTTGTAAGGCTGTTTGTATATTTTTATGGATTGATGTATGCGATACCTGAAAGCTGTTGGCTCCACGTGTGGCTTGTTATGGGATGATGTTACCACTAGTTTGGAGAGGCTGCATTTGCAGAATTTAATACGATGCAGATATCCTGCTTGTTATTGACGTCACTCACCCGGCCTCACATTCTCTCAAAAATATTCCTTTCAATGACTAACAAGTTGTACTCTATCTTCTCTTGGTTTATACATTATCAGCATAGAAATACTACACGAGTTTAAAAATTATTCCTATTGAAAAAATGAGTGACTACTCTTAAAAGGTGACTCTTCGAAATAGGATGAAGTTCCAAATAAAGTTTCTTTGGAAAGTTTATCTAATTATAGTTGATGCAATCAGTATAAGATGATTATCACAATTCGGCTATTTCAATGATTGATAGATATATGCTGCGTTTCAGATTGAATGTATTTACATATATTAATTGTTAAATGCGTAGGTAAGTGTTGATCATAAATTTTATAACAACAAATTTTTAAATATTATATTTATTTGAGACAAAATTATTTGATTCTCAAAAAAATTTACATTAATTTTGTTTAATAAATTCTGAGCCAATAAACTAATAATAATATCAATATGTACTAAATTAATCTAAAACAATTCTTCATCGTAACTTTCCAGAATTCAGAAAAACTTTATATTTTATTTTAAGTTGCGGAATGTAGAATACTTTCTTAACTTAATATAAAGAATTTGGAAATTCATTTAAATATTGGTCTTTGGTTAAATAACCTAAATAAAAAACGGAAAAAGTGGAAGAAAAAAGTAGGGAAAGATTTTTCGTTCCGAGTGAGAGGCGAAAAGTGTCTGCACCCCATTAACTCGACGAAAATGTAAGCTGTTTTGAAGTCGGAACCGTACAAAAAGTGTCGAAGCTTTCTACATTCGCGGTTTTCAAGTACTTTTCTAGGTCTCTCTACATTTTTATTTCTTTTCTTTTTACATTTTATTTTAAATAATTTTTTCTTTGCTTGCTATAACGCTTACTTAACTGCAAGACTATTCTTAATTTATTGTTAATTTATTTAAAACTTATTTGGTTTTTATTGTTATAAAATATTTCAATGTATTTATATTTATTTTTTTATTACATGGTATATTTTAGATTATTTAAAGTAAAAATTCGAAAAACAGTATAATGTTTTAATTTATAACTAATTAAATTTTAATAATTTGTCATTTAAACTTAATTTAGAGATTGAAATTAAAATAATATATTAAAATAAGTTAATTCTTTAAAAAAAGTGATAAATAATTTAAAATATAAGTTATAATTATTTTTATAATTAAAATAACATCTTATTTATTTGTATTATAGTTAATAAATGTATTCCGATAAAATTAGTCAAATAATATATATTGTTTATATTAAATAATATCTATCTATCCATAAAATTTTATTCATCAACCCCATTTAACAATCAACCCTTACCATCACTGTAGTGTATATCTCACCGGCTTCATGATCTTGTAATAAATACAGAGTATAATGAACGTAGTCGATATGATATATATTTCAAATGAGTTTTTGTTCATATCAATGAATGATTTATTAGAGATAATGTGTCCGAGTGTATAGCTGACAAGATAGTATAAAACGTTGCGCATAATGTATTTATACCCAGGATATTCTATGCCAAATCGAATGATTAACGATTGAAAATTGTTAAATCTTTGTAAACTTTTAATATATATTTTCACAATGACACCATGTGATCCATTTCTAAATGGCAAGATTTCCCTGAAAAATAATTTATAATTAATTTTAAACTACGATATGCCATATTTCGTCATATTTATTAAGCGGATTATTGAACCGGTAATTTTTATATAATTTTTAAAATTAAATAAAAATTGTTATACTTCTTGAAGGAAATTTCTATTTTGAAATATATACAGTTATTAAGCACTACACTAATTTATGTATATTTAATATTTAATATAATTTTTAGTGTACAATAATAAACACACGTAAAATATATAAATATTATATAATACGTAATATTCAACTATTTAATATTAAAAAATATACAATGAATAATAAATTTCTTTGGATACCAAAGATTAATAATGTAAAAGAAGTTATTTTTAAATTTTCATCATTTTTTTATAACCTGCTTTAAGGTATAATTAATTGAAATATTCAGAATACAATAGAATAATATAATAAAATAGATAATCTTATTCAGTAATTTTCCATGAAAATAATAATATGTATGCTTTAAATCTCAAAATTTTTAGTATTAAAATATATAATTAGATATATACGCTTAGGTATAAATGAATTTATTCTAATTAAATTTATTTTTAAAGAGTTTCAAGTACATTAATTAAAAATTTAAATTAAATATATATGCATATGCATGTAAAACAAAAACTTAAATATTCGATGTTTTTAAAATTACACTTACGTTTAGTTTTTTGAGATTAGAGTTTAGTTGAAGTTGAATAAAATGATGTTTTTTTATAATAATTATATGATAAATTATTAAGTTTTTTATGTATGCAAATGTTTCATAAATTATTGATAATTTTAATATTGAATTCAAAAAATTCTTATTCAAAATCTTGTTAAATTATAGCACGTTACTTAATATAGATTATGAAATTAGAACAAATTATTAAATAAAAAAGAGAAATAACAAATAAACTTATCATAATTATTTAAACATATATATATATACTATATTTTATACAAATCATAGATTTTAAATTAAGTACGTTTTATTCATTAGTTATAGTTTTTTTAGTAAGGAGTAAAGATATAATATTAATTTTTAAATTTTACTACTATTATGATTATCGAAATTAGTATTATTATTTATAGTATTATTATAATTTATATTGTATTGTAAAAATAGTAAAAAATAAATGAATAATTACATTTATTTAAAAAAAAAAATATTTTTGCATACGTTTAGGATTGATACAATAAATATTTTCAATTAAGTGCTTCAGTTATTATTTTCTGCGATTCTATGTATAAGATAATATTCAAATTTTAATTGTATGTGTTTGTATATTTACGACAGTCAGTTTCTAATTATTTTTATTGATATTCAGAAATTTTTTTTCTCATGATGTGTTGCGTTCACATCTATGTTAAAGTTTTTGCTTTGCATGCATCTGAAAGTCACATCTGTCGCCCGAATATATTTCTCTTTTTAGCGTAGACTAAGCTGATGCTACTTAAGTAATCTGAAACTCTGGTAGCAGATTTGATTTGTTCAGTTTCGTACACATTATTGGTGTACTCTATAATATAGTTACCGAGAGTAATTTTGAAACTCTTCATGGATACAAAAACTTACTTTATACTGTTATTTTAAATTTGCATATGCATTATGTTTAAAATCTCAAATATAGAATAACCATAAAATAAATAATATGATCAAACCTTATCTTATGAAACTGATAGCATTCTTGTTCACATCAATCTCCGTAAAATTTAAGCCTAACAAATTCTTGGTTACTTTCTTATATACCCTATATTTATTGTGCAGTCTTAATTTTAATCAGTAACTGCTAACACCGGGTATATAATTGAAGAGTTACCGAGCATCCAAGTTTTTATAATTAAACTCCATTTATGAAACATCGCCAACCAAAAATAGGGTAAATAAAAGAGAGGATTATATTAATTAAAATAAAATACATCATAAGTTATTAATACCCGAATTATTATTTATATTTTTCATTTTAAATAACTATGTAATTTAAAAAGTCTTTATAGCGGTGCATTAAATAAATTCTTGGATCAAAAATAAAATCTCATAAAGTTCTTGTACATCTGCGTAATTGACACGGCAGTGTTTATTACAAGTTGCATTAAAAATTTAAGCTTTACATTCATTATTATGCTACCTAAACATAAATATAGTTATAAAGGTAGTAAATAAAGTCTATAAATTCATTGCAATTTGCACAATATCTAATGATTTAACCACAAAAATACGAGATAAAAACAAAGATACTTAAGTCTTGAGTAACAATTATGTTCTGAAATTTTCGGTAAAGACGAATACCGTATGAAAGATCGTCATGAACATGTCAGCAGACTCCAATACCAAGAAACGTATAGTGAGAAACGGTATTCCTTCGCTACCACAACGTGGAGTATCCAGCCGTTTTAATGAAAATGAATGACTCAAAATTCGCACGACACGAAGTTGAGCGATTACTACACGTAGCTTTCAAGTATTATAGGACGAACAGGCAATTTATATTTCATATTTGTGTGAATAATCGTCTGTTTTGCGATTTTTTGCCCTCGCCAATTAAATATCGTACAGTTTCATATATTTATTTAATTGAGACTAAGAATGGTTTGTCATATAAGTTTATTGCAAAGAAATCAAACAAGTAAGATATCCCAGTGTCTCTGTTGTCATAGTAAACTATTATTTAATATATGAAATATATATCATTAATTATTAAATATTGTGGAAAATACTAGAAGATAGCAGTTTATGTGATACAATACAAAGTCAACATTGTACAATCTAACAAATGTCTTTTGGGTGAATGAAATCATTCCTCATATTGTCCAGAAGCATACGAGATATTATTCATACCGAGTCCCTTGAATTAGTTTTAATTAAAAATTAAATATGTACGAAGTCACATATGTTCATGTACTTTTTTCTAACATAAAAAATATAGAAAGTGTAAATATTTTTTAAAAATTATTTAGAATTTAGCATATTTATATACTAAATCTTCATAAAGTTTATTTACAAATAAAAATACTAGAAAATTGTTTTATTATAATTAATTAATAGTAATAATAACAAATTATTATTATTTCTATTGTTATCATTATCAGAAAGAAAAAGTATTTGAATATGTAAAATGCATGGGCAAAACTGAAAACACAATAAATACAAATCATAAATATTGTTCACACAATATACGTGTAGGTATAACCTTTTTTGAGCGTCTGATCAAATTTGATCAGCTCTACTTAATTTCAAGCGCACATTCATTTTCAGTCTAATTAAAAACAAAATAATAAAACATAAATTTAAAAAAAAAAAAAAAACATTGCAATTTCAGAATTCCTTTGATTATTAACAAAAAAAATTCGATCCATTAATTTTACTATTCTATTTAGCTTCCCTTCACTTATGCATATCAAACAATGAATATTTCTCACTTTTTTTATTTCGTGTATGCGAGTGGGATTTGAATGTGATGATCGAAATGGCGCGTTTCATATCCTTTTTCGTGATTTATAATACCATTTTTCTATCGACTAGCAACAAGGGTTTCATTGATGAATTTCGTGATGCTCAGTCAGAACTCGTCAGTGGCAGATCCTCAGTAATCATTGTCCACAAGGACGACAACGCCCACGGAGTTAATACGAGTGAATAGAAGACAATGGGTATTCAACTAGTACGACGAATTGTCCAGTCATTGATTATTAATGCTTGCCCTGTATATTGGTGGTGATCCACTTCTACGTGCAATTTTGATAAATGGCTCAAATACCTGGATCAATGTGGGTTTCTGAACGTAATTGGTATAACGCAAATTATAAAATAAAAAAAAATATCAATGAAGTAATAAATCGTTATATATAAGTGGGGCATTTAATACAATGCATTTATACGTGTTTATCGGAAACTTTCGTGAATATATTCAAAACTTTTCATTTTTAGCCATTTATTATAGCTAAACAGAAGCATATTAAAATATTTCTATAGTTAAATAAATTAAAGGTTATTTAAATTTCATTAATATGTTATACTTTAAAATTGAAATAATTTAAAATAAGAAATATCTATATTTAATTATACATGGATTGATATGTATATATTTTCATGGTTAATGTAAGATTTTTTGTAATATTGTTTCTTATATATATAGATACATGATCCATTCATGAAGTATCGAGTTTTTTTATTCATTTTGCCACTATTGGTCGTAGAAATTTGGAAGGGGTCTTAAAATGTTGACAAACTCTTCCTCAATTATTTCTTTTTTTTTTGTTTTTTTTTGATAATTTAAAGTGGCAGAATTTTACTTCGCGCGAAGGGTATGTTTCAGTTTTTAGACATGGCGCGATGGAACGACTACCCGAACAGCATTACGCGATAAAATTTTGTTTGCAATAAAAAAAAAAACAGTGTGGAAACGTATAAACTATTGCAAGAATCTTTATGGACATAATTGAATGTCAAAATCGCAATGTGGAAAATGGCACAGAACTTTTAAAGAGGGCCGGGAAAAGATCATCGACAAGTCTCGATCTGGGCGCCCAAAAAGCTTTCGAATGGCTAGGAACACCCGGCGCGTGTTAGAAATTTTAGATTCAGATCGTCGATTAACGATTACAGTAATCGTGGAAAAATTGAATTTAATGCTATCTATGGTGCACAATATAGTGCAAAAACATTTAGAAATGCGAAAAATTTTTTGAAAAACATCAAAGCTGAAGAGTTTGAAGATGCATTTGAAATTTGAAAAACACGCCATCAAGAATGTGTTGATGCAGGAGGAAATTATTTTGAAGAATTTTAAATTTTTCTTTCACACTGTTTATAAGTCCACCAATAAATCATCTTTCAAAAAAAAAGGTAAAAATTTTTTTTTTTTTTTTAATTTTTGAACAAAACATTCTCGCATAGTGGTTTTTCACTAAACGCTTCAGCGCGCCGTATCAAAAATTTGAAAAACACTCTTTGCGCTGTTACGTCTATTATTTATACTTATATTAATTACTTATATATATATATTTTATGATTTATTTATCTATTTCGTTTACTTTTCGCGTTACTTATTTATTTCTTTATTTACTCGCTTAATTATAATTTGATGATTTCCCAGTTCTTCTTCTACCGTAGCTGAATCGGTCAAAGCGATTCAGCCTTTGTGAGGTTTTAAATAAATACAATTATATTATTTCGCGTTTGAAATATCGATTTATTAATCATAAATCGGAAGAGAGAATTTGAAGCGTAATAGTGGCCTGTGATACGAATCTAGCACCTACGTATGTGTCCGAATTTATAATAATACTTGCGTTATCATTCGAATGTGCGAGTGTCATGTTGTATTTTCGATGAGAATCATCGATCGGGATCAGATTACTTTGTATTACATTTTTTGTCTGATTTTTGACACTATTGTCTTAATTCAACGATCAGCCGAATCGACCTCTTTATTGTTTTCGTCCCCTAATTTATAGAAGAAAACTGCTAACTCTTTCGGGTCCTCCGACCGTGGAGGTGTTCTCCTTTTTAGGCCTAATTAGCAATACTTTAATATTCGCTCATATTTTTCGGTATATTGGTTAATAATTGCGCATATTGACATCATTACCTAATTTAACACATGCACATATTTTTATTTATGCTGATCCTTGTTCTCCTTTCTACTTATTTTGTGCAATATTTATTATTTTTTTAATTAAGTATGTGAATTCCGTTACATACGTAACAGCGCGAAGTAAAATCCTGCTGCATCTAATTATCGAAAAAAAAAAAAAAATAGTATAAATGAGGAAAGAGTTTGTCAATATTTTAAGACCCCTCCTAAATTTCTACGACCAATAGTTGCAAAATAAAAAAAAAAAACTCGATACTTCGTGGATGAACCATGAATATACTTTATCTATTTTAATGAAATAGAACTTATTTTTGTCAAAAGTATAGTGAAAATTTATTAACTAAAAATGTAGAGTTAAGTATAATAAAATTAACAATTAAAAAATCGATATTCTTCGGTAATTATACTTTCAATATTTAATAATACAATAAAAATTTTAATACTTTGTGTTTATTTAAGTATGTATTATATTTTTTATTAATTAAATTTTCCATATAGCTACTATCGTAAAGAAACTTGAGATATAAAATATATTTATTCTGAAATTTATTGTGAACTTTGCTCAAAATAATATATAAGCTTATATAGTATGGATTTTATACATTTAATATATTCCTTCATTAAAAAAAAAAAATTTATAAATAATAATTGTGCAATTATAAATAGTAATAAAATTAAAATTTTAAAGTCTTGCAATTCGGAATAATTTGATTTGTGAATACTTTTTTAAATTATAACTTATCTGAAAAATGCTTATATTTATACATTTTTATTTATATTGTTACATGGTATTTTATATACGAATACATACATAACCATCAAATATAATATTGACAGAAAAAAATATCATAAATTTACCAAGATAACTATTTCTTTTATGTTCTATAATGGATTTATACTTACTGGTTGAAAACTTTTACGTGATTTATTTGTATAGAAAGAAGAATATATTGATCAAATTCAAATAATAGTGAAATTGCAGATACGAAAATTAAAAAAAAAATTTTAATTTCATTATAAAATGAGTAAACGAAAAAGTAATTGATAATTTCATACATTGTAAAATATTTCAAAATAAATATCCGACAAAATAATTGATAATTTAATTATTATTATTTAGAAATTAATATAAAAAATAATATTATTATAGTAACGAAATACAATGAGAAAATTTATATATACTCTTTATATAGTAAACAATCAATAGTTTATTGAATAAATATAAATAAAAAATTATAATATCATTTCAATATTACATTGTGGAATTGATATTAAATTTTTGAAATATTTGCAATTTTGTAGATTTCTATTATTTATTCAATATATTTAAATTTATTTGTTCCTATTCATTTATTTTAATATTTATTCTTTAAATCCATTTCATATAATTTGTATAAATATATTTCTTATGGTAATAACGTATTATTGATAAAATTCAATATTATGATAGTTTATAAAATATTTGTATCCATCTGTTTACGCTATGTTGATGATTATTATTATTTATAGTCTTAATTTTATTCAACAATAAATATAATGCTTTTTCTAATATATATGACATTTTCACTATTTCGAACAATTTCGTCGAACTTTATTCTTTATTATGTTTAGTCTTTAAGAAAATTGAAGATTCAACAACTGGAAAACTTATTAGCACGGAATGGGAGGAACTATTATATTTAATTAAAATAAAATATATTACATAAATACGTTCTTTGATTTTTAAAAAAATTAAATTAAATTTATTATATAAAAATATACATTGTAAAAATTTATAAAACATATTTATGAAACTAGTTTATATGAAATTATGGAAATAAAGTTATATTTGAAGAAAAGAAAAATATATAATATTTGCTATTGGAAATTCATTGTAATAATTACACATCTATTAAGTATGTACTATTATATTGTACAAAATGTAAGTATAAATTTAGATGAAAGAATAATACATGCATAGGTGTAAGTATAATTTTTGAATTATTTTATATACAAATATACTTTACGTTTGCTGAAAAGTATAAGTAAATATAAGCATTTATATTAAAGAATTCCTATTCATATTCTTTCGTTATTAAGACTATATAATTATGATTAATTATGTATCTGGTTTTATCTGTGGATTTTAAATGTCTAAAAAATTTATTTATTTTCATAAAATGTTCATTTTATGATAATAAATAATTAACAAGAATCTTCATTTAATAATTATTGCTTACCTGCACTTAATAAATAATACTCTAATATAAATTTGTAATAAATTATACATAAAGAGTAATACAATTTTTAATTCTTTATGAACGTCCGAAGTATATTTCAACCAAATTTATAATTTTTTAGTGTTAAATAGTATAATTATAAAATAATTTGAGAGTTTTTCTTTACATTGGAAAACGTTCGATTGATTACATTAATCAATACAAGTGTATATCAAACTAGTACTAATATATTCTCAAAATCAATTATCGGAATGTTCAATTTGGGGCTACTACACGCGTATTAACTTGGAATACAAATGTATATGATATTGCATATATATATAATAAGTTTATGTACATAAATGTGTTAGTATGTAAAAGTTTGCTATTACCATAATAGTGCATATTTTTGTTAAAAAATTGCTATGAAAATCTTTAACATATAAGAGTTCCATAAATATAGGCATGATCTTTTTATAAATTCTGAATTTCATACCACAGAAAAATGTATGAGTGTGTGTATATATATATTGAATAAAAAATATAACATATACATAAAAAATTAAACTTATGATGTATTATATTATATATAATAATTTTTTAACTTTTTATCATATAATACAATAATTTTTACTTGTCTTTTATAAATTATTTAATTACACAGTTAGCTATATTTAGTTCAGTTACTCCTCAATATTCAATAAACAAAAAATTTAAAAAAATTATAATATACAAATTATTTCTATTTTTTATTTAATTATAAGTATACCAATAATATTATAATCACATAGAATAAGAAAGTTTAAAAGAATGAAGATAATATACATTATACGATAAATAAAACATAGTTACTCAATGGTTTTTATAAATTATTTAAAACATATTAATATAAACCTGCTCAAATCTATTAAAGCATTAAAAACAAATTAATATTTTTTAACTTTCCTAAATAAATATTTGTTCTCTTTAGGTATTTCTAATTTAATATTATTTCTTCTTATGATGTCAGCAGAACTGTTGTCGGTTTAAAATGTTTCGAATATTTTAGTCTATAATATCTTGAACTATGAGATAATCTATCTTGTTAGCAAAATTATTTGACATTACTAGACAAGGAGATAAGCAAAGCAGAACAATTCTCTCCGTATATATGATGCTGACCTTTGGCCGTATGATCTATAGAAGGGAGTCCATACAGAATACATGACAAAATCGAAATCTGTCACGCTTGAGATAAATGCAGAGCTAGGCTAAGTCAATCTTGCACATTGCGGATTTCGATTTAAACTTTAAAATGAAATCAAGTAGTTGTTTAGGGCAATATTTCAATCGCTGATAGTAATAAATTTGTTGATTAGTTTTAGACATTTAAAAACTATAAGTATACGAAGAAATTTAAAGAAATATTTTCTCACACTATTTATGCTTAAAATTGAATAAAATATATATATCTATTAAGCTATCTTGCCAATAATGCTTTATTATTTTTAATAAGAATTTTATTGTTTTAATTTAATGTATTATTATTTATAAATTTTTTTAACATATTATGTATTATATACATAATATACTAATAAATTAAATGAATGATTAAATTATTTTACTGTTAAGCAGTAAAAAAAAATAAACGTTGCTTAAAATTAATAATTCAAAAAACAGATAATTACATCATAAAATAAGGTTATTATAAAACAGATTTTCCACTGTCAGAACGATGAAATATTCAAAATATAAATGAATTTATAAAATATTTATTACGCTTGAAGAAATGCGATTTACGAATTTGAGTGAAGCGAATCAAAGTGCTGAAAAATAATGAGTTAATCTAATATAAGTATGATGTTATAAATTTATATAATTTAGAAAACTTGTTGATATCAAATTGGATTTAAAAATATTATCTTTATAGGATTTTTAGAGATTATCGTTTTGAACGGATTTGTACTTGTAATTATAGAATTCAAAAAATATCTTTTTTATCCTTCGAAGAAGATTATATATATAAAATTATTTTTTTAGAAATGTGAATGTAAAATATACGTAATTAGTACTTAGTATATCACATACATAATACGTTATTATATAAAGTGTATTTTCTTTATGCTGAATTATAGATACTATATATGGAGGATTATTTTTCCTTATTATATATTATCTTCTATTTAAATTTTTAGTGTGTTACGTATTTATTGATATAAATTTTAGAAGGATTCCACTTTGCTTCACAGTCCAATTATTATGTACCATATATGAAGTGTAGGATAAATAATTAATATGTATCAATTTATTTTAAACTATTTATTTAATTAGAAAACAAAGTATGGTTCAGTGGTTTAGTGTTGAAATAAAATTATTTTCATATAACTTAGACTTTTGTGTGATCAAGCGTAAATGATCTTACGGTATAATTAAACTAATTATAATTAAACTAATTGAAACACGTTAATTGTCTTTCGATGATATCTGATTCATAATTTTTCAACTTTTTATATTGTTAATTTGTTTAATAATTGTATTATTGTAATAATTGTTTAATAATAATCTAAATGGATTTCAAACCGTAATTATTGATCTTTTGTAATTTTATTTTTTAATTTGATTCTTTAAACTTGATCTAAAATCTTTTATTCGTATAATATACTTAAATTTTTCGATTATGTCTTTTAATTTGGTCAAGGTTATTTACACGACACGATTTCGTGCATTAAAAATTTCTAATTTGAATATAGTGTGACGTATTAAGAAATATATATTAGCAATACTATTGTAATACATAAATATTATTATAAATTATACAGTATAAATCACACAATCTAATATAATTTATTACATAATGTAAAATACTAGTTTTTATAAAGTTTATTTCAAATTAATTTTTAATATCACACTGTATTGATTTTAATTCCGTTTTCTGAAACATGTATTGATTTTTATTTATTTATTTTAAAATTTTTACTATTATTATATTTCTCTTATATTCTTGCTGATTATGATGTGATCAAATCAATATTTTATTTAAGTATATTGAATAAAACACACATTTTCTTTGTCAGAAAATAATCTATTTTTCTACAAATATTTTTATTGTGCTCTGTATTAAAATTATGATTTCAGTTTATTTATTTTTGAAATTTCTGATCAAATTTATCATTAATATTGTTGTTTTCTAAAATAAAAATCATTATCCTCAATGGAAATGTAAGGAACTTAATTCATCATAAAATTACATGCGAATATTGTTTAACATTAATAACGAATTACTTATTTTTGTTTTTCTAATAAAAAAAATATTATTACAGCAACAAAATAAAAACAAAGGTATAATAAGATTGTCCGTGTCAATACTCAATGATTCACTGGGTCTCTACATTTATTTTCAACTGCAACTGCATGGATTAAATGAAAGATGAGCGAGCACATTAGCTCCAACGAAGATAAGAGGTGGGAGGAAGATAGAAGTAGTACATCTAAATAAGGGAGAATGAATTAGAGTAACTGAAACAAAGTCACGACAGTGCATCTGGAAGAAGTGATTGCTAAAGCATATCAACGCTGAAACATATGTAACGCGTCACTCTTCTCGTAAAATATTTAGGTATAAGCTTTGGTCCATATCGCTTATACGCACATGTATGTAATGCAGAAAGTTGGTGACTGAGTACTGAGAGATAGAAAGAGAAAAAAGAATGAGACAAAGCGCTTAATGGATTCATACAGAATAACGGAATAGATAGAGAAGGCCAACTCTATTTTGAATGCATTAAGCTCGTGTTTCTAGTAAATCTGCTACCACATCGTGCATTTCTGCTGGATTCTCCATTGCCTCACATATACCTTTATTCCTGGTATACAAACGATGCAAAATTAAAGAAGGAGATAGAATGGCCATAATCGTATAATGCATTCCCTCTTCGTATTTTCCTTTGTAATATTTTCTTTGATGCGCTTTTCTGCGAACGTACTATACTATAAATTTACCTACCATTATCGCATGTATTTCAAAATTCCGTATCGAGTTATTCACCCCTTACAATTCTACATTTATATAAGAATTTTGTGAAGTACCTTTTGCGAGGAATCGATTATGCTGATTTTTCGTGCATTATAATTTTATATGATAATTCTATGAGAAATATGAAATCCATAATATTTTAATTGTACGTAGCATATTTTTTAAATTATATCCATTTTTTATGAGGAAGTAATATGGATTCAGTCAGGTGCAATTAGGATAGATGCACAAATTTATTTATATTTATTATTTAATTATTTTTTTAATGGCTTGATAAGGTAGTACATGTACTTAACAGGACAATAACTGAAAATATAAAATCATATCGGAATCTGACGTAATCATTATCGCACCTCATAAATACTAAATGTCACTGTGTATATCCATTAAATTGATAAGAATAAAGTCTCCCATGTTAAAACTTTGGATAAAGAATTTAAGAATAAACACATTTCTTTTTATTCTGATGTTCCACAGTGGATCTATTTTAACTCCTAACTCCCTTTTATAACATCGTGTAAGGTGATGCTACAATCGATATCTACAATTTTCCATTTTTTTTTTTTTTTTACACAGTTTTTATTCTGAAAATATAATTTAAATCATTAGAGAAATTATCTTCGCCTAAAAGGTACAATCAGAATTGTAAAAATTGTAAAAGAAATTGCACATTTTTCGTTTATTCATGATCGTTCAATGCATTTTTTCACATAGCATTCTGTATTTCATTTTACGAGAGAAAAAATTTTCAATATAACACATATTTTAAGTTACATTTTAGTTTAAAAAAAATAAAACTTTAGTTAATTATCAAAATATAGAAAGATATTTATAATTCATTATAGTATATAACTTCTGTGTTTAAATTATTAAAAATATTTAAAGATTCTATGGAAAAAAAGCATAAATATATAACTCACGGTTCAAGTTTTGCAGAGAAAGCAGCTTTGGAAAGAATACATCATTCGATTTGTATTCATAATAATTTCATCACATTTCGATTTTTGATTGATGATTTATATGAATAAATAAGATTATAGATGTGACATATATATGTGCTACATATCGTCGATACTAATTATTAGTTTATCGATTAATTATTAATTATCTAAAAATGGCAAATATATCTGCGTTTATATTTGACAATGTCACCTCTACAATTATTTTGAAGAATTAAAAATCGACATTAATATTTTTTAAATATATCCAAAATGAAGAAAACAAATTATTGAAATAAAAAAAAAATAAGAAGCTATATTACATCTAATGTATTAAATACAAATACAGTTCTTTGTTGGATTATAAACCAAATCTATAATACAACATACAATTATTTTAGCTTATAATTTCTTTTATGCTTTCTTTTCAACTCTAAAGTTAGCGTAAAAGTTTCGCAATTTACCTTTTCTCTCTCTATCTCTGTGTCTCTCATATTATTTATTTTCTCCTCCGATAATTTCTTACTCAAAATCATTATTATTAATTATCTAAAAATCATTAAGATAATTAATATTCATTATTAATGATTGATTTAATATTTGTGAATTTTCTATTTAACAGCTTACATTATACATTACGGATAATTATCAAAAAATGTAGTATTTAAGGAACTAAATAATATATTTTAATAATTTTTCATACAAAATGATTATTCAGGTATCATTTTTTAAAAAAATTAATTATAAGTAAAATTTTTCATTAGCGATTTAAATAAAATAACATTAAAAGCTTATACAAATATTGTTTTATTTTGGTATTTAATTTGTTTTAAATATTAAATTTATTTCTACAATTTTAATTGATATTTACTTGTATGTAATTTTAAAATTAAAATATCAATTGAAAAATGTTGAATATCCATCACATTTATAGTAATATCGAAATTAATTTTATATATATATATTTTTTAATTTAATCCACATTTCAATAAAACTTTTTTTTACAAATACAATCATCATTTTTATTGAATTAATATTTTTAATAAAAATACGAAAATATATTGAATATATTACAACTGCACTAAATTTTATAACCTTTAAAATTTATTAGAATAGTTTACTAGACATTTTTTTATTAGATATATAATGAATTGATTTGGTTTTCATTTCATATCGTAAAATACATTTTCATGTAGCAAGGCAGTAATTTCTTTTATCAATTCATTATAGGAATGATATCCATGAATACTGATGATATTCATTCCATCTAATAATAAGAGATAAAAATAAAAAGATTGTACGTAATTATTTGTGTTTATTTATATGGTACCTCATTTTAATTTTAGTCATTTTCATGATATTCATTTTTTTGAGAGAATTTTAATGAATTATAAACATTATACCAAATGGAATTGTTGAAGAATGATCAATTCTTTAGTAAAAATAACAGTATCAATTTTAAATTCAATATTATTATAAAAAGAATTTTAAAATGATACCTTAAAATAATTTTATAAAAAGATTAATAAAGACTACTGAAATAGCTTATTACTAATGTGCAGTAGAAGTAGTAATTGAAGTAATTTATCAATTTATCTTAAAATATACGGTATGTTATCTTGCAATCAATAGTCTATTATTGATCGCTATTTCACTATTTCGCACGGAATAACCAGGATCTATCAAATTTCGATTTTATTGGGCTTGAAATCCACAAACGGAGTTATTCAATAATAGGACCATCCTACACTTACAATATAATCTACCATATTCGAAAGCATTTGTGGCTAAACGCGAAAACCATATTTGCTTCGCGTATGATCACTATAGCGTACCTATAAAATTGTTCCTTTCCAGTTTAAATTGTTAATAGACATGCGAATGAAATTTGTTCGTAATATTATCAGAATTATAAATTTTCTCCCCGTGTCAAAATAATTTGATCTTCTTAAGTCAAATATTTACATTCCAAACTAAAAATAAACATTTTATGTTTGAGAATCATATTATGAGGTTTAATTACTACATAAAAATGTTCAAAACTCGTTAGAAATGAACATTCATTATATTTATATATTTTCATTTATTTAAATAAGACATTGATATTCCATTTATGAAAATTAATTAAAAAAATTTTTAATATAAATATTATACATACAAATTAAATAAAAAAAAGTCTGTGAAAATTAATTTTGAACTAAAATCATAATAAAATGTTTAAAATATATTTTTTAATAAACAAATTTAATACAATTTACTTTAAAATTAACATAAAAATAAAAAATTTATTAGTAACTTCATGTTTCATTTTAATTGATTTGAAAACTTCAGATAAGTAATTTAAATTAAATATATAAACAATATCAGATTTCATTTTTTACTTTATGTAAAGCTTAATTACTATTTGTAAAGCTAGTAGTAGGAGTAAAAAATATATTTAAACATGAAATATAATTCAATCATGTATTTTAACAAAATATTTGAATTATTTAAAATTTTTATTTATTTATTGGTGTCGAATATTGTTTGAACAAATTATTGAAAGTTATTAATATAACTTTTATATGTTATTAATATAAGGTTATTATTATTTAGTAGTATTTTTTTTTATGTTTTCTATAAAATCTATAAAATAAGTGCGATAATATGAATAAGTGAGCCTTTGAAATGTAAATTTCTTAATAAAGACAGATATACTATAATTAAAAAAAATGAAAGATAATAATAATATGCTTAATGAGAGTCATTTTTATTTTTTAATACGTGTTAAATAAGTAATTTTCAAGGTCGAATAAAATTTTTATTAATATATTTTAAATATAGCCTAAAGGACAATAATTATTTTTTAAATCTCTTTAATAACTGTAACTTAACTATTATACGGTTGACTTATATAATAGCTTGACGATAATAAAAAATTGTTAACTCGATGAGATTTTCTTATACTAAAAGTACTCAATAATAGAAATATTACAGTGTAATTAATTGAGTTCGTAATTTTGTGATTAATTTCTTAAGCTATCAATAATACCAATTTAATTTGAAACAGTTTTGCACACAGTTAATATGGAATAGTTTTCGTGACATGTACGAAATTATTAATATAATAAAAAAATGTACTGGTTATTTTCAAATCACAATTATTTGGTTTAATAGGGTAATTTTTAATTTATTTTAAATAATAAAACCCTTTAGGATTGTATCTTCTCTTTACACTCATTTTAAACATATCATGTTATATAATCAAAGGAGATCTATAAAAAGACTACACAGTTCGTTTTATAAATTCTTTAAATTTTCTGTATATTTTCGTTCTCGTGTTTACTCAAAAACGAAACAAATCGAACTGCCAAAATTGCTATCGAGCGACACTTTCATGCCCCGATAATCCCTATGTAAAAACGTAAAACATACATACACAAAAATCCGCAACGCAGATGAAAACCGCCAGGTAATCGCATAAAATGAAGTTCAATCTTTTTCAAGACAATTTTCTTTCCTTAAATTCTAATAGAACCGAAAAAATTCTTTTTGGAAATTATTTCGAAATACAGGTCGCAATCCGTAAGATACTATATATTTCAATGATTGTACATTTTAACACAATTATTTTTTAAACTCCTTCATAATATTTAATTTAATAATTTATTATAATTTCAGTTTCCAAATTAATATTTTTTTAATAAAAAAGTATAATTAAAGTATACCTAAAGTAATTAAAAGTCAATCAACTTAAATATTTACAACAATACAAGTAGCAGTTTTGTTTTGCTTACATATGTGATAATATTATTAAATTAGTGCGCTAAAATTAAATCTGTACGTAAGATTATTGAACTTTTATTTGATCATTTTATTTGTTCTATTTTTTTCAAATTCCTCAATAAAGAGATCCATTTAAAAATGATAAAACTTTCTAAGAATCTTGTTCGAAAAATAGATGCTAGAAGTTTGTAGCTGAAGAGGTTGAAATCCAAGAAGAATAAGATAAAGAAGACACCTAAGAATTCGTTTTGTATACGTTATACCCAGAGGCTTCTTCAGGATCTGGCGAATAAGATTTCTTAATCAACATCACCAACAGTTTTATACGCAATCTTATCTGTTATAATTTAATTTTCTGTGGTATCATTACATGCATTTGTGAACGTTTTACAGTTTTTCCCCGACAATTTTATCGATCGCAGCTTCCATCCTCTGATCTTCAATACTCGGGTTTATGTCAAATAGACAGCTCACTAATTAGCTCTATTATCATGAACAGGCTCTTCGTATTACTGAGTAAATCGAGATTGAGAAATTGATGAGATAGAGGTGTGAGAAAATTGGATAGGATGGTGGCGAGAATCCACTTTTTATACAAATTGGTATTTGATTTGCGTTAATATAATAAATAGGATTAATTAAAAAATTCTTACTTAATTTGTCACTTATAATTTTATAAAGTGTTTTTTTTAGATGTAATTTTTATGAGCATATCTTTTTACTCATGAAATGAAATTTTATTTATGTTAGTATGTAACTTTAAAATGATGCATTTATGTTTTATTCGAGCATGTGAAAATAATTGGATGTTATAATTTCTATCATAATTTATAAATTTTAATTTATTTCATAATATATTTCTTTACAATAAATTTTAAACATGAGCTATTAAAATTAAAGTAGTTGTTTATAATATTTTATAATTAATTGTTTTTCAATACTATAATGCATTAAATACCGATTAATTTTTAAATACGATATACAATTATAGATAAATAATTATATTTTTCTTTAATTGAAAACAAAATTTATAATTTCATAAAAACTACATTTTAGCATGTAATTTTTCTTTAGTAATTTATGAAAATGCATCATAAATACATGATGATACATATGTTACAAAATGATTTGTTTCGAGTATATATTTTATGCATAAGATAGATGGACAATTAATTTGGTGCTCTTGTAGACATATTAGATAACGTATGGGGTATCTGAATTTCCTACTCAAAATAGAAATAAAAGATTTAATTTGATTACATCAGATACTGTTATTTTTTTTTCTTATATTCTTATTTTAAATTTTTGTTATACGAGTTTTTCTGTATAACATTTTGTACAATTGTCAAAATTGAAAAATATTAAAATTTTAATTCAAAAATATTCATAATTATATAATTTTATATAGTTTTTTTTAAAAAAGAATCTCAAAAATATAATTTTACGTTTCAAAATGTTAGTAACGATTATCTAGAAAAAGTGCCAAAATTGTCAAAAAAAGCTCTTTTAAATTCAATGTTTAAAATAGTTAAAATACTTTTTATCTAATATTTATATATTGTAATATAAAAAAAAATGAAATAAAATTTGATAGGTTTTATAAAAATGATTATAATTATTATGAATTAGTCATTACTTAAATTTAAATAATTAGTTGTTCTTATTTATAAAAATTTAAGTGCAAAAATTCCAAACTATATTCAGTATTATATTCAAATTATAATGTAAAATTATTAAATGTATAAGAATATTATAATCAAAATTAAATATTATATTATTTATAATATAATTCTTATATGATATGTAATATTTTGTAAATGTATAATAGAATTTAAATATAAAATTAACGATTAAAAATATTATAAATGCATAAATTAATAGTTAAATTATTAAAATAAACGGTATAAAAAAATTATGACTTTTGTAATTAATTGCATTGGGTATATATTTAAAATATTGTTAAAATTAAATGCATCTTCGATTAATATCAGTACCAGTATGAATCATCATTTCATGATCAATGCTAGTTAGTATGTTTTGTTTAGATAGTAAAACTATGGGTGTAAAGTATTATCACAAGTTTAACACCTGTTCATCTAAAAATAAAAATGTCACTGATCAATAAGATAAGGCTACCCCAAGTATTGGTGAAAGTTGCATCTTTACTTGGATTGCATGAGAAGCTTTAGCGCGTTAAAACTAGATTATGAAAGTATCGAGAGGGTTTTCCGTCTAATTCGAATTATTAATATATGATAATAATCGCATCTAAAATCTGTATCGTAGACAAAATTTAATAAGATTAAGTTCTGAAATTGATGAATTTCAAAACTTTTAACACGATTTCTACTATAATTAATGAAATGAACATGTTAATATTTTATTAGTGAATTGCTCTTAAAATTTTACTAAAACTTTTTTATTTAAAAATTAGTTCAATTGATAATATTATGTTCTCGTGTGTTAAAAAATTACATATCATACAAATATTAATTAAATTAAATTTAATTAAAAAGTTAAAGAAAATTTCATTTCATGAAATAATTACATTAAAAGAATCACAAAAAATACTAGTAAAAGTTTCTTTATATTCATAATTCGTGTCTTGGTAGTAAAAATAATTTAATTATTTAATAGCTCATAATCATGTTAAACTAATTATAAAAACGAGAATATAATTTTAATTGACTTTGACATTTGCAATATTAGATAATTCAAAATAATAAGGTTTTCTAAAATTCTCGTGTAATTTATCGATATGAATAATCTATCAGATTACGAAGATTTAGTATAAACAGATCATAATTCAATGTAAATATATTATAGATAAAAAATAAAAGTTGTTTTTTTTCAATTATTGCTCAAATTAAATAATATGCAATTAATATCTCTGTTGAATGTTTGTAAGTTACTAGCAATTCGAATGAATTATAAAGAAAGTTATCCAAATATACCGATTTTACTATTGAAAAGTCAATTTGACAGAAACGCATATTTCGTGGTTTGGAAATTGAATATCACTCTTTCCCCGCAAATGTTTCCAAACTGATTACCCAGGAATCTGTTTTATTTCCCACAGTTATCCACGAATTCAACTTATCCATCACAAAAAGTCCGTTTTGTTCAAGCTTTGGCATCGAGGCACTTGTCTATCACTCGTTTTCTCCTTATTTTTTTGTATTTTCGAGCAGTGCCAGTATAAAGGCTGGAAAAATGCATCGAGGTGCGCCAAAGCCACGAGACTTACTTCTTCCACCCGATATCTGTCCGAGAGGCTATATATCTCTGTCTTATAGTCGGGAGGGAGAGAGACAGATGAAAAAAGGGAAGAGAAAAGGGATCGAGAGGAGGTTAGTCTGCGCATGGGTCGTTGAACCATGTGTATGTACGTGTACACGAGTGAAAACATACCCGAGCACTCGCCCTTGCTTATTATACACGCACACACCACCCCCACACGTACGCAGACACGTGCGCCCATCCATATCTGTGTCTTTATAGATATGAGTTAGCGACACGATGTGAATTGCCGAGCTTTCTTTCGTCTCAGGCGCGATAGTGCCGCCCGCACGACGTATGAAAAACTGCCGGGAAATGTTTTCCCCGCGCGCGCGATGCTTCGAACCCACTTTCTCTGGATCTTTGTGTAAAGAGATGACATACGACCGAAAACTTTAAACTTTCTTTATACCCCCTGCGATAAAAGTAACGTGCAATTATTGTGTCGGTTCGGTACTAAGCCTTTTCATTTCAATTTTCCCACTTGTTTGTCGGAATGGAGACGAGCGATGGTTTTACTTGTTCCGATTCGGTTTAATTTTTATATGGAAATGTAAATAATTAAATCATTAGATTTATTTTTGCTTAAATAGAATTTTCAATTTCAATTTTTGAACAGAGCATGCCGTAATTGTGCACAATTCTTTTGTAGATATTATTGTTTATCGCAAATTTGTCATTGCATTTTCAGTTGCTTGATATGCAACACATTTTTCCAATATTTATATTTCGTCAGTATTTAAAAATTAAAGTACACGAGTAAAAAAATTAAAAGCTTTGTAACATTTAAATATTTCATATTGAAATAATCACATATATGCATGAAATTAATTCATTAAATAAAAATGTTTAACTCAGCATACATTTATAATAATACTGCTATGATAAAATGACATTTATAAATAAATATAATACAATATTTTTTAACATTATAAACTTATTAATGTTTATGGGTACATAGTTATATTATTTTTTCAACATAGAAATTTTTAGCTGAAAATAAAATTTGTTGCTCGCATGTTTTGAAGAAAATTAAAAATAATTTATATACCTTCAATATTTTCTCTAAGTGTATCTTGACACGATTAGTATGAGTTTCATTTAAAAGCTTTTATTGAGTATTTAAATACTCGCTTATTCCTCGTCAATATATAAAGACGCATGGAATATTGATACTTGCAATATAAAAGTCTGATAAACGGTACTCTATATAAATATTTATGAAAAGAAAATCATTTAAATCGATATCAAACATTACGAGAATGAAATACAGTAAAACTTAAGAAAATTATATTATATAATTATTTAAGAATCAACAAATTCCAATAAATTGTATTATTATTTGATATTAGTTTTTAGAAGCAATTGGCATTTTATGAAATATATTCTAAATTTGATTTAACAAATAAGTTTAAATGAAGTTCACGATTATAAAAAAACTTTACCACGACTAACAATAGTTAAAAGCCTTAATTACTATAGAGACCTTAGATAATAAAAATTACTTTGCTGATTATCGAAATTAGTTTTGAAACTTTGGTCGTTCGAAATATTAGTGAGAGAAATTAAAATTACATGAAATTTAATGTCAGAAATTGAACTTACTTTTCAATACGGTGCTTTTATGAGGACTTTACCCTGATAAAACTACCAACAGCCTCAGCTTTTGATTCAGCAAAGAAAATTGCTTTGTTTGGTAACTTTCTGTCCCTCTCCTCTCTCTCTCTCTCCCTCTCTCTCTCTCTCCCCTAACTCTCTTTGTTTCTTCTTTTGCCTCCGATAGAATAAGGGAATCACAATATGTATTTCGTGCAATTTGCCAAACAATGAATTTGAAGACGATCAGAGCTCACACCGGCTTCACCATTGTCACAAATTCAAATACTTTGTTTAAACCATCCACTGTCACACATTATTTCACATATTCTCCACTGGAATGTAATCAATGAATTCGCATCCGAACGAGAGCACCGCCAAGGGCGAAAAGCGCGAAAAGCCGGTTTCCTGGCGTGTAGCCGTGCGCATGAAACCGGGAGTCAGCACGTCGCCACCCCTAGGATGAGGCGTCGGGGTAAACTGAAGTGAGCCGACGTAGGCAGCGTCGGTCCTCGGTTTTCAACCCCCTGTGTTATGCTGAACTATCGGCGGCTTTATGCGCGCGCGTTGTGCGCGTGGGAGGAAAATTGCCGAGAGGGTAGACACCGCCGAGGGCTCGTTACATTTTGTATTCATCACTTTTGTGCGCCGTGGAAGACGGGGAAATGCACGGAAAATCACGCCTACTTTTAATCATTTATAAAATTTACGCACACATGCATGTCGGGGTGAGAAGAATATTGAAGCTGTATGATTGCTTCAACGAATATTTCTGATTGAGAGCTTCTTTTATCTGTTTTCCCCCGTGTTCTTCCATTTATTCCATTACTTCGTTACTTGTGTCTATGTCTGCAGTTATTTTGTAAGATGTAGGGGAAAATTTAGCTTGCACATCAATTATTCAAATGAGAATACGCATTCTACTGTCGTTTTCAAAACAATTTTTATTTACACAAGCATCTCATTGCTAAAATGTTTTTTAAATGTGAATAAAATCTGTTGCATAGAACCATTTACTGCAGTTAATAATTTAATTTTATCTAACAGTATTATCCAATTTAATAATTTAATTGCAGTTTAAATAATTCAATTAGTGGAAACCCATAAATAGTTTAATTAGTTTTTTAAAGATTTGAAATTTCCGAAAATATAATAGTCAAATAAAATTACACTGCAAATTGCTGTAATTCAATTGCATCAATGAACTAATTTTTATGAATTTCTAGAACTTCATCTGGAACATCATTCGTTTATTATTGCTACATTTAAATTGTCTATTAAAAGCTCATTATTCATATGTTCTACTTATAATTAAAGCAATTATATAAGGATAAATTTATACAATTATAATACTTCGTATAACTTCATTTTATAAATTATATTGCATAGTTATTATTAGTACATAGATTAAGTGTAATTAAAAAATAGGAAATCTAAAAATTAATAATTTAGTATTTTAATAAAATATATTAGTTAAGCATATTAAAGATATTAAAATTCGTTAATTATTATTACATAATTATTATTTCTTATCTATTTATATTGAATTTTTTTTTCTTAAAATACAGCAGATAAATTATAGTTAACAAAATAAAATATTTTTGATGAAAAATATTTCATAAACAAACTTGTTTTTGTTGTAGTCCGAAGAATCAATCTGTTGAAAGTATAGTTTGAGGAAGATTTAGTAAACTCGGGTAATTGTGGTTTTGAAGTTACTGAAATTCAACCATCAATAACAGACGATGCTTCTAGTGAGAATCGATGAAGAGATGTCATGCGATTATAATAAATTGCACATTCAAAAATTGGATGATTGAAATTATCTATCGCATACATTAAGAAAATCGATATAGCTTTGTTCATTCTAATTGCTTCGAGGAAATTTTAGCAGGGGAAAATAATATTATATTTCTGGTACTTCTATGCTGTTGGTAATGCAATATAATTATAATATTGATTCTAATATTTTTTGCATAAATTATTAAGAGTTTTTTGTTTGCATGATAGTAAAACCCGATGTTTTAAACGCATTTTTAACAAAAAAATGAGATTTTAATTGAAATTCCTACTTAAAAGTTAACGAACAATATTAAATTAAAGATTATCTTTTTCAAATTTATATCTGCAAGGATAATATTAGTATTACAGCATAGTATAGATATTAAGTAAACTTAAGGCGGCACTTTTTTGTTTAATTCTGTTTTATAAAATTTCTTTTCCTTATTCATACAAATTAATAGATCGACAAAGATAAGATATTAAACAAGAATATTTAGAAAAGAATTTTGCAGTATTCCTTACAAGAATCCACTATGTCGAAGAATTTTTGATAAACACCTTTTAATAATCTTATTTTTTGATATTATGAATGAAATTTGAGATTCTCTAAAAAAGACGACGACAGGATTGAGCTGGATTATATCCAATATCCATGATTTATAGTTACGAATAAACGCCTAGTCATACCGATCGTTTTAACCGTCGTATTTCACAAACATTATCCAACTTCAAGAAATATATAGTAGAAGTATCATTAGCACTCTGAACAGTTGCATGCTTAATAAGTTAATTTAAAATATTGATTTACTGTTAGATAGACGAGTCATCGAAACCTAGTCTATTCTTAATAAAATAACTTTACTAATACTTACTTATGCAGGTCATAAAAGCTGATTGAACTGGACTATAATTATAATAATCTTTTTTTTTAGATATATTTTTAGATTTTATAAAGTACGTCGATTATGGAAAATGAAAAGTTAAGCGTAGGAAATTGGTAAAATTTTTTTTAAAGAATAACGTAATACGATAAACGGCTTCCTAATCTTTTAATCAATGCAATTGAATAAGAAGATTGAACATATAAATGAGTATACTTATTGCAAATTTTTTAAGGATTTAATACTATATATTCTTAGTCGTTTAAGAACTGCTTTTTATGGGAAATAATGTATATATATACATAGCTGAGGGTTACGATGTTTAGATGGAAATTCATGAATTACAGAAACCGAGTTAGAGGATTTAAAAAATGCAATGTCCGTTAAAATAGCTTAAATAAAGCTACACTTTACAAGTGCAGATTAAGATAGCGAAAAACAATATTCGTTGAGTCGTCTTATCTAATAACCATTATCGTAAAATATTGGCTAAAGATTTTTAAAACTGTTTGCGTGGTTTAGACTGTGGAATTGTTTTTCTATATTACGGATCTTCGCAACTGGTGTTACTGATACGACGAAGAAAAAAAAAGTAGATACTATTTTATTATATAAATAATAAAATATAAATATTTTCTTTCTTTTTGTATAATAATATATTATTATATATTGCATAATGATATATTACTTAATTAAGAAGGTAAGAATTTGTATCAAAATTTTATTTATAAATATAAATTTTGAAAAATAGCAAATATATTGTGATATAATATTTGCATAATAGTGGCATTAATTTTTTTTTGAAACAATTTCGTGATACAGCAAACATAGAAAAATATGATAAACTTGAAGATAATTCAAAATTGTGATTTTGGTGAGTTGTTTCAAAAAAGAGCGGAAAAAAGAAGAAAAAACTGACAGAAGAAGAATTATGAAGTTGGAAATGGAAAGTTTTTTCCAGGTTTCTGAAAGACTTTGTGAATGGCTACGACGAAAGGTGCTGAGTATGTGATTTTTACCTCTTCCTTTGAGACAACTTTTGGGTAAGGACGACAAATTCTCTATTTTTCGTCGGTCAGAAGAATAAGGATTTCGAAAAAGCCAGAAGCATATGAATTTGTAGAAGCAATTGTCGTATCAGACAGAAAATTTAAAAAGTTATCAGATTTACAGTCAGACGTAATTTTCACAAATAATGAAATTGAATACTTTGTACAGATTATTTTTACAAACGAAAGCCTCTTTGTGTATTTATATTAATTTTTATATATCTTTAATGTTCTATATAGAATGTTATGTAACAATTATTTTTTAATTGTTGATTGATAAAAAATGCCTCGTTCAATGCAAAGTGTTACAAATATTTATTTTATTTATTATGATTTTTACACAAACAAATTGGAATTATTATTATACTTTCATTAGTCAAAAACAATAATTGAAACTTAAAAATATATTTTTAAACGTAAAAAAATATCAGGGATCACAAAATTAAATAAAATTTATTGAAATGTTTTGTTTTCATTAATTGTTTTACTCTAAAAATATATGTACATACGAACATTGATCAATAACTAATAATTTTTATTAATTTTAATGTTTCCATGGCGAACTTGGTGATTTTAATATGTATCGATAAAAAATTCTAATTTAATATTTAAATTTTAATCTTTGAAATTTTATTTTCAAAAAATTTAACACGATAAATAATTTTCAAAAAATTAAGTAGAATAATTAATGAGTCCAATAAAGTAGTTAATTAAAATTCATACAATAATTGAAATTAAATATAAATATATGGCTTTACAAGAACTGTCAAAAACAAATTATTAAATGAAAATTCCTAATAATCGGTCATTCATTTAGTTAGAATAAAACACCTATTAATTATAAAATATCTGAAGTTTCTCAGTTTTTGCGCTGGTCATATCTCAATTTCAAAGTAAATTCTTACCACAACGATTCTGACATGTAATTCGCTATAGAGGTGCATACTTACATTTGTTCACTGGGATTTCCAATTTCAATTGTAAGTGCATACAATCTTTTTCTAAGAAATATTGAAAAACAGAATAGAAAAACTGGGAAATCAGACAAAGACTTAGAAACAAAGAAACAAAATAAAAGTGAAAAAACTAATAATCGTGATATTACAGTTTGCTTCCAGATTTTTCTTTACTAAAATAATTTTACAAATCTCATGCTTTTCATTTCTTTACCTGCTTTTCTCTCCATATCTATGATTAAAGATGATAAATAGAACAGAAAAGCAATTTTACGGTTGTCAATGTTGTAGTAATCTTGAGTTGCGAAGACAATGAATGAATATAATGGTAGTTGCTGAAGTAATCGAAGTAGTTTTAATTTAGAGCACTTTTTGATTTTTATGCTATATAATTTTAATAAATTGTGATTAATAATTTAATGATATTAAAGTTATTGATGATGATGTGTTAAATGTAATTATTTGTATTTTTTACATTATATATTAATTTATTTTATTGCAAATAAAAATAAAAATAAAACATATAAATGTACATAATATAATTCTAAAACTACCAAAATTCAATAACCGCTAATTACTAATAATATGAGAAGAAAACTTTATTTTTTAAAAGTAGTAGACTAGATTGACCCCTGAAAAGAATGAATTTGATATTAAATTTATTAAAAATAGAGCCATTATCTAATTTTACTGCATTCTATAATTAAAATAAAATCGAAGAAAAATTGTTTCTATTCTGTAAAATATTTTTTAATTAATTTTAGATATTTTTAAGAATATTTTTTTTTAAGTATATTTTTCTTAAAATACGAGTGAGTTCGTGTTATTATTAAATATCGAGATATTTTTAAATACTATTAATTTTAAGTAATTGTACCATGCACTAAAGATTTTCAATGAACACTAATAGCTTAAAATATGTATACTTTGTCTATGTAGTTAGTGATTTTACATAGATTTGCAAGAAAATTTCTGGAGAATAAACAAAAATGAAGAAGTAACGTTACGCACTTTAGAAGGTAAGACGTAATATTTAAATATACATATCTAAAAACTACAGCATTTTTTAAATTTACACGAAATTATTGCTTATTATAAATTGTAAATATAAAACCATTTCATATAATGTGCATGATTTAAAATTATATATATTTTTAAAATACTGTTATTAAACAAAAACATAAATGATGATATTCAAGTTGATATAAATACAAAAATCTATTCATCATCATTTTATTTTATTTAGAACTTCTCGTATGTAAATACGTATTCATATAAATTTATTTACTGTGCATAAATTAACATTGATCATATCATTAATCGATATATTACTTTTATTTTAATCTGAGTTTTAATTTACATTCAGTAATTTATCTTAATGAAAATTAAATTATGAAACTCTGTTTAAATAAATATTATTATTGATATATTATATATAAATATCAATATAAATATATTATAAAATATAAAATCGTTGTAAAGTATATATAGTAGATGTCAGAAAACCTTTTTTTATTACTATATATATATAAACATTAATATTAATATATAAACATTAACATTATATAAACATTAATAAACACACAAATTTACAAGCATTTGTAATTAATCTAAAATATTGCTTGCGGATCCATTTAATCTTTTTTTTAAATCAAGTATTAGAAACTATTGACAGCAATTGAAATCGAAAATAGAAAAATGGTTATTTAATTCATCAAGATTTTAATCCTCTGCTAAATAGATTTATTAAACACAAAAAAACATTTGTTCAATAGATTAGTAATTAATTTTTTAATACATCTGCAGTTTTAATTAATTTGAAGAATTTTTTAAGATTTAATATAAAATATTAAGTATAATTCTAAAAGTTATGTTATTAATTATTATATTTATGTAAAAGATAATGTAAATTGATATAATATGAAGGGTTTTTCATTTTTATTCATTTAACAATTAATGCAATAGTTCTTATCCCATATTATTATATTGGGCAAGATCTTTGATATATTACTTTAGTTTAAAAAGTATTACCTCTATTCTCGTTTTTCTTCTATTTATCGTATTTTAAAAATAAAAAATATAAAATGCAATGTCGTGTTTGTAAAATTATTATTTTTTAATATTACACTAATGGGATAAGTTAACGTCGCATTAATTTGAAACGACAATCGGTTCTCGAATGTGTACAGTGCTGGGGAAGGCTTTTGCACGTTGACCCCTGGTGGGAATTCGTAAATTCCATGAAAGTATGTGTATCCAGTGGATGAGGTAGATGGAATATTTGTTACGTGGCCAGGAGTATCCGGAAGAGAAACAAGCGGGAAAGCTCGGAGGAATTGTTAAATGGAACACGATCCTACCTCGTCCTATTGGAAATCTCAACAGTCTTAATTGCGTTTACCACAAAAATTTTCCTATGCTTTATTTTATTGTCTTTTATTTTCTCTAAATCGATGACGGAACGATTACATTGTTTCCAATATTTCCTTAATTTATTTACGTATCTACTTATTTACATTTCTATTTTTATTTGTCAACTTACGTCGTTTCATTTCGGATTTAATAGTTCTCGTGTATATATTGATATAGTATTTAAAATTGTCATAGTTATTCACATAATAAAATGTTTATAATTATGAACAATAAATTTCTGAATATATATGCATAAGATATTATCTTTAAATAATTCATTTTAAATACATAAAAATAATTTTTTGAATATCAGATATGAATATCCAAAAACTTTGAACTTGAATTTAAATACTTGTTTCTAAATAAGGCATTTACTATTTTTCTATTTCTATAGATTAACGATAATCTTAAATAAATATTATTTTAAAAATTACAAAAAAAAATTATAAAATGATCATAGAAAAGATAAGTTTATTTAATATATTTATTATAATCCACTTGTTCTCCGTGTAAATCAATGAAGAGTAAGAATTAAATAAGATTAAGAATATCACAAGAAAACGTACGGATGAAATATATTTTCTGTCAATATTTAATCTTTTTTTAATGAAAGTGATATTTTAAATAAAAGAATGTATTTACATTTACTTATATAGTTATATGTAATAATCAATTAATTATATGAATTTTATAAAATTTTATTTGCACATATTAATAATTAAATGCCGTATATTTTTCTAGTTCTACATATAAATTAAATTTTAATATTTTCTATTAGTAAAATACAGAGGATAGTGAATCCATAACAATAATTTAGTATAATATTTATGGAATTAATTGGTTTCATACTCTACAATTGCGAACATTGATATATTGATTGGATATGAGCTTCATTTATTTATGGTTTTTTTTAAATAATATCTAAATAAAAAATACAGTTTGGGATAATAAATTTATTATACAGAATGAAAATGTTATATTATAAAAATAAAAATAATGAAACTTTTAAGAAAATTTATTTTATATATAGATTTAAATTTAAATTTATTGATGTATCCAATATTATCATATTTTTTTATATACTCCTATTAAATTTACATCTAAAATTTCTTATCTAAAGCATTAGATTTTTAAAATATTTCTTAGATATTTTACATTATTTGATTTTAGTAAAATATCTGTTCACAATTTAAGAATTTCTTTGTAATCTTTTTTTCATGTTTTTTTTATTTGCATAAAATCAATTCTAAAAAGTATATATAGTTACTATAAAAATCCTAATCAATTGTGATTTGGATTTTGATAAAAATTGCTGTTTTTGGCATTTAATTTTATATCTTGTAATATCCCAAATATAATGGATACTTATATAATAATATAAAATCAAAAAGATGTAATAAGAATGGAAAAATCATACAATATATATTCATGCAATCAAAGTTAAGATTTTTCAAGACATTTCTTGATGTAATTTTCGATAAAAATGTTATGTTGCTGACAGTAGTAGAATTCAACTCATAGCACGTACAGATTTTGTAGTTGAATTTATACTCTGTCAATCAATACTGAATCCAAGATACAAATGTATGATGAACTTTGAAAAATTTGTAATTTATGCACTTCTGAGAAAAACAAGATATAACGACATTTAAAAATATATGTAAGAAATATGAAAATGAATGTATCCTAAATCTTGTAAAAATTTATGATAATAAATAATGAATTATAACGAGCGATATTTTATAAAAAAATAGTGATTTTCAATTGATTATAGTTATCCTTCTTAAATATCAATATTGTAACATTTATTTGCAATTATTATATAAGTAAAGTTAATATATTTCTTTATTTATTTAAAATATCTTATTCGTATAAAGAGATACGTATATTCAAGCTCTTTCTGTAATTAAATCATTCTTTTATCTTAATTAATCAAATTTCATTTAAAAGACTAAATGGAATGCAAGATCAGATTAAATTTTAAGGATACCTTGCATTTGTAGAAATAAAATACAGTGTGATTCATAGTTTAATATTTATATATATAAGGTATAAATATTCATAATGTGTTAAAAATTTGTTATCCAGTATTTAAATAGTAAATAATATTGTGTATCATAAATAACACACAAGTCTCAAGAAAATCTTTTAAATATTGATACAGCAGTATTAGAAAATCTAGTAATTCAGTTAATTTTAAGATCTTTAGTTTGATTAGACAAGTTTATAGTAAATGTATTTTATTCTTTATAAGAAATAGAAAATGATCAATATATATAAATTTTAAATGGTTTAAATTATTTAGTTTTATTTATTATTCTCATTCAAATACCAGAGAATAATTTATAGCTTTTTAATACATCTTTTAAATTTTCTATGTAATTTTAAAGTTACGTTTTAATTAAAATTCAAAAAGTAATAACTATGACAGTAACGGAACATAACAGAGGTGCGATAAGAATATAATGGATAATATTCTTACTATGGATATTTTGAATGATTTTGATTAATAGATAATTTATATTATTTGATATAAAAGAAAGATTGTTGATTCTTTACATATTATAATCTATTTATGAAAAATATATACTAAATTCTAAGATAAAAAAACTAAAAGTATGAATTGAACGCAAATGATAAATCGAATATCGGTTGTGTAAAGCAGCGTCTTATATAGACAAGAAATCGATCATAATAATCTGTCACATTCACGAAAGAATCTTTTTTAACCGTCACATAACATAATAATAAAGCTTTATATCAGGTGCAGTTAAAGCCAAAGTTGTGGAAATATTCAAAGGATTATATTTTTATTAGTGATTATTCAAATAGCATAATAATATATTCATGTAAAAAGGTATGATGTCGTACAGAAGATTCACATTTTTAATTATACGTAATCAAACTTTTGATCGTAATTTGATTATAAATTAAGTTAACAAGTTTATTTTATGGTGTTTCTAAACTTGATAATTTTGCAATAAATAAAAAAATGGAAATTATAAAATTAATATTCCGTAAAATATTATTAATTATAACAATATTAAATATAATATATAAAATGCAATTATTATTACAGTTATAATATCTAAATTATAAAATTGGGGTTCAAATCACGTTTTCATTATAAAATTAAAAAATTTTTTCCATAATTTAACACATTTTTTGACACTGCAATTCTGGTAGCCATAACGCTTTCTGCCTTAAAGAGACGAAAAGAATGCATTTCTCGAAATTCCGATCAAATCATTCGTTTGCCCGTAATTAGTGATAATGTTGAATTAACTTGCGGATTCAAATGTTCTATGTAAAAATTTCACTGCTTTTTTTTCAAATTAAAAGAATTTAAGGGAGGTGATATATTTATAGGAGGAATTCGTTAAAAATTAGGGGTCAAAGAGCGGTTGATAGTTTTCTATTGGAAAAAGTCTCAGGATTTTTTATTTACGAAGGTTAATTATATCTTATTATAAATAAAACAGGGTTTATTTCACGCTTGAATATAATTTTTATTTCATTCATTGAAATTACATGCCAAATATAGATTTATAGTCACTTTATAAATTTCTTTTACATAAATTTTCATTTCATGTATTAATTATTATTAAATAAAATTTATGTTAAAAATTCCCAATATTTAAAATATATTTCGGCGGCTTTTCATACATACCATAAATATTACACAAAATGTAATAACAATTTATAAAATATGTTATTAAATTTTACCAAGTTACCAATAAATCTTCTGTTATAATTGTGGGAAAAAGCAATAAAATAAGCCCATGGACAAATAAGATTTTCAGTAACGATATAAAAACTCATGTCTAATAAATCTGTCACGACTCGCACTGACGAATGTCGTTTTCAATTTTAGCTGCATTTCTTTTCTGATCATATGTATGTGCACGTAACGAAATAAGATTTCCTGCCATGTAAAAGGAATAGGATGAGCTATTGATATCTTTCTAAATATATGCGAAACATCTTTTCTTCTCAATACACATATGCGAGTGATTCTTTGTTAATAAAAAATATAAATATAGAGTTGAAAAAATATTCAAATTTACTAATTATTTTTTAGGTTTAATAGCTTAATAAAAATTAAAACTATCAATTATTATTCATAACTGTATATGAATTATTTCAAAAAAATTTTTAATTTTATTGATAATATATCTCACTATATATTAATAAATTAAACTGTGTATGGTAAAATTGACAAATTTTATAATTTGAAAATAATATTCATTTTGTAATCAAGAAATACATTCTAGGTCGTTAGCAAAATAGAGTAAATTGAATATATGAAAAATTGTGAATCCATAATTACTTATTTCCTAATCTTCATTCGAAATATTAAACGAATAATGTTTTATAAATAATTTTTATGGAAATAATGCATTTTCCACGTTTTTTGTTATAAAATAAAAAGTTTAATTTTAAAAATATCTTATCAGTGGACCAACTGTAGTTAATAACACTATGAAAAAAATCTATTTTTATATAAACCGTTTGAAAAATTATGGAGGAAAAAATCTTCACAAAACTGGAAAATTTTGATTTTAATTAAAAAATTTGTAACTTTGTCAGTTTTATTCTTTTCACATTTGGTTCGGGGAAATCAAAGTAATTTATATGCACTTTATTTGTACAAATTTTCAGCTCTATTGGATTATTAATTTTAGCACAATTAAATTTTTAATTAAATTATGCGAAAATTTTCTTAGATTCTCATTTCCCGATGCATTATTCAATTTCAGTTTTTTCAACGGTTTCAAAAAATGTATTCTAAAAATATATACAGTTGGAAGTTTCTTTTTTTTGTAATTAAATACACACATAAATAGCGTTAATACAAAAATGGTTTATAAAAGTTATTTTTATAAAAATAATATGTTCAATAATGACGAAGTATTTTATTTTTCTTATTGAAACATTATATTCAGTGTAATCTAGTTAAACATGCTGAAACAAAATATATTTAAAGAGACTTTAAAGTCGTATCATTGATATTAGTTGAATATATTTTTATTTGTGATTTCAAATTTACGTCTACTATGTGTCGATAAAGTTAAAATACACATGAAAAATATATTCGTAAATTAAAACTACTGTCGTCCTCAATAGAGATTTAAGGTTTAAAAAAAAAAATATATATATTTTCAGTTATCAACTTTACAGGAAAAATATTTATGGCCACAACAATTCTAGCTTTAATATTTTTGATTCTCATTTTAATTCGAATGATGTAATATACTTTCCTATATGATGAATTATGTGACAATATTTTTGTCACAAAAGAAATATTTTTAAATATATGTTATTTATTTATGGTGATTATGTTTTCATGTCGATTAATTACTAATAAAATTAGAAAAAAAAGTTGTTGATTTTTATGAAAAACATAAACAATTAATAAAAATAAAACTAAATATCATAAAAGTATGCAATTATTGTACAAATAAAAGCTATAATGTTCTAAAATTTTAAATGTATTATATACACTATATAAAATTCTACGCATGAAGATATAAAAAGCGACGTGAATTTTCTCTGAGACAGCAAAATGAGTTATACAATCTACCTGAATATCTTACAGATATACAGATGTTAATGTAAATACACTCACACTAGGACATGAGCACGTACACGCACAACCAAATTTATGTGATTCTTAGGCACATGAAAATGTCTTTTGTTGAATCTTTTCATTGTTGAAATATATAAACGTGCAACGGAAACGCGAAAATATTTTCAGCTTGGAGCAATAGCTATAAAATACCTCGAGGAGCTTTTTACTTGAAGTGGTGTACCACAATACTTCAATTTACTAGAAGAAGGAGGAGGGAGAAACCGTTAGATGGTTATGTTGTAAGGCATATATTATATGTAGAGCAAAATTTTTAAATATTCTGTTCTTATTAAGTGACAAATTTTTTCTGATTTTAAAATATATATTAAAATTTAAAAAATAAGTAAAAAATAAGTAAATAGCAAAATCATGTTTACATATTTATGTAGTTTAATTTTTTAAAGCAATTACAAGTTTTATAATATAATAATTTTACATCTATATCTGTTATAATTATTTTTTATAAATATTAAATAATTAATTTCAATATATATATTAATTAGAAATGCAAGTGGTACATTTATTGAATGAATTTCATATTGACAAATTAGTATGTTTTTTGGGAAAATTAATTTAATCTTCTAAACTTACAGTATTCATATTTCAATCATAAATTTGACAGCGTGTCTGAAATTACATTTACAATTTATTCATGTTTGATATGTAATGATAAGAAAAACACAAATATATATGTATATATATATATATATATAACTTTCTGTTATATTGGCAAGTGAAATACACATATTAATAAGATTGCGTCGTTTCATTTCAACGAAAAAGCGCCAATATACCGAACTTCAATAGTAATATTTCATGACAATAAATATGCTTAAGCGACTTTCATAAATTCCACATAATTGATTTTCAGTATGTAGTTATAACTGAACCACAGCTAGCAAATACGAAAACTCAGGAAATGGTAACGGATGTTTCGAAAATCCTGTGTATACCTTGTTCTTCATATACTCAAGAAATATAATATTTTCAGAACTTATATTTTCAGATAAATTACACTTTTCATACCAGTATAAGATTTGCATATCTTAATCAGTTTTCGTTCATCAATTTTCTTAGTTTCAAATTCAGTTTTAACAATAGTTACATTGAATTCTATAAAAACTAGTTGTTTTAAGTTTTAAGTGTTCTAAAAGTTTTGAAGTCATTATAAATTTTTTCATTTAAGAATAAAAATTATTATAAGAAGGAAATTTAAAAAATATTGTGTAATTATTCATTTAATGAAATTTAAAATAAAATAATACATAGTGTTGTCAGAAATGATAGTAATACTTTCTCCAAAATAATTCATAGGATAAATAAAAAAAATCTGTTCCAAATGATTTTAAACATGATGAAGTACAATAATACCATGACGCGGAATACTAAAAAAATAATATCGCATATGGGTCACTTATTTACATTCTCTAATCTGACGTTATAACGATTACACCTCGTAGATCATCCTGTACTTTACTATTGATAATTAAAATCTTATAATTTATATATCTGTTACGTATTTAAATATCGTCAATATATATATATTATTATGTATTATTATTTTACCGCCGGGTTACTATTCCGCCGTAGCTGAGTCGGTCAAAACGTCTCAGCCTTTGTGAGGATCGGGTTACTTCAATGAATGATACGATGATTAATATTCACGACTTTACGTTTATATCATATAATCGGAAGAAAGAGTTTGTTGTGTATGTGTGGCTCGTGATAAGTCAGTTGTACCCTAATTGCGACCGTTTCTTAAATTATTGTTACACTTCTTATCTTTCGTTAATTACTTCTTACTTGACTCGGATCGGGAACCTCTTGTGTGATCTTGACTGAGTTTTTATCTCTCTATTGCAAGTTTTCGAATTCTCCCACTACTTGTTTAACCCACTTGTCTTCAGTATTTGTTAATTATTTCCACACCTCTTGTGAATCTGAATCAATTTTATGCTGATCAACTATTTCATAATTCCAATCATTACCAATTTGCAACTTTTGAATTGTAGGTTACTAAATTATGTCGAATTTCGTTGCGTACGTAACATATGTATGGAAATTATAATTTAAAAAATGGCTAATATAATATTTTTTTCAACTATTTGGTTTAATTAGAACAATGATACCTCTATTAAATGGGAGGGAAATTATTTAAAGAGTAAACTCTTGTATTTTATTCATCTTGCACCTCATCAGATCCTTAAAAATTTCTTTACATAAAAAAAATGTTTGTATTTATAAAAATCTCAAAAAAGGTGATTTATGAAGTGAATGTTGAGTAAAAAAAATTTTTATTGCAATTTCTGCACAACTTCATTCTATATTAATTGCATAATAACTGATCACCTACAAGTATAAAAAAATTATGCGTCCACAATATTCAATTAATTTTTGGTATTTATATTTTTATTTTGCACATGTATGAAGTAGTTTATCAGTATAATTTTGAATTAGTTTAATCAGACACTCAAAATTTTCATCATTGAGTTAATTTATTCGAATACTTAAAATGGTTATTAGCATGAAAGTGCTAAGAAAAATGTAAATATCCCTAATTCTAAACGGCCTAAATAAATTCGTACCTGTAAATTAACAGAATCGGAAATAAAAACTCCCATAAAACAAAAATTTAATGAATAATAAAAGAACAATATAGTAAGGAATCTGCGTTTGTAAAAATTTTATGGGAAGCTTTAAAAAAGTAAATATTTCGAACTCTTTAACCCTTAATTTCCTATCTTTTTACAAATCATGAAAAACAGATTTAAGGTAGAATAAAACAAGAATATCTATAGTTTCTTGCATGAAAATGCTATTACGAGTTACTTATTACATTGTTAAAATAATATTATTATAGTTTAGAACTTTAAGTAAAATTATTTCAGCACTAAAAGTTAATACCAATTTGTAAAACTATGACAATGCTAATACAATTAATTATGTACGATAACTTTTAAAGTAAAACAAATATTTAAAAAAAAATTTATATTCGATTTAAATGGGTTGTAGAGTTTTGTAAAAACAAAATATGTAAACAGATTTGGTTTAAATTATAATCAAAATTTATAATACAAATTAATTTATTGAGTTTAAATTTTGTTACATACTGTTGTAAACTTATTTAGAATATGCGATAACAGAATCCTCTCTTCATAAATTATTAAAACTTCATTATTTACTTGATTATTTAAAAAAAATTAACTAAAAATTTGGAAAAAATTAAACTGGTTTACTTAGTCTAGTGCGATGAAAAAATAATGTTTTTAATAGTTATAAATATAAATAATTTATGGAAATATTTTTTTTTAAATTTTGTGAATATATTAAGTACATTATATTTATTTTACAGAAATTTTAAGATAAAAATATTGTTTTATGCAAGATAAATACAGGAAAAAAAATGGATAAAAGAGGTTGTTATTGTAGAGGTCTGTAGATTATATTTAAAACAAAAAATTTTCTTCGTGGTAAATTAGATAAGATTGTACATACCGTAAAATAGAACTTTTTAAAAAATTGAAAATTATCGTAATGGTACCGTTTTGAAAGCAATTTTTAATTTTTTGAGAAAAAGGTCTGCTTTTTGCATATTAAACTCGTAATTTTTTAAATCATGAAAAAAGAATTTAGTTCCCAATAAGCAAAAGAGTATTTTGTTTTAAATGATATCAATTTTAAAATGTTAAAATGTTCAATTTTAAAATGTTATTTTGGAAAAAGTGCGTCTAAAACTTTGCATATCTAAATACAATAAAATTAAATTTCTTTATATTGTTATTTTATAATTATTTATAATCCAACTCTAATAGTCTTATATTATAATTTGTATAGTATACTATTGAAATAAGAAAAATAATTGCTGGTCTGAAACTGTTTAATTAGGTAAGCCCCCGTAAACATTATACAGTTAATAGGTTTCTAATTAAAAAATAACATCTTATTAAAAGTAAATTAAGAATTAAAACTGTTCCATTAAAAATATTTTCGAATACATTTGCCTTTTATTGATAAATGCCACTTTGGTATCAGACTAAGAATATACTTTAATACCACGCTTAAGTTATAAGCTTCCAAAGACACTGTAATTACAAATCCGTAATTCTCTAAAGAACGAACGAAACTTAGTTCACAATCAAAAACTTAAGATAGCGATGATTGGTTTGTAGTTTCTTTGCTATTCTACATTAACTTTTAAAATATAGGTGTAATACGCATTTGCACCCATTAGAGATTTCCATTTTAGTCCTTCTTTGGTGCCCTATATTCTTTGTAAAATCAGCGGTAATATCTAAAGCTTTGTGAATTTAATATCATGATTATTATTTTAAAATTTAAAACGATCTTACCTTTTCTTTTATTATTTGTCTTTTGTTAATGTTACTATATCTCTAATTTTGCTCAGATTTAGAATTAATCTACTTTTCTTTTCGTTTTAATCATTTCTTTTGTTCATTTCTTAATGAATATAGTACATTCACTTTTCTTTGTTAATAATTATTTAATGCAATTAATATTTTTTAATTATTATTATTAATATATTATATACGTAATACATCATTTTGTAATTTATATTTCAAAATAACTTTTTAGTTACAATGTTTATTTTTTGTTGTCACTTTATATAATAAATAATTTTATTAGTTGTATAGAGACCATATATGTTATACATGCAAATAAAAAATAAATATTGAAAATATATATTGTGGATTCGTCATACAACTAATCAATTATTTTATATCTGACAAGAGATCATTGTAAATTAAAATTATCATTTTTTTTCTTTTTCTTTTTGGCAGTTTCTGTTTATAGTAGTTATTGACAATTAAAGGTTAATATTAAAACAAATAATTTAAAAAATCTTACCAATTTTCAAAAAGTAATTAAAACATTTACACTAGATATGCATTTTTCTAAAATTTATAATCTCAATTTACAATTTTTCCTTTTAAAAACAATATTATCATTAACTGCATATCAATAGTAAACAAACTTAGAATATCTTTCTATCATAATTCTCTATTTTAATCGCAAATATTTTTTGCTAAATCTTTTAATTTATAGATAGGAGTATCGAATAATAAAATTTAATATCTTTCAAAATTTTATATTGAAGAAAACCAGAAAAAGACGCTGTGATGTTCAGTATCGGATAAGTTTCAGGATATATTTAATATAACTTTACAATTAGTTTCAATCGATATACTATAAATATTATACAAAACATATCTTTCAACACATTTTTGTTTAATAATAATGACTGCGCTGTTATTCTATATAATATTTTATATTTATAAATAAGTAATTTTTTTTTATTTTATTTAACTATAGTAAACATAAATAATAATAATCATTTAGTAAATTGAATTGTTACATACAATAACGAATCAAATATTGTAACACATAAAATAATCATATATAATATAGTTAGCTTTTCTTCATTTAATCTATAAATTAAATACAAAAACATTATTTATTAGTATATTTATTTATTTAATTCACATACTTAGAAGTATAAATGCTTAGAAAAATATTTTTCTTATATTCTTTCAGATTTACAATCTACATTTGAACATATAAATATAACATATAAATATTTAATATATAAACCAGTGAACTATATTTGTAGCTTACGAATTGCATAACTAATGTAGAAAAGTAAGAATAAGATGGTTTTAGTAAAATGGCTTTATTTATTCAAAATAAAGTTGTAAGTTATTGTTAATAATTTAAGATGAGTGTTTCTCATTTAATTTTTAATATATTTTAACAAAGTTTTATTAAAAATTTCATTTTAAAAACTTTATATAAAAAAAACATAATATTTAAATCTTCTTAATAATTTCTTTCCGAATTTTATTAATTTTAATCATTATTTCCAAATATTATTGAAGCTATATAATTTACTAAAAAAAATAATTAAAATGAATACATTCCAATATTATTCAGCAATTAGAATAAAATAAAAAGATATGAAAAATTTATTGTTTACTAAAAAAATTAAAAAATATTTATATAATATTAACACAATACTTAATTTTATATTTATTATAATTAAAAATATATATGAACACTTGGTTTTAAAGACTTACATTTTATTCACCTAATATTATAGTATTAATTGTACAATATTTCCATCTTAAACTTTATACTGTTTCAAAACAGAAATTATGTTTGGTTAACTCGTACATTTTTCTGTAAGTAATGTATACATTTTAACGAATTGAAGGATTTCAAAACTTTACCAATAAATTAAATTTATAATTGCTGTACATTTTACAAAGGAATGCTAAACATTACAAATTAAAAAGAAAGTTTATCAAAATCAGCAAGATCAATATTTATATTTCAATGAAAGAAACAAATTTCTTCATTCATAATGACCTTTTTAATTTTTAATTACAACCTAAGATTGCTATTTAAAATTTAATCTATAGCTTAGTTTGGTGCATTGAATCATTAAGCTCTATCGTCCTCCAGCGCCATCTATATAGTGTTTGCGAATATTTTGTTTTTCAATCGCTGGTAATTTTGCAGCTTTTTACCTTTCAATGAGACGTTGGAATGATAAAATGGTAAATTAGATTTGGCATATTTAAGTATATTAAATTCGTACTTTAAAAAACAGTAAATTTAACTTTTAAGTTTATTCTTATCGATCTTGACGATTTTCCTCCCTTCGACGAATCTACGGTTGGAAAGTGACGTAAGTCGGTGCTGATTATCGTGTGGTGGTCGATAGTCAAAACTTCCGCCCTTACCAACCGTAGACTACATTTGGTCCGTTTATCGTTTAAGGATCATCTGACTTCAGCCTCTCTGTTGTCACAGAAACACCCTCACCCCCTACGCTACTGTTTGCATCGGGTTCGTTTATTCCCATCCATTGGCAACGTTTGGTCAGCTCCTGTCGGTATCTAAGTGAAGAAAATTTTTTACTTAACATCATACGATTATATATCGACACAATGTTTATTTACTAAAGGTATTTGTGCATTAAATGATTTTTAACAATTTAATTTGGCCACTTTAATAGTTGTTTTTACTTAAAAATGAATTTAAAAAGTAATATAAAACTTTGATTAAAGGAGCTTTATTAAATTTTTCAAATTGTACATTATTTCTTAATGAACATTCTTGTATTGTACTTGCAATATAAGAGTATATATAGAAACTTCAATTGTAGTTGTATCATTATAGAACTATTTTTAATATAAGTCATTTACGATAATACATGCAAATTTTATTTATTTAGTTTTATTAATAATACTAACTTTAATTTGAATTTTATTATAGATTTTTATTAAGAGAGAAAAAATAAAAATATTTTTTGACAATTATTCATTAATATTTTATTTTAGTATAAACATTATATCTAGTTTAGTATCTTAATATCATATAAAATTCAATTAAAAATTTAGACATAATATATAATATAAAATAATATAAATCACTAGTTCATCTAATTGGCGATAGGTGACTATTATACAAGTAATATGAATAAGTAAATAGTCAGACAAAAGTATTTACTAGAATAAGATCAATATCAACTTTATAAAATTTCTGTCATACTTATATTTTATTACAAAATTATCAATATTAATGATAATGATATATTAAAATATATTTTAAATTAAATGTCGATTTCTATTCATGTTTAAGTTAATCTATATTATTTTAAGCTACTATTTTAAACTATTTTATTACTGTTTTAAACAATAAATGTGTATATTAATAATGTGTATAAATATGTATAATAATATGTATAAATATATAAACACACATACCCTTCTTTATATTTATCACAGAAAAGTTTAAGTACACACTCACACATGATGTACGTGTGTTTTCTTACCTTGGATGATTGATAGCGTAAACCCAGGGATCAATGCAAGATACGACTTTGGCAAATACTGCTGGAAGCATGCTCGAGAATGGGTTTATTAGATCCCTGTCAAATAAATGTTATTAATATTTTAATTTATATCAAATATTCATTGCGGTAGTAATTTTTACCGGTTTCCGAATGTAGCCATCAAAGTTACAACGGCATATGGTGTCCATGAACAGACGAATAAAAAGAAAATCGTAAAAGCAACCTTTGCAATTCTCATCTCGACGCTTCTCTCTTTATCTTGATTAGATACCAGAGATTTGACATTCATTTTTTTAGCCTGAGTAAACATAAAATAGTAGTGTGTTTTCCTAGTCAAATACCATATGAATATTTAAATCAATTAGGGGTTTAGGAAATGTTCAAGGAAATTTACCTGTTCACGAAGCATTTTCTCATGTCGCTTAACAGATTTGATTAATTGCGAGTAAAAGTAGATAATCAAAGACATTGGTATGCAGTAAGCCCAGGTGAAAATAGCACCCACGAATACTTTAGTATCTTGATCATCACTTAAGAAATCAAAACTACAAGTTGTCAAGAAACCCTCTGTAATATTTGAATATGAAATTGACTTGTTCCAATAAGCACTTGGAAATTATTCTACCAAAATATAATCAAACTTATCACAATTATATTTTGATAAAATCATATATATAATTACTATATAAATGGTACTTCCTCGTGTATTTTATTTAGATATAAAATGAAAATGTGGAAAATCATAAAAAAGTTTGTATAAAAAAAATAAAAATAAAATATTGAATTCATAAAATAAGTGGGTACGTACCTGTGGTATATCGACCCCAAATTTTTATAAACGGCAAAATGGTGAAAGGCATTGACCAGAACCACGTGAATGCTACAATAACAGCAGCTTGTTTACCATTAAGCCTTCCGTCAATTGGGCAGGAAATAGTTCTAGTGAAGAATACGAATGTAGGTAAAACTTGGCACATTATTGTGTTTTAAGGAGAAAATTTCACTGGATGTCGGATAAATAGCGAAGTATACGGGCTAAGTAACGGGTTGAAGAAAATATATAATTGGCTGCAATTTTGAAAAAACAAACCTATATCGATCGTAGGCTATAGCAGCATTAGTAATAGCCGAACCAATTCCGGAAACACTACCTAGTGCTGCGTAAATATCACAGCCAAGTTCCCAGCCGATCATTCGCTCGATGAAACTATTTATTATTAACATCGGAATCTCTAGCGCCATCACCAAATCAAACAGCGCCAGATTTATGATGAAGAGGTTCGATGGGGTTCGGAGTATTTTTGATCTGAAATTTTTATTTAAAATGTCACTTGAAAATCTTTTGTATTAGTTGTACAATTTGATTAAGCATTATCATTTTAATGAAATAGTAGACTCAAAATTAGTATTGTAATTAGTCTACTCATAGTAGACATTATTTATTCATAAAAAGAAATTTAAGAAAAAACACTAATAGAATTGTAAATAAATTAAAAATTATTTAATAATACGTTCCAAGATCATGCGTTGTATCTTATCAAATTATACAATCTATCTATAAAACACTATTACATATTAATAAATAATTTTTTATTGCAAGAAAAAATTGCTTACGAAATTTTTATACAAAAAAATGAATATTACTTTCTTGTTAGTATTCATCATATATGTTGAATTTACTTTAAATTATTTCATTTTTTATAAACTACAGTGATCATCAAATTATTTTTTAATTATTTAAATGATAAGACATAAAAGAAATATTATATGAATTTTCAGTTCTTTTTATTCACTTTTTAAAGAATTTCGTAGATTCGTTAATTTTATACGATTATTCAAGATACATAATGAAGGCAATTATTAGATGAAATAAAAATTTACATTTTTCTTTCAAAAATATAAAAATTGTCGTCTTTAAAAATATTATTTCAGAATAAAACACATATATTAAATGAGATATTTATTCGTCAAATTATTGTTTACTAAAATGGTTTTTCCATTTCTATTTCTATTATTTTTATACAAATGTATTTAATAAAGTTTAATAAAAATTTGATGAAAATTGTTTTATAGTTACGTGCTAAATATCCAAACGACGCATCCATTCCCTACGAAAGACATAATGAGCAACATGAAGTAAATTAGAGCAAGACCGATGTGCCAGTACCGCCCTGGCGCCAAAAACCCCCGCCAATGGGGATGAACAATATCCATGTGTTCAGGTGGATGGTTCCACCCTAATAGATGCTCGTGTGCTTGTGGTACTTGTCTGTATTAGGAAGAAATGTTAATTCAAAATTAACAACTAATTAAACAAGTTTTCTAGCTGACTGCAATTAAACGTATGTACAAAACAAACGATTAGAAATATACCTGTAGTTGTAAGTACTATTCCAATAGTTATAATTTAGTTCATAATGATGAATATTATAATAATTAATTGTATCATCTTTTCATACTCATCATCATAATTTTACTTTTTTTATTCAAATTTTAATTAATTATGAACCATATTAATTATAAATTTATTATATTGAATAAATATTATTGTTGATTACATTTTAGATTCCATGTTAAATAATATATTTTAATTGAATATCTTATTTAAATGATATGAAAGCAATTGAATTAGACTATTATCAAAAAAAAATTTTTTTTTCCAATTATAATACTTATATCTTATATAATTAAGAGGAGAAATTGACTTTGGCAATAAAAATGACAGTGCTATCTTATTTGTTATCCAATGTGAAATTCTGAGTCGACTTTGAGTAGAATTGATTAAATACGAATTGAAGAGTCATAATAGACTTTTACTTAGAAACAATGTACTGTCCTGAAGTACAGGACCTTCGGTGATTCTTCGTAATGACGCTAGAGTTCACGTAGTCCAGATACTCGAGGACTTGTTAGACTAAAAATCTTTATCTTTTCCCGATTCCACTCTACTCAACTCACAACTAATCCTTTCACTTCTTATCAAAGAACAATAAGCTGATGGGCTATTATCAAAGGAAAAATGATGAGCCATTGGAAAGAGTCTTACCCAACACCAATAGTACCCATGGAACCCATGCTGCCTATCCCCACGAATGCCATTGGGTTCAACATGCGAGTAGCGTTGTAATACATTTTTACCTTTGGTCACGTACAACCTATTCTCTTGGTTTTTAGTATTCCTTCGTTCCTCACACTACGATATTCACTACACTAATACGTGCTATCGCTGATTTTCTGTAATGTTAAGGTAGCATTTTAACGTGTTTCTCATTATTTAATAGCCTATTCATTTATATGTATAAGTTTTGTAATTATTGGAATATTTTGAGCTTTAAAAGAATTTTTTCAATTAAAAATGAAAATGCTTCAAAATTTTTTATCAAAGTAAAGTATTAATATTATTAGCTCTATTCTCTCAAGATTCAATGTATTTTTATCTTTAAAAGGATAATATTTAATTAATAACTGTAATCAGATTTAAAATCAAATTTCATTCTCTATTTTATTTCGAGAATTTAGAATTACAGAATAAAATTGTTATAAATTGAAACAAATTTTTTATTATAATATTGAAATAAATAAGAAAGATTTTTAAAAGCAATTTTAACATATTTTGATTAATTAATTTAATCAATCGAAATTATTTTGTTACTTTTGTGTTGATAATGTGTCAATCATTTGTGTTGATTCAAAGGTGTATTAAAGAAATGAATACTTTCGGCACTTCACTCGACGCATAATAAAGTCTGTAAGAACTTGAAATGATCACTCCTGATTGTAAAAACCGAAATAATAAATCACAATAATCTCACCTTAACAGCATGTATATTTAACTTTATACAAATTAATTTTCACATAACCATATGGAGGAAATCGCGTGTATTTCACTTGAATTTCGACGATATTTTCAAGTAGCATAAGTATGGATCCGAAGTTTTGAAGTGAGAGGCGGTGCAATGGTCGGGGTTACGTTCCGCAGCTCACTTAAGGCGAGAACAGCCCCGCCATTGTCTTTTATATCAAAACAGCAAAGTTCCAAGATCAAAGGTTGCGTGATGCATTAGCCAAGTTAATTCGATTGGGAGGGATCGTGCATTGAAAGAAACCCCTTGAATTTTGCTGAGACAAGCTTGTCACGCGATATTTTATTTTTGTGTTCGCACATATGACGATTGAAATACGTACAGATACACACGAAATCCCATCATTATCAAGCTTGTGTCCTGTCTGGGTCACGCGTCATTTATCAGATTCTAAGCTTCGATGTGGAAAGATGGATGTGAAGGCAAGGCGAAACATGACGACACTTACCTCTTACCTTTCGCTCTTTTTATACCAGAGCTTAAGTCTTAATTTATTTGTAACTGGCTTTAAAGTTGGGATTTTCGTATTATTTTTACTTTCACTCGCTACTCTAACATAACTCTTTATTTCAATACTTTCATTTCATTGTATTTCGTTGAATGTCTGGCTCGTACATTTAACATCAACATATTCATGAAAATTTAAAATGCGACAATGATTTCTCTTTCACAAATAATGTAAGGAATTTGTATTATAATATTGTAATTTATGAAATATATTAGTTCAACAAATACTATTACATATTGAACGAACAATCATTGTCATCGGATCTGATCTTTTGTTTTGTATCGGTATTTTGTCACCAGTAAATAATGTCTCAAAATTTACAAAATTTAGCTGCAATATTTTTCTATTCATTTATTTTAGTTCTATTGTAGTAACTTAATTTCTGTTTAAAAAAAAAATATAAATCGGTACATAATGGTATAAATTTCGATATTTAGTATCAAATTTCAAATTTATTTTATTATTTGAAAATAGACTAAAATTTTAACTTTCTGAATAACACTTAATTGCTTTTGATAGGATAAATTTCATCTTGGAAAATATACCAAACAATTTATAAAATTACTTACCGTTAATCTTTCAGATTATGTGCATAATCATGAGAAAGCCATTATAAAGAAAACTGCTGAAATATCCTTCAGAAGTGTAGTAGTTAACATCCCCTTGTGCTACCAAAGGGATGAAAAATATACATATCTGAGGAGTACAACGCTGGAAACCGAATCCAAGCGATGGATCGATCAAGACTGTTTGCTAATTGGTGAATTTTGCTCTAGAGTGCAAATGAGGACAATGTAAGGTATGAAAAATTGTGGTATGAAATATTTTTCCATTCAAGAGACCTCCTGATTATTCAGATTTGTATCACCCTCGAGTTTGTATTTCGGAATGTGAACTCAGCACCTTGTTATTTTTTAATCAATCTATCTATCTATCTAGGCATTCACGCAAGTGCATTTGAATGTTTTGATTGTATATTATCATTGGAAGATTATGAGGTAAATATTCCATTGGAAAAGATAAAAGAAGTAGTAAGATAAAAAACAGTTTCAGAAGTACAATTGAGAAGTATAAAAATATCAATAATGCTTTGTTTTGTAATAGTCTTAGTACTAAAATTGAATTATCTAAAAGTTTTCTTAGAAATGAAAAAAAGGTAATCAAAATTAAATTAAAATAATTTTTTATTCATGAAGTTATTTGATAAAATTAAATTAAAACATATGAAACTATAATATAATGAATTAATTGGGATTTATTTTCGTAATATAGAGTATTTATTTAGTAAACTTATAAATCAATTAACTGACTATTTAATAGCAAAGTAGTGAAGAAAAAAGTCTAAAAAGAGAACCAGCTTTGGAATTTTTCCAAAATATTTACAACTACTAAAGTAATCATTTATTATTTTTTCATTTCTTGTTAATTTAATATGTATTCTTATTAGCAATTTAGTATACAATTTATCGTTTTATATTTGTTGATGTAAATAATATTGTTATTTTACAAACTTCGACTTTAATCAAATTTAACTTTAAATGAGAAATTAAAATGAGATTCTTTTACTTAATATTTGTTTATAATGAGTAAAATTTTTTTAAATTCCCAGTTAAAAGTAATTTTCAGCAAAAAATTATAAGTTTTTCTTCTAATCAAGACATTTTTTTAATAATAATGATTGCATTATGAAACATATTATGTTAATGATATATTTTATTCATAATATAATTATAAATTTAATTTTATTTAGAAAAAAAACTAGATTCAATTGTAAATTATTTAAGAATATAAATTTTTATTAAATAATATACAAAAGTTGTAGCATTATAACAAATTTAAATATTTCCCAATTATTAAATCATTTTCGATTGTAATTAATACTATGAATCTCTTTCATTTAAAAATATTATAACAATTAATATTCCCCTAACTACATACATCATTAGTGAGTTGGGATTTATCTTAATGCCGAATTATTTTACGCAGTCTCCTTGATCTCCAATATATATTTTTTCTATCTACTAATATTAATCTAATGTTGTACATACCTTTCCATTAGTAAAATAATAAATTGGATGTTCATCTCTAGATTTTTAGAGATAAAAAAAAATTGTATGTATCTTAGAATCTGTGGATTATATCAATAGCATAAGTAAATAATATATAACATACCATGTATTGAATAAAAAGGAAATAATTTTTGTAAAAAAAAATCTAAAGAATACTTGTCATATTATTAATCAAATGAATTCATAATATAATTTAAATGAATAGTGATGAAACTATATTTTTATTATTCACTATAAAAGTATCAATTAATTGATTAATTAAATCACTCAGTAAAATTAAAATAACTTTCTTTTCTTTGTTATATAGTTTCAACTTTGTAATTATAAAAATAAATAAAGTAATTTGTGACAAATACAAGTATAAATATTAATATTGAAATATTGACTGGTTTCAAAGTTTATTTTACTAAATATGCAGCAATTCTTACTTATAATTTATTATAATATAATGTATAATTTAAGAAACTGATAAAATTTATATACATTCTTTAATAGATTTTAAAAAATTATGCAGTTGAGTCTTTCTTATGATGCAAAGAAACATTACTGTTCCTTCGATTAAAGGAATAATTAGAATCATTTACCTGTTTATTGTATTGTATAATTACATAATAAAGAATAACAAACACTACCATTTTAATTTTTTAATTCGAATAAAATTGTAGAATATAAATTTTTTGTTAAACTTATTTATATTATAGTGACAATAATGAAAACAAAACTTTATTATCAGAACAACTATGAATTACAAAAATTCTAGCAACTTTATGTATCAAATTTACATTGCAACGAGATTCGTCCGTTGCTAAGCAGTTTTGGGCTACTTCCCTTACCGCCCGCAGCTCTCGCGTTCTGACCTCTCGCATTGTCTCGTGTATCAGCCGGCGCCGGACACCCCACGATCTCGAATAGCCAATCACGTGGTCGAAAATCATGTTGGCGTCAATCTCGCTTTGGAGAACCGAGACTATTTAACATCCTGCCAGTGATCGTCTTGGAAGACTTACTTTGGCCTCTTTCCTAAAACTGAACCTTCCCTTCTGCATCTCTCGTTGCACACCATTTCGTGGTAACAAAAGAATCCGAAGCTGTCAGGATTCCGTGCTGCCTCAATCCTCAGAAAAAAAAAAAATTTTGAAATAGCTTGCGACTTCATTTTCTTTTTTTTCTCCTAAATTTTGCTTCAGAATATCTGCAGTTTTTTGTAATTGCGTCCCCTGCGTTTATAAGAGACCCCCTCGACCGAAGTGGCTCAGCTTGAGCTTCCCAGCGTATCAAGGGCACTTCTTTAACTGCCCCTGACACATCCTCCGCCTCTGTCAGGGTCCGCCTGGTCCGATCGCTCTCGCCATTCGCATCTTCGTATTTTTTTGTTGTAAACCTATGTAATATATATAATTACTTGTATCGTAACATTTATTTTCATTTGTTAATTTGATTAAAATAATTGACGTTCTAAATCTTGCGTAAAAGATTTTAAAGTAATTATATTCAATAATTACTCAAAAACTGAGAAACGATCGCGCGTGTGTTTACGTTCGGCATTGTTGTTAGTTTCGGCGACCCCATGGCGGTCACGTAGAGAGTAGATGTTTAGCGAGGTAAATAACATTTCATAAATAAAGTTTCGAACTTGAAAAATCATCTGGATAGCGTTTTGATAAATTTAATCAATATTATAGACTCCGTAACAAATCAAACTTAGTTGTAAAATTTTCTTTTCTGTTTCGAGAGATTGAATAAAGATAGGATCTATTACCAAGGTGATTGATTTGTTTAAACAAATACATTGGTTATATTTTTTACTATTTCCGCCTGCCACCGATCAGAATCCTTGGCGCTTTATCCCGGGGATATTTCTTGCTATTTATAATTTATTGGATACAGGATCAGGAGATTCAGGTAAAAGAAGAAGACTTCTTTTGGTAAGACACTTTTAATTCGCATAAAAAATAATGCACAATAGATTTCGCAGCACTTACAATCGATACGCGAGCGCACAGATCGAACCCGTTAGAGCATCTGACTTCACAATAATTCCTCGCGCGTAATTAGGCCGCTGAACTTGGCCCCGCCCCTCGCGACCCAATTTTCATTTGTTTTTTCTCGAATCATGGGTTGGTTAGTAACATTATTTCAACCGGTACGGCATCTCGAACTTTCTGATCACGCGCATTTTCCGGCTCCTGCGTCCGCGTACAAACACACTTCCAGCATTACCCCTAGCATAAAAAACTTGCCGGCGGAAGAAAAAGCCAAACTGTATCACCCTCGTGAATTTATATAATATTATAATGTAAAATAATGGTACGACTTCGTCTCAGGGAACTTTCAGAAAGAGCGAGAAAAGATAACATATCAATCAATGCGAATGATAGAGAGAGAGAAAATAACATTAGTAGAGCAAGAGGGAGAGATAGAGAGATTGTAAGGCTCGGCCAAGTTATGCTTGGGAGAGAAAGAGAGATGGAGACGTCCACGAATGCGTCTTCCGGACATACACATACTAGTCGTACATTCTTACGCGCAGCCCTTTCCCTTTCAATCAACAGCAAATCTATACGTACGTCCCTTTTTTAGCCACTGTGCGTCATTCAGCCGAACGCACAGCACAAAGTTGCGCACTTTAATGGCCCTTTTTACACATTTCGGGGGTCCCCACATCCTGGAAGTACGTCTTTTGAAACAATAACTAGTTTCCGTCTCTAACACTATTTTTTTCGACGAGAGCTCGATTCTACCCTTCACCCCTGAAGGGCGAACGGAGCCGTCTCGTAACACTGTACAAATCATTTAGCGTTACTCATCATTGTGTAAGAATGGTCCAGATGCGGGAATTCTAGACGTTAACCTTAATTTTTTACGACTTGTCGGTGAAACAATTATACCCAGGCTCTTAGTATATTTTAAAAGTTAAAAAAAAAAAAAATAAATATCATAAAATAGGTCTCGTGTATTCATCCCCTCTCTGGTTGCTGTCCTACATGAGTATTCAACATAAAACATCCAAGAGAGTATTGTCTCAATCCTGTCTAGGAAACTTACCAACATGTTATAAGTGATAGACAGCGATACTAACGGGTATTTCTTTAGGGTAATCAGGTCACCAACAAAGTAAAAGCTAGGAAGTAGAGGAATTACAAACATTCCAGTTGAGGACTCCGATGCTGGGGCTATCTCATTGTGGATATTCACTACAAATTTGTTCTCGAGTGGTGACTTCCTCAGATCTGAGAGATTGCGGATCTCCTTAAGGATTTTCAGAACCTCGTCTGCGGATCTATTTTCTAGTCCACAGGTCATGTACTGGATTTACAACTTAAAGCTGCTCACTATGATGTCCTATATAGTTTTCCATATGCCGCTTGTATCATCCTTAGAGATTGGTCTTGTACTCTTACTAGTACTGGATGTGGTCTTCTAACTAGGAAAAAACAGCCTGATGGTCCACAAATCCTGAAGAGAAATCCCTAAACATGTTCCTACTTAGTGTTGAGAATGTGTTTTCCACTTTCTCTGGATAAGTGCTATACAATCCAAGTTGGTTCATGTTAAGAGGACCAGCTAGATGGCGACTGTGCTCATGCTGGTAGCGTCTGCTTGCCCGTGGGTTTGCTCCTTGCCTAATGGGGGGATCACTGGAGTCCTTGCTCCAGGCTGTTGCCTCTATCGTAATTGTGACGAGAGTAGCACTGACGATTCCGTGGTAACAAAACAATCCGAAACTGTCATGATTTCAAAAAAAAAGAAACTTTGAAATCGCTTGTGACTTCAACTTCTTTTTTTCTCATAAATATTGCGTCAGAGTGTCTGTGGTTTGTTGTAATTACGTCCGCTGCGATTACAAGAGACCCGTTCGTCCGAACCTTGTCTCAGCTTGGGCTTCCCAGCGTATCAAAGGCGTCTTTTTTAATCGCTCTTGCTACACCGTCCGTTTCTGTCATCATTTTTTTTTGGTTTTTCTCTATGGGTCAGACCCCGATAGAGGTCGTCAATTGTCGAAATCCATCCGATCCGATCAACCTCGCCATTCGCAATACTGTTCGTTTTTGTTATACATACATCTATGTAATATCTAGCTTTAATTCATGAACAATTTTCTCAATCGCAACATTTTTTTTATATGTTAATTTAAGGGAAATACATGCCGTTCAAAATCTCGCGTAAAAGATTGTAAAGTAATTATATTTAATAATTACTCTAAAAGTTGAGAAACGATCGCGCGCGTGTTTACGTTCAGCATTGTTGTTATTGTCGGAAAACTCCTTAGCAGTCACCTTGAGATGTTAAGCGAGTAAATAAAGTTTCAAACTTAAAATTGTCTCAATAGCCTTTCGATGAACTTAATCACTATTGTAGAATTTTCGACAATTCAAACTTATTTCTAAATTTTCTTTTTTAGAGAGATTGAATAAATACTTAATCCGCTGCTTCTTCTATCTATTTGCTTAAACAAAGAAATCGGTCATAATTTTTTTGACTATGCGATCGATCTGAATTCTTGGCAGACCGGTTGTCGCTTAATTCTGGCGACATTTTTTGCTATTTTTTTTCGATAAGAACACGACTCTGCCCTTCATCCGTGAAGCGTGAACGGAGCCGTCTCGTCACAACATTAGAACATGACAGGAATATAAATAGTCTGTTACCTTATGATTATGTAAATTTTTTTTTTTAAATAACAATTTGAAAGAAGAGAAAGAAAATGGAGGACAATTTGGAGAAATTATAAAGAACTAAAAAACTACATCAGTAAAATTAGAACTGTAATATAAAATAGAAAATACTTTAGCATCGTATAGTAAGTCGAAGAGCAAAATACTATTTTTGGTCGTTTATTACTTATCGAAGGGAAATATACGTGTAAATATATATACGTGATCGAGTTACTCTTTCATTTGTTTCGGTTCTTTTCTTAGATAACTTCTGGCAATTGACACTGCAGGGGAGGGGGGAGATCAGTTGAAAAGTAGTCCTGAGGAAAAGGAGGAAAACAAAGAAGAAATAAAATAGGGAACGAAAAAGCGAATGGAATAAAATTCCTTCAGAAATCTCCATAATTTTGGAAATTGCTTTGTGATGTGTGAGATGAAAGAGTAGGCATTCTTGTGTACCATTTCCTTTTCGTGACGTCCTGGTTATCTTTATTCTTTCATTTGCTGAATTTTCTGCCTATCGACTCGTTCTCGCTTTCGCCCTATTTTTACGTGGAATATTGCAGTTTCTTCTTCTCTGTATTTACCTTCTCTCCGTCTGTAGATTGCGTTTCTATTTTACAAAAAGTTCTTACTCTTTGTTAACTGATTTATCATTTTTAAATATTTCACATCCAGAAAAATTTAAGTTATAATAAGAATAGCTTTCTTAAAATCCTGGAAAATCATAAATATGATTAGAAAATAAGGAACCATTAAAGACTTATAATTTTATCAAAGTATTTGTGTTTTTATTATTAAATAATAAATATATAAAAATTAATAATGACTCTATTGATTTATCAATAAATTCAACAATGTAATAAACACCAAAATGTATGCATTAAATCATTTTTTATATTAAAATTAAATAAAAATTAAAAATATTGATATAGAAAAAAAAATTATTCATTATTTACCAAATTATATTGAAATTAAAAATAATGATTTTCAGTAATAAAATGAACTCAATTAATATAATCAATATATGCAGAGTATATATAGAAGATTTTTTGTTTGACAAATGAATACGCTTAAATATTTAGTGTAAAATATTTAGTTTCCTGAATTTATTCATCAATTTATTTCAAGGTAAATAGTTATTTATAAATAATTTTCAGTTAAATAATTCATTAATTATAATACAATAAATATATAATGTTAGAATTTCATTTTATTCATTTAAGTATAATTAATCAAAATAATTAAATTGAATTTCTTAGTTGAATTTTAATTAAATAATAATTTAAAACTCAATACTTCTGTTAAAATTTTTAAAAACCCTATATATATAATATTGAATGAATTTAAAGTAAAATAAATCTTTTTACAAAATTTTGTATCATAATGTTCTATTTATAATAAAAATAGTAATGATTATTTTAATGGTTTTATTTATATTTTATAAGGTAGTATTATATTATTGATTTCTATATTTAAAAAAAATATATTTTATTTATATATATTTTGAATATAAATTATAGTCATTGAGCTGCCTATAATTTACTATGGATTTTAATAATAATATTATATATAATCACATGACTTTAAAAAAAATGTTAGTATCAATACATCATTTTTCTTTGAGCGAAAATTAAATGTAGCTAGAATATTTGACAATATTATTTGTTGCATTAGTTTAATTTATAGAAATATACATTTTTACATCTGTAATCAAAACTAAGTTAGAAAAAATAGAAAAATTAGGTATGTAATGTTGTATGTAAATAAATTTTGTAAATACTGATTTCTGAAAAATTCTTTATCAAAACATCTTAATTTGTACAATCCAAAATTAGTAGTAAATATAAACAAATATAAATCCTCTGGTATTAAGACTTCATATATAATATTCAAATTACAATTTAAAATTTCTTAATCACATGTCGGCTAATACAATATTACTTTTAATAATTTAATTTTATGACAAGATATCCAAGATAAATATTCAATTTTGAACCTATTTTTTAAAAGTATTTGAGATAAATATTCTGTCTGATATTTACTGAATTCTTAAAGTTTCTATTTATGTATCATTTTAATACAAATTGAATCTAAGTACCCTCTTCTTTGAATATCTGCTCATGTCATTTATCTTGATTTTTTTTATATCTCCTCGCAATCCCCATAATATGGGTAATATTAAATTTCACATTTTATTTTTATTTAAAACTAAGATGCTGCACATATAGCCGTTAACAAGTTAAAAATTATTTAAATAATTTAGTATGAGAAATTAATAAGAAGAGATTAAAAGAAACTTTATTACATTTTACATTGATTAAATTGTGTATGACTTTTTCTTATTTCTTTAAATCCGTTGGCAGAAAAACCCCACCCCACTAAGGAAAAGCCTCTTTAGGAGTCGTTCTACTTAGCAATATATAGTTATTGGTCGTTGCATCGGGGGTTCTGTTCCAAGGGATGCAGCTAGTGATTTTCCCTTGATGAAAGGTAATACGAATCCGCCGCCGCACAGAAGAATTCGCTGGTGAAGCAGAGTTTTCTACCAGTTTGGAAAACTTGGTGCCTCCAACGACCCACACGTCATTACATTAGGTAATCACGTGGGAGTGGGAATTGACTATCACCTGGACTGTATCCACTATCAAACTAATTTCTAACGGATTAGAGGACTCGGCTTAACATCCCACACAATTTCCTGTAAATACAAAATAATATTTGAAAGTACAATATAAATTTGCTCTGTATATATGGTAAATGCACAATAAGAACGTCGATCATCTTTCAAACTCTGCCAAGTACAATAAAATCTTCTTTTTTTTTATGTTGCTGTATGTGCTTTTTTCTTGTACATCTCTAAAAAAGACCATGAACGTAGAAATATAATATTCTTATTTATATAAAAGTCTTATCGGAAAGGTTCCTCGGATTTACTTGGTTCTAAATCATAAAAATATACAGAATCAAATTGAGAAAGAAAAATTAGTTTTTCGAATTACAGGCGTAAATTATTAAATATCTATTTCAATGATTTCTGTTTATTAAATAAAAGACAAATTAATGTAATTAATTAATGTAGTAGATTCTATAATTTTATAATTTATTAGTTTCTACAGATTAATTTTATATTTATAATCATAGATAATGCATCGTTTATTCTATCAAAATGCTATACATTACCTCTAAATTGTAAAAAATAACGTTTTTTAATACGCAAAATAAAAATTGGAAGGGTGAGAAATTATACAAGATTTTATTAAGAGAGCTCGGATTTATCTTTACTGTCTTGTATTTTATTGCTCCTACAACTTCCTTCTCACTGACAGAAGACCTCTTGGTGAATGATGAGAAAGCCGATGAAAGCCCTTAAACATTTAAAGGCAGCTTTTATAATCGTAAATTATTTGTAACTCTCCGGATATAATCCAACGCTAAGTTCTAAAATCTTTCTGGAATTTAGTGTATCTCATGTCTTTACTCTTTCTCCTTACTAACACTGCTGATCCTTGCATAATGAATGAATCTGCTTCATTGCTTAGTATCTTACTCAAAATAAATAATTATATAATAAATTATATAATGAACATACAGTCATATCTATACTTATAAAAAATTTGTTTTCATAAACTTTCATATATCACTATAAATGGCTTATTTACATACTGTTATATCTTTCTCTTTCTATAATTTCCTATTTTTAACTTTAAATTTCAGTTTAAAAAAATTAAAATTATATTTTAAAATTCTCCTTAATACTTATTTATATAGATAAAAATTAATTGATCTGTTCTCCTGAATTTTAAAGAAAGAAATACTCGCAGATGTTAAAGATCATACTATGCTGGTTCACTGGTTCTCGTCTTAAATGTATTAACTTACAATATAAATTGGAGATTTGACCACTCACTATCCATTAAAGACAAAAAATATAATCATAGAAATAACAAAAACAGATACTGGTGGATAACTTGAATCCCAAACATTCCAATGGAAATAAACAAATTATAAATAAATAAATTGTACAAATATTTAAGCATACTTAAATATTTAATCTTCATGTAATTACTGTAAATACTAAGAATAAGAACAATCAGCTTTTTTAACCGCCAATTTTTTACTGGTTTCAAAAAAAATTACGTAAGAGGGCGCAACAAAAATTCACTTCCTTTATTAATAAATACTATTGTCTAACACTTAATATAAATAAAATAATGTATATGACTTCGTATGTTGTATTGTAAACAACATCAACCGTCTCGTTACTAATAATATGTTATTTATGGTTTATGTAAAAAATTAATTGTAAATCTTGTAATTTTCTTTTGGCATTAATAAACATACTTTTTTTAAAAAAAAATTGTTTCTCGTCCGATCACCAAAGTTAAGCAGCAGCATTAGGCGCGGTTAGTACTTGGATGGGTGACCGCTTGGGAACCCCGCGTAACGTTAATTTTTCTTTTGCTTTTTTTTACTTCACTTACTTGAATGTGTTGTGCTTTTAAACATATGGAAAATATTAACGTTCATACTATGCTGGTTCACTGGTTCTCGTCCGATCACCAAAGTTAAGCAGCATTAGGCGCGGTTAGTACTTGGATGGGTGACCGCTTGGGAACCCCGCGTAACGTTAATTTTTTTTTTTTCTTTTCATAATCTCTGAATAATATCGCATAAAATAACATTTAACTAGTTCAACAATGTTTTTTAATTATTTAATTACATATACACTTATAATTTAACATGTATAAAAACTATTCGTAAGAGGCAGATAATTTTTATTGCACTTAATTAATAACAACTCCAATCAAATCTTCTAATTTCAAAATTTTTTTCCCTTGTAACATTTTTTCATAGTTTTTTTAATCAATATTAAATTTAAAAAATCCTCTCACTAGATATCGACAGAATAAGCCTTACATTCTACATTTTATTTAATTTTAAATTTATTTTTATTTACATTCGGTAGAACGAACTTAATACGTGCATTATATTTGTTTTTAACAATTTTTCTATATAAATACTTACGGCTTTTGCAATTATATTTCTGATTAAATCTCTATTTTATTTTATTCATTTCAAAATGAATAATTTGTGATCCACGCGTACGTACTTTTATTCCAAAATGATAAACCACGTCAGCGCCTCTTCAAATACCTGCAGGGATTTGATAAATATTAAGTCAGCCTCTACTATAATCGATCGTCATAATATTTATAAGCTACGTAGTTATAAAAATGAAAATTAAATGAAATCCGCAACCTAGCAAATTTAGCTCTAAATACGAGATAGATATAGTTTCATGTGTAAAAGAGAGAGAAAATACAAAAAAGGGTATTGTGAGTAGGCATGTAATCAATGAAAGTCGTATATTCAGTCCCGTGGAACTAACACACACATGCAATTATTTCACCAACAAATATATTATTTTATTTTTAATATATTCATAACAATATTTATATGTCATTTAAATTATTAAAAACTTATAACAAGTTTGATAGTTTCAAATTACTTTAAATAGTACATATCTTTTTCTTTACAATTTATCATAAAAAATATATCTCTTAGATATAAAACGATTTAAAAATAATTTTAAAAATTATTGAATACAAAATAATTGCTAGCTTTCTCCAAGAAAATCTTGAAATCGATACTTTCCAATTGAGTCTCGGCATTATTTTGTAAGAAATATTATGACTCTAATTCCAACAAAAATAAAAAAGCAATAGCATGTATTCAAGATATTACTTTAATAGAAACATTATTAATTGTATGTGTTAATTATGTGCCATGCTATTATTTTATATCAATACAGAATTATAGCTTTTTTTTAAAACTTAATCACTTTATTTATTATTCATTTCTAGAAAACAATGCAAACTTTTAGGTCAAGTCTTTCTAAAATTGAGCAGAAAAATAGTCATAAAGACTCGTCGGAACACGAAGATAAAGAAATAAGTTGATATAGGAAAAATATAAATAATAAGCAAACTCATGAATCAAAGTCAACTTGCAGTCTGCTTTCAAGAATATTTGACTAACAAAAGTTTCATGTTATAGCTTACGTAAATCAGTGAACTGTAGAATTTTTTTCCCGTTTTGATACTAAATTTTACAAGATGTATTTTTTAAATTTATTATTGTTTAAATATAATTTATAAAATTTATCGATTTAATATTTGAAATATACTATTGACGTTGGAATGGATTATTAGAATTATCTTACTGAAACATAGAGATATAATTTGAACCATATAACTTATTGAAGTATGTCATTTTAAGTTTTAATATTATTATTTAGATTATTGTTATATCAGATATATGGGATAAACATACGTAAATTAAATATATTATATAATTCACAATTTTATATGTACCTTCATATAAGGTATATAAAATCCATAAAATATTATAATTTTTCATTAAGTACCACATAAAAATTACTGATTAATCAAACTAATATAATGAAGATAGACATTTTTGTGAAGCAAATATTTCATGATTAAAGCTATAATGAAAAATGACATTAGATGTAATAAATGATTATCATTTAGAAGAGAAAAACTATATTTTGTGTGCATACAATTTAGAAATAATATAAAAGTATTCATAAATCACTATTTCTTTGTAGTATACATAGTTTCATATGTAATATAAAAAATATTAAATATCTTTTTAAAAATATTCTTTTACATATATTAAATTTACACTTTAAAATTATAATCAATAAAAAAATGTTTTACATATAATTTATTTATAAAATACAATTAGAAGTTTACTTATTTACTTACTTACTTAGTTTGCATACACATTTTTCATTTCATAGATTAGCTTTCATACTATATCATTGTATTTAATTTAGTAATTTTTTTTCTATACTTGACAATTTTTAAATGTTCTTATATTATTATAGAATAATAATTTTAAATTTTGTATTGAAAATATGTTCAGGAATTTAAAGTTTTGTTTAAATAAATTAGAATAATTATTAATAAATCATAATATTTAATTTGTTAATTTAAATTCAGTGAAAATATCCATTTCTAAATATAAATATGTTAAAAAATTACTAATACTATATAAATTAAGTGTTTGTTTTATAAAACATACCTTTGGTTATTTACTGAGTCTGCAGAACTTTGTTGAACTACTGATATTTGTACGTATTGTTGTGATCTCATGTCTACTAATCATTATTTTCGCTCTTTTTCGCTTCCACTTTATTTCTTCTCTTTTCTCTTTGTCACAGTATACATTACTTCTGCATATCTTGAAGGTGGTCCACAAAGTAGCCACAAAGAACTTCTAATTTCGAAAAATTCCATGAGATATGGACGTGAAAAGTTTCATCTAGACTCCGATATTTTTTTTCAACGTGCCGCCGTACTGAGTATAAAATATCGTAACCAATTTAACGGTGAATATCGATAGAGTTGAAAATAACCCAGCTTTCATTCGCTCGCTGTTGAAGGCCCTTTATTCAACTCGATATCCTACTTTAAATGCTGTCAGACAAACCATAAGTTATTCACAAAATTTTATGAATGATATTTTTCTACTAAAGACTATAAATTGTATGTGTATCGTTAGTTCGATCAAAATTATTTTTCAGAACTAATTTAATAGGCAACTTTTTTACGAAACCATGGTTCTAAAATATTATCAATAATACCTATACTATAATAGTGAATAAATTTCTTAGCGACTAAATAATATTTTGCTATATGAATTATTAAGTATGATAACAAAAATTTGAGTGCATAAACATGTTAGTTTTTAACATTAGAATATCAAAATAGGAATAATCATAAAGTTGAACTACATTGTAAATCAGTATTGTTTAACTTTCCATTTTCGTAACGAGCTTATTCAAAAATGAAAATGAATTAAGCTTTATGAATTTAAGCTTACCATGTTTTTAATTTATATTAAATGGAAATAATTAATACATTAAGCTAATAGCTTTTAGTCGGGATTCAAGATTCGGAAGAGTGCATAATTACAAAAGTTTAATAAACAATGAACTATTTAAAATAGAAATACTTATTTGAAATAATCTCTCTAATAACTATAATTATAAATACAGTCTTGGAACCGTTTTATTGATTATAGAAGAATCTAACTTATAATATTTTCAATTTTTCAACACTTCAACTAATTTAAGCACTATAAAATTGTATATTAAATAGGATTAAGGTGGATTGGATGGCTTTGAACTCGTGCACATTAGCTGAGCCGTTGGTCGACAGGATAATTGGACCTTGAAAAACCAATATTCCAGGATATTGTCGTCCTTATATACTCTTTGTGGTCTGTTAGGCCGATTAAGAACGAAACACAACGCTTACGCATGCGCCAGAGTTTTCCATGTTGGCAGTAGCCATTTTGGCGGGAATACATTACACGTGCTCGCGCCTGTCTAATTATTTTTATTATTCAGATTAAAATATTATATTAAATAGAGTTTTATAAAAATAAAACTCTATTTATTATGTCGTGTTACATTCGTGGGTCTATTTTTGAATGGAAAAATACAATATTTTTCAATACCAAACAAAAGCATGGAAGATGTTTTCGTAATTTACTTCAGAATAAAAGTCTATTATGTATTTACAATTTTAAGAATATTGTAATGTTTAATTGTTCAACATTATATTTATTTATATCGGATACTATTATATAAGTATTTTTATTTGCAAGCATTGTAAAGAGATATCATATTGGATTGAAATTTTAAACACGTTGTATTGTAAATTTAATTTATTATTTAAATGTTATAATATAGATAATCGGCAACAATAAATCATTTTTTAATTGCAAGTCGTCAACAATAGATATGAGGAAGATATATTCAATTACTAACATTTGTAATGTAAATATTTAATAAGTTTTTGTCTTATGATTTAAGAAGTCAATCGAATAATTTTAATAGGTTTTTCAAATATGAAAAAATACACTTTTTATTAGTCCGGGAATTTATAATCAACGAAAACATAATAAATAATTGATTAAAAATGTATACATTTAATTAATTATGTATAAAAAAATTTATTCGAAACTTAAATATTCAATATTAATTATATAATTATTAAATGAATAAAAATAATATATGACATTATTATGAAGTATTAAATTTCTTAATATACCAGTAAATCAAATATAATTTGTATCTTTTTGCATTTTGAAAAAATAAAAAGCATCTTGAGAACATCTCAATTCGTATTGTAAGATTTATGATTTCCTTCTACTGACTTATAACATGTGCATTTTCCCTCTGTGAAATAAATACGTGAAAAATCTTGCATAGGAGTTTATTCGTAGAGCAATAATGTAGAAGTTGAATAGTGTGAGTAGCCAATTTTTCCTTCTTGTCGTCGAAAATGTTAAGATTCATTGCTGATGGAAAATTTGCCATCATTTTTGCAAGTATACTTCAACAATCCTATAGTTGCACAAGCAAATCGTATTTTAGATCTTTTTTCATTTTGTGTTATGTTACTGTAATATTTCATGTTTAATTTATTTATAGAAATTGATATTCCTTTCAAGAAAATAATTTTTCCCTATAGTAAAAAAGTAACTAGTTCAGCCACAATACCAATTTTCATTCTAATTAAAAAGCATATTATTTGATTAGAAATCAGTCAGATTTATTTCTTTTAACATCATTTGTATATTTAAATTAATAATTGATAATCATGAAAAACGTTGTACATATTTCAACTTTCCCCTACGGAAAATATTACAGATCAGCTGGTGATCATCTTAATAAATAATGATTGCCATTGATTAGCATTGGGAAATTTGAAATAGCCACTCATCATACTTTTGTCGACTTATAATTCTTTTTTCATATCTCTCAGATACTAGTATTATTTTCTCATTGTTCTATTACATTATAAGTAGATAATATTGACATTTTATAAATTATTTTCAAAGGAATAGTAATGATGTATTTTTTTGGTAAAATAAATATTTAATAATTTTATTTTTAAAAAAATCATAAATATTTATAAATTATATTTAATAAAAAGCTATTTATACTATTGCCAACTTTGATTAGAATAAAAAATAATACAATAAATTCAAATACAATACAAATTGAATTATGAAAAGTTATAATTGGTAACCAAAAGCCAAAAATATGAAAGGATAATATTTTATTAATATTGAATTGGATAAATAACTAATATTTTTTATTTGCAAAATTTATTATTGTGGCTTCAAAAAAAACATCGATACATTCCGGATTAGTCATGTGTGTTAAGATCTTCTATTTCAATTCTGTAAAAGCTAACTAAACTATTTAGAATTAACTTCCACTAGAATAAATAGCAAAGTTGTAATTCTGTATTTTGTTCTTTATTGCTATTTGGCTACAATAAACGGCACAAGATATCTGCTTGTCCAATTGGTTCTATAGTAAAATTTTTTCTGAATTTTTAATTATAAAATTGAATTTGTACAATGAATTATTTTTTCCACTACTCTCCGTACTACCTCTAATTAGCACATAAACCCAAATTTTCCTTCAATTTGGAATCCCCAAATATTATACTTGCCCTTGTAAAAATGCAATTAGAGTTTCATAAAACATAATTGGAAAGCCCCATCATCGTCAGGTAAAGTAATATTTAATTGCACTCATAATAAACCTTGTCTCGATTAGATATAATTCCAATTACATTAAGTATAAAAATAACCTCGATTGCAACATACCACGCCCATAACTTCATATATTCTTAAACATAAGTAAAGGATCTTATGTTTTAATTTTAAAGAAAAAAGAATCATACGGTTTGCTTAGATTTTTGAGGTAAGACACGAATTTAATAAAATAACGAACTTACCGATTAAGAATAAAGTCTGGCCCAAGGGACACAATTATTTTATAAATTTTTTTATGTTTTTAACATTAAATTTTCCTAAAAAACAGCATACTGATATATTTTTTAATCACGACTTCCATTATTTTTACATAATTTTCAAGAATTTATATTTATGGTCAGGATCAGCTAGAAGATTAAATAATTTGTCTTGCTTTAAAACAAATAGTAATTATTGGGTATTAAGTAAAAATAAAATAGTTTCAAGTCATGTATTATATATTATAATGAGTTTAAAAAAAATATATTATTTTTATATTTAAGAATAATTTTAAATTTACTTAAAAGTGTTAACAAAATAAATTACTTATTACATCAATTATTAAAAAAGAAAGTTTTGATCTATAAAAATCTATGACAATTGCGAAAAATGTAACTGAACTGGAAATATCAATAATATTAATGTATAAAATAAATGTATTCTAATGGAAAAAAACGTTGAAAAAGTAGCTGTTAAATAAAAATTTAAATTCTTTTTTTTTGTTCACATAAATTGACGGAGTAACATTAATGCTTGAATAGTTTATTTAAAAATGGATTTGTAAATTTTAATGCAGTTACGTTCCATCAATTACGTTTGACGAGCAAAGTGGCAACTAGTATTATTGGCTTTACAAAATAACCAAAGCTTGATTTTCACGGTATCTCACCTACACAGATTAAATAGAAGGTGGAATGGTTTGCTTCATACAAATCTCCGAGGCTTGACGGGATTTTCTCCAACTGCTATTCAAAACCACGAGCTACGTGAGGAACATTACAGTCTTGTACATCAAAACATCTGGAAGGAAATGCAGATGGTATTTAAATTTTGTAACAGAACTATTGTAAAGTATTAAAGTATTTTTTTGCTAATTAATGTCATTTGTAGTCATATATTTATAAAATATAGTTTTCAAATTTACGTAAATATTTTTACCTAAATTTCAAATCTGTTATCATTTGTATGACATTTTTTGATATATTCGGTAGCATAAAACAGTGGATTTATTAGTTCTAAAAGATATTTCAATGTCCTATTTATTTAGAACAAGTATAGATTAAAATAAAATACTTTATCATATTTTTTTATCTAAATTATTCGTTATAATGTGTTTGTTCAAAAGAAAATCAAAACAACAATTCACGCGTGAATCAATATTTATTTGATTTAGTTATATACACCTTCATCAATTAAACAGTGTAAAAGTGAAAAAGTTCAGCTTGAACAATTATTAATTGAAATTATAATCGAAGTAAGTTTTGTGAAATATTCTTGCTTTATTACAAAAATTATAAATGTCATTTTTATTCTCTATATTTAAAGTTTTGAGTTTTTAAAATCAAGTCCAACTCCCATATCAAAGCATTCGATTAGTGGAGAAAATAGTCGATTGATCATATTAATCTATGATCTGTCAGATAACGAAGAGTTTTAGCTTTATACTGAATTATGCATCAGCTACACTTTATTCAGACGTGAAAATATCATTGGCATAATTCAAACTAACGAGCCTTCTCCGCACTCTCCAAGCCAATTTTCGGGATCGAGCCACCAAATGGATATTCTCTTTCGTTTCTCATTCATTTTTTTCTCCATTTTTTCTTTTCTTTAATTCGCATTTTTATCATGAGCACCCAAGTTAAACCTGAGATGGAAACGAAAGCGATCGTCTTAATCGCCTCCTTTCCTGCATCTTTCATCGAAGTGAATTCGTAAGTATGTCTTTCTCTCAGCTCATATTTTCCCTCTACTCCAACTTTTTATTCTATGGATATATAGATATATAAATGTACATGCATACAAAGAAGCAATGAGAATTTTTCATTTTTCCTTCTTAAAATATGACGTCGTTTTGGATTATCGATGTTTTTGACAAGCGTAAAATTAAAATCTAACTGATTTTAAAGTGAGAAGTAAGAGAGCGCAGAATAAATAATTAAATGCTATAAATTAACAGTATATAATGTTACAGCATTCATTTCATTAAGTAAAATAAATTTATTCAAATTTAAATCTAGAAATTGATTCTTACATTTCCATGAAATTGTTAAAACTTCTCATAAAACATTATCAATTGATTAAATTTAAAGAAAATTTGTATAATTATATTTAATAATTTATAAGTAATTATTTCGAATAAATCTATATTAAATATAAAAAAGTTTTACATAAATAATTTAATTCAATTTAATTTAATATTAATATATTATTAGTGTGAGTTTCAGATATGCAAAGATACGATATGTATACATAAATGAATAGACATAAAAAGACTATCGACACCAAAGGTAGATATGATGAACATCTATAGCAAACATAAATAGATTTCTCTCAAGTAAAATATTCCAAAGGTAAAACAGTATTCCATTTCGTTTTTTATAAGAATATTATTCTGTAGAAATCATGTATAATAATAATAGAAATTATATTATAAAACACTATTTTTAGACTGAACGTAATGGTTTATTCGATCAATTTATTAATGACCTTAAAATGTTCAAAAAAATTTTTAACATAAAATAATACTGTTTTCATAATTCTTTAAATTTTTTAATTTTTTATTCAATAAATTATTATATATATATATCATATATATATATATGAAATACGTATTCTTATAGTAAAATATATCTGAATCGAGTTGAAATATGATAAAAGATATAATACAAAGTACTAATGAGGAGTATTAAATTTTTGTTTTATAGAGTATCAGAACGATAAGAGAATCGTAAAAACTTAAATATGTTATGGAAGCAACTATAATAGAAATAAAGTTACTTACTATTCACATTATAATAAAAATAATCATAAATAAATTAGTTTTTTAATTTTTTATTAATTTATATAACAAATTAAAATAATTACAGTAAAATAATTATTTACATTAAGTAATACTTATATTATAGTTGATTATATAAAATAAGCTTCATAAATTCATTAAAAGTTAGTTCAAGTAGTTGAATTTGAAATTAAATACTATAATTATATATAGATAATAATAAATAAATAATAACCAATATTAATAATATATGTGCATAAGTTTTTACACATACTGATGCCTATTTAGAGTGTTAACCAATAATTCAATACATAAAAAAATTTGACACGTAATGACCAAGCATAGCTATTACAATCTACCACTCCAATAATTAATGATCTATCCATATTTATGTATCCTAGTACAATAAAAAGTTCGATTGATTTAATGCATATAAATATTAAATAATTATATAAATAAAGTAATAATATATTATAATGCATAATGTCATATTAATAAATTGTTAGAAGTAAAAACAATATGCAATTCATTATTACTATTTTATAATAATTGAAAGGGCGAATTATTGATTAAAGATTTTTCTTTTTCCGATTTTAAAATCAGGAAATTAATTGCAAATCTGATGTTCGTGTATTTGAGAATCAGAACAAAGAAGAAAAAAGATGTACTATATTAAAGTTTTTTTTTAACTTGAAATATAATAAATACAAATAGATATATACGAAAGGGGAAATAATGGCGATATCATTTATAGTTTGCGGTACATTGGTTGGATAAATTCCAATTGTATTTTCCTCATTAAGGGCACTATTCGCACACAGGAATACAGGTAAACAAACCACGTGTGCCCTCATTTCATATAAACAAGTGTGCGTGCGCCTGCGTATTTATTGTAGCTGTGAATTTCCATTGTTCGAGGTTTCATGCAACTGTGTGTGCATTCGATGCCTAACAATTATCATTTCGCTTTTGAGAAGGAGAATATTTTTAAATAATTCTAGAATCTTTGATATTACTATACAATTTTACAATAATCTTCCACAAGTGTATGTGTAAAACGTAATGTTTTTACTTTCTACATTTTGTGTTTTCTTGGACTCTTCCAACAATTAATTTACTAGTCATTTCACTAATTCATAACTTTGTTCAATTCAACATTGGTCAAGATCGTAATTTCATTTTAAAGAGATATCTTATGGATAAGATTTATAAATAAAGATCTGTATGATTTATGTTGTACATTTGTCCACATTTTTATTGTAGTATTGTATGAGACTCATTTTTTAAAATATTGAATTTTAGTTCCGCTGCCTGATGTTCACATAGGAACAACTGGTACTATATAAATCTAATGTGAAATAATGACAAGCTATGTTTATTATCAATGTAGTTGCGATACTAAATGTAGTAAATTTTAATATTCATATTTTCTCAGTTTGATGAATATTCTCACGTTTGATCTGCCATGTATGGACATTCCAACGTTTGTATCGGACGTGAAATTGACTATCGTTATTATACACTTAATTTAATACTATGCGCCAAAACCACTGGAAATTCCCATATCAAAAAAATAATAAAACCATTAAATTTTACCCTGTCAATTTCTGATTTCTAATCGTGGCCAAACAAATAGTAATAAACTAGAATACTGTTTATTTATCTGTAAACATCTTCGTCAAAAGTTTTTATCCGATTATCGTGAATATTAAAGGAAAACTGACTGGAATATATGATACACTAGCAATTTTATTATAGACTGTTTGCTTTTTCTCATAAGTTAAACAAAAAAGAAATTTATGTTCCAGTGGCATATTTAATCAACTTTTAGTTAAACACACTGTTGATGTACATGATAGTAAAGGGCCGCAAGACGATGGATATAAATTTACTGTGTAAAACGCTTAAAAGAACTCGCTCGGGTGTTTCCCAAGAGAATCCGAAGAGCTTTAGAGAGATTAACTATAGAGCTGAATACTACCAGTCGCATAAGATTCTAAAGGGTGTGGTAGCAACACTTTTCTCTAATTTACTGGCAAGTTTCTCTCACGGACTCCTAATTCACTGTCGATATCGGACAACTCGAAGAGCGATAGAGAGAAAGAAGGAAAGAGAGAGAGAGGGGGGGGAGACAGAGAAAGAGGGTAGTCTGGAAACTTGGTCAGGTCTTGCAACTTGAATTGACTTTGCTTCACCTGACGTCTTGCACGGTTAAAAATGACGATTGCTTACGCGACGTGTCATTGCATCATTAAAACTTTCTGAAGGAGACTTATTCGCTTAGTCCATTATAAAACAACTGACGCATTTGACGTTTAATATAATCTGCTTAGTAGAGTTTGACAGAGTCCGTGAATTTTTGTTATACTTCAGATTCGAATGCTCGTAATTTGATTTTAAGATATTTCACGAAAATAATGCAATTTATCGAGCAAAACGAATAAATTTTATCTGCGATGAATTGGCAAATTTAAAAATAATTTATTGGTTTAATTTCAAGCAAAAAATAGGTATGTAAGATTTTTATAAATTGACAATGACTATAAACAGTAAATTATTTATAAATTTTTGAACAATCAATAGTTTTTTTACAAAAACTTAATGGGCGTATATTGGATCCAACTTCAGATTTATAATTTTTCTTATATATATCATAGAAATTAATTGATAATTTTTTTTACAAATTAAATCAATATCTTAATTACTGAATTAACAACAACATTGTTGAAAGTATAAAATAAACAATATCCCTGACGAAGTATTATATTATTTTGTACTATATAATTAAATTATATAAATTATATTAAGTTATTACATTAAAAAAATAAAAGAACAACTTGATTATTCAAAAAGACTAATTCTTCTAATGAAAAGAGCAAAACTGAAGTTCTCTACTCTGATTTAACAGTACTTAACGCCACTTCAGCTCGCAGTACTAACTAAATCAACGTAATCAACGTATCCATAGTTTAAAAAATTACATTATTTCTTGCTTTTTCACTGCTATCTTTATGCAATTATTTTATAATAACCTCAACATTATTCAGAAACTTATATCAATAGAAATAATTGTATAATTTTTTTTCCTAATGTTATTTTTATCTTGTCATATTATTAACTAGACTGATTTTTTTATAAAATATACTTTTTTGCTTTACTTGTTCGATAAGAAGTTTGAATTATTTTATTTAATCATGTAATATCAATTTATTTATGTAAAAATTTGATTGTTATTTCCTAATTTTTTTAAAATTAATTGATGTAAGACAAATGTGAATAAGATATTTTTTTTTGAGGAAAAAAATATTGGACTAAATATCCTCTTAAACATACTCTACTATTGTATTGTGATATTTCAAATCTCTCAGAAAATTTTTCTAAAGCATTGAAATTCATAAAAATTATAGAATAATAAATTTTTAAATATTCTAATAAGTTTTAGTTTTTATACAGCATTTTAAAAGTTTTTACACAATACAACCAAAGCTGTGTTGTTTACGTGTATAATAATAGGTATAAACGAGTAGATTTTTATTATGGTCTCCATAAATATCATAGGATAAAATATGATCCTTCTTCTATTATCGAAATCATAGCCTATATATTTAACTTTAAACACATATTGTTCTGCGTTAATGTAAAATAAATATTTGACATCGTTTTGAAAGATGGTGATTTATATTTATGTAGCAAAATTTTTTTTTTTAATCTTATTATCATTATTTAGTCATCTTTATCATTTTTCTCCAAATAGAGTTAATACTTAATGTTTTCGTGAATCTATCTTATATATAATAATTATATATAACAACTACAAGGTATTCAAAAGAGTAAGATATCAAAAGTAAATCTGAGACACCAAACTCTAATTCTTTCAATGCCTTAGAATTGGTTTATCCAAATATTCTTCATATCTTCATTGACATTAATTTTATAATTCGATTTTTTATATAGTACATATTATTGAAAAAAATCACTTTCTCATACTTTATGATTTTTTGAAAAATAATATAGATGTATACAATATAAAAAATTTATATTATATATTATATTATATTATATTAAATACATAAAAATTTATCTGCTGGTGCAAACTTTTTTTATATTTTTATAAGAACTATAAATATGGTTAGAAATTTCATTATGACCAATTTATAAAGTTTTTGTCATTCTATATAACTCATGTCTACTAGAGTATTGTATCTTAATATTCTATATTACTTTTATGATGAATCCCTAAGGATATAGAAAGAACCAATACCTCACATAAATATCATGCATTCTTTTAGATTTTCATTCATTATTCGATAAAAATGATTATTACTTCATATCTTATTGCCCTTAATTATTATAATTATTATTATAAAAATATATAATTTAGAAATAATAATTTAGAAACATATTTTATATCTTGTATCAAATTATATAAGTATGAAGATAAATGAATAAATTTTTATTATTCAGTCTTTTATTTATTAGAATTTTATTCATGTCTTTAGATTTTCAATTTATGGATAGTCAAATTTCTAAAAATTTTAGTTTTTGCTTTACAAATGTAAATGTATTTATAGCTTTTTTTGTCCTGAATCAAGTTATTGATTTGAAATATTTTTTGATCGAAGGAAACTAACATCATATCATTATATTTCATTCCTTGTTTAATAATTATTTAATAAATGATAAAAAATTTATTTTATTATACTTAATTAAACAATATAAAAATAAAGTATTTAAACCATCAATCAATATAATAATAATAGCTGATCCTCTGGTTAGTAAGAAAATCCAATGTACTATTTCATTGAGAATCTAGTGCTTTAAAAGAATTCGCTTCGGTAAGATATATTCTCTTCGTCTCCCAATATTATCTAGTAAAAAAAGCTTCCCTGGAATCTAAAAATGAACAAAGTAAAAAATATATATAACTGTATATACATGAGTATAAAGATATATAGAGTTTTCTAGCTAGGGAGATAGATAGATAGATACATAGATAGATAGATTTATAGACCTAGATATATACATAGGTAGGTGGATGCATAGATAAACAAGTTTAAGTATATTGAGATAGTTAGATATAGAGACAAATGAAAAGGTATAAATATGGATAAATACTCAGATGGAAAAAATAAAAAGTTATCTATGCAGATACATGGATACACAGATACAAAAAGAGGGCGATTATATCTTGAATTCGTCCTGATTTTACGTGGGAAACCGAAAGCAGCTGATGTATGTTGCTAGTCTTCCCCGACCATATTCTAGTCTTTTATTTTTCTCTTTATTCTTTTTTGAAAGAACTCAAGTACATCTTTTCATTTATCCTGTTCGGGCTTTTCGTACTTTCTATGCCACATTCCGTTTTACACTTCATAGTGTTGCAATCTCTTTTGGAATCTAGTTTTCCTTTCTTTTTAAGAGCTACTGTCTTTTCGTTTCTTTTCTAGTGTCTATACAATGCCTCAACAACTTTTTCCTTTTACGCTAATCTTTTTTATTGGCAAGTTGTAATTACTTTATGATCACGAAGCTTTTTTGAATAGTGACATAATAATTTATTCAAAAATTAGAAATAAATATAATTTAAATTTAAAGTTGTTTATTCACAGTTAGGTTTAGTTAAATAATTTAATAAATGAATCGTAACAAAATATTTATTGAATTTATATTTTTAATAAAACTAACTTTTATTTCAATAATTTTTAAGTATTTAATGTGTAGGTACAAACTCAAAATTATTGGGTATTATTGTTATCAATTGAATAATTTTCCATGTTGAAGAAATAAATGTTGTATAATCAAAACTGTATGATATGAAAATTCTTGTCATCAAAAAATGAAAATTTTTTATTTTTTATACATCTGCATTTCTTGTTCCTTGGTTAGACGTTCAAGTAGGTAGAAGAAAAAATCGATTTAAAAAAAAATTCTATATACTTAGAAAATCGTTGTTTCTTATTATGCAGATTCTTATATAATTTAAGTTGTTCAAGAATGAGTGAAAATAAATTTACATAAGAAGAAATTTATCGAAAATCTAATTATCAATTTTTCACCATTTTTACTTAATTTTATTTGTTTTAGCGCTAATTTCCTATTTGTTCTTTTTTTTACTCTTTCACTTACCAGTGTATTTACAAATTTGCACATTCCATTTGTGGTAATCATTATTAAAGTGAACCTTTAGCTAATTATAGTAAATTTTTGCGCAATGAAATTCTTGAAAACCATTACTTTTCTATCTCTTTACTCGTCTACACAGTTTATAAATAAAATGTATATATTTTAAAAGTTATACGTGTAAACTTGTTTTTTTTATCATCATTCATTATTTATTTTTTAAAGTTGAAATAAAATGTTGGATTTATCATGATTGCAAATTTTAGACGATTTTTTAGGTCTAATTTAGCTTTCGTATCTGGTGTACTTGCAAATCGCAGTTCTAAGGAATTGATTAATGCATAAGATAGGCAAATATAAAAACAAGGAAAATATAGATAAAGACATAGAAGAGTGTAAAAAATTGTAAATTTCTTTTTACATTAGATGTTTAAAAGTACATTAAAGTAAATTAATCAAAGCATTAATCAATAAAAAATTGATAACAGTTTTGTTCTTTTGTATCCATCCATATATTTCCATTGATATGTTTTTTTCGCATTATATTTATCTTGATATCAATTAAAGCACAAATAATGAAAAAGTAGATGTAAATAATTTATATAAAATGCACTCTATGCGATTAAAAAAATAAGGATTAGGATGGTTAAGCGTGTAAAATACAACTTAATGTCTTCTAGCTCCATCTATTCTTTAATTATCGTGTGGATTTGAAAAAAATTCTTAGAGTAGATGCATTCAAAATTAGACCGAGATAACCCATTTAAACAGTCGTGCATGTGAAATAAATGTAATGAACTCAAAAGTAACGGTCATCTGGGGCACTTCATTTTTTATTCCTCTTGTAGGAAAGCGGACAGAGCTAATTTAAAAGTTTTAATACGCGCAGCTACAACTCGACTACCAGACAGGAAATGGGGAAGAGTTTCGTCGTCTATCGCCGTCGATTTGGAGATGGCACAGGACAAAGGTAACCAAAGCAAAAGCAGATGAGAGAACGTATACTACGACAATATGTCCTCGGAAATACGCGAGACCTGGACTCTGCAAATGTTTTACATAATTGATTAAAGACTGGTTGGTCGCCGCTGCAACTAGCATTTCGTTTTCAGCCCAGCCATTGATGTCGTTTCATTCTCTTCAGAATCCAAGTGGGTGGGTTGAGAACCTCAGTTTTCCCGGTGTTTGTCTTGAAAATTCGATGTACCATCGCTTAGAAGATCGCGGGCCAAGCGAATTCACTGATTGATTACATCTGAATGAGCGCATATATCACATTTCAAATTTCAACTCTGGAATCTTGACGTATTTTCTCGGCGAGGGATTAATGTGTCGGTGGTAATCGCTGATGATTTTTTATTTTATACCGATGCAGCCACTTTCATTCATTGTTATTATTCAGAAGTGAAAAATTGATGGAGGTGTAGTTAAGCATACAGTTTTTATTGCTGGAAATTGTATTTTCTTAGGTTTTTAAATTGCATGCATATTGAGAAACTGCGAGTAACGTTGTGTTTTAAAATTATATTTGAAGCAAAATAGCTTTGCTTTTGTACGTAGGATAAATATAATTTATGAAGTGTATTTTTCAACTGTGAACTTAATAATATACAGAAAAATGCCTTTAGTATATTGAAAATCAAATTCAATAAATACATCTCTATGTCAAAATATCGTTTACCACAACAGAATTTCTCAATTTTGCGGATAACTCAATTATAGGGTAATTGACTAAAAGTTAGAAAACTAATTACAAAGACTTAATTTCTTACCTCAACTTATTACTACTGTAATACCAGTTGTTACACTATTTAAGTCTCTTATGGAAATTGTAAAAATTTATTTTTCTTCTAAATTTGGAATATAGTTAAATTAAACGTCGAGAACATTAAACTTTCATAAATTTATGGCATCAATTAATAATGAAGTTCGTTGTACAAGGTACTTATATTCATTTACCTATAATTTAATAAAAATATCAGTTAATTATTAAATATCAATTATAGAATTTTCTGATTTTTTTTTCTTATCAAATATAAAAATGGTTTTATATTTAAAGAGAGTACTTCCACAACATCTCTTATTATTTTAAACAAAATGTTTTACAACGATCGATTAAAACATTATATATTAATTTCCAATATGAATAATTTTTTTATTCGTTTTTATTTTTATTTTTTGTTTTAACTATTCATTCTACGATTATGATCATCTGAAAAAAATGCTTGAAAATTTTTTCTTACACGAAGCAGAAAAATATATTACTTTATAATTTGCTCTCAAAATATCTAGATACTTAATATTATCATTAATTTTGTTATAAATCCATGTCAACTTGAGTTCTAGCTAAAAATCATCAATTAATTATTCATCATATTAAATAAATCATGCTGTAACAAGCTTAAAATTTTATAAGCTGAATATTATTGAGACTTTTACATAAGTGATTAGAGACAAAATTCATTAGCGTTTATGTTAAAACATTCACTATTATTGATTGAAATATATCTTAAATTATCTACTCAATTATAATCACGATATAAGAATATCATTTTGTATAAATCCTATCTTTTAGTTACTAGTTCTATAAATTTAAAAAAGAAGTGAAAGTAATGTTTTGCAAAATTTCTACATATCAATTATTTTAAATAATAAATATTAAATTTTCAATTAATCAAATACTATTAATAGTATTTTTAGTGAAGTTTTTCATATAAATAAAAATATTAAATTATGCAAATAGTACATCTATAGAAGCCGAATAAAAAATTTTTGTTAAGATTTTGTTTAAGTTTTGTAAAAAGTAATAAGTAATTAGTACTACAACTGGATGCTATAATATTTGTATGAATCACATAATATTTTATGATTATATATAAATTATAATCTAGCAATTATAATATAAAACCATTATAAAATTAATTTTGTTATAAATTAGACATGGAATTAGTAATAATCATTCATTAATTACACATCAGTAAGCTAAGTAAAATTTAATTAATATTACAAGATTAATATTCATATCTTAATTACAGGATAACAGATAATACAATTTAAAATATGCTATATAGGTTCTGTATGTTATATAACATTTATTCGTTAATAAAAGAAAAGTGTTTAAAATATAGGTGAAATTATTGTTCAAATATGAATCACAAAAAATATTATTGGGTAAATTTTCATAAAGAGGAATCATTTCATTATATAAGATGTAAATTTAGTAAAATAAAGAAATTGATTAAATTGAATATAGGAAAAGTAATATGCGTCATGAATAAAGTATTTTTTTATTTTAATATTAATTTGAATCAGTTATAGTGAGTAGCAAATACAATCTTAAAAGAACACGAGTAATATGATGTTAGATTATTAGACATTTTTTTCTTATATGGATGTGACGTTCAGTTCTAAACTTTAACTATTAATTTTCTAATCAAGCAAATAAAGTTATGTATGAAAATTAGTTAGTAGTCAGCGAAAAAGGATTAAGTAAGTCCTTTTAGGGTTTACAAAGATTTTGGCTTCCACTACAGATGCAAACTCACACGCGCTTTCTGTGTAATCCCAACTTTAAGGTCAAACCGTCAATTAAATCTGATAGATGCATACAAGTCATTGTTATCTTGAATAAGAGAGAAAGATGGAAAGATGAAGAGAAATTCTAGAGACTAGAAGAAGACAAAGGCTAACAAAGATAGATATGGACAGAGGAGGAAAATTCGAATTTAGTTTCAAGTTTGCGTAGCTGGAAAGATGATGACACCATCGCCAGAAGCAATTTCGAGTCGTTTGACCACAACTTTGATTGCTTAATGTTCTTTCTACTCACTAAGACAACTGTTCGATGTTCTAGTTTCCTTAAAAATGAAGTTTAATTATTGAGCATTATTTTGAGTCGTAATCGTATAGACAGTTAGAAATTCATATTTGTAGATAATGAGTGAGCTTTCAAAAGCTTTAAATTCGTTAAAAAATAGAAACTTTAAATAAAAAACATAATAGAATAATTCAATAATTATATTATTATAATTACAATATAGAAACGTTGAAAATAAGCTTTAAATTTTATTTTTTAAATTTTGTTTCTATTGAAATTTCGATTATCTTTTAAAGTTATGATAAGTATGAGTAAAATTAATATGTAAGGTCATTAAATTTAAGATCACATCTATAATGACTAAGAAAGATATTTATAACTTTAAAATCATTTTTTAAATTTTATGAAATATTGTGACGAATAATTATGTTTTTCTCAATGATCAATTAAGCAAATAAATTTAATTTACTGTTAAAATAATTAGATATCTTAAATTTTAGGATAATTTTGTCTACGATTAAGACTATATATTTCACTGTACTTTTTTAATTATTTCATATAAATGAATAAAATATAATAGAAGAAATTTATGATATTAACTGTAAGAAATTTTATCTGATATAAATATATCAGTTTCCCATAATCCAAATTCTTTTTTGGTTATTGGATTACAATAAATAATAATATAAATTTTATTTAAGTTTTTAAAGGTCTATAAAGAAGATATCTTTTATCGAAACGTATATTTTTCAATTATTTTAATGCAATAGATTAAGGCAGATAACATATTTTTTTTCTGGTACAGCGTGGTACCCATAAATGTCAAGTGCTTTATTTGCTTTAAAAATGAATTACAAAATTTTGCATTATTTCAGAGTAAAATGAATGCGTGGATTATTTTTTTTAAAATCATAATTATTTATTTAAAAATTTTAATATTTTATTTTTTCAAAATTATAATGCTTTTTATTTTTAATTGCAAGTGATTTGATTTATCGATACAATTCATTTTTTTGTAATTCAGGTATAAGAATTCATTACTTACAATGAAAATTACTTGTAAAGTATAGTTAGTAAAATCAATAGGATCGAATATCAAGTACAACGCTCAAATATATACAGAGCTCTTAATATATACATGTTCAAGTACATTATATTTACTATACAAATATTTGGATCAAATTAATTGCTATTCAAATGAGAAGGGATTTGTGACAAATCTACAATTTCATGAGTATTTGGAAAATGTAATAAAGCACATTTTAAGTAGATAAAGTTATAGGTAACATGAATGCACTTACTATTATTAATATCATTATATACTAGTAATTTATTAATCTTGCATATAATCTAGTATTGATTGTATTCATATTTTCACAACGATGGGTACACAGTGATAATGTTTTATAATTTAATTTTACTTCAGTTCTAAATTTACCAGCAATGTATAGAGCAATAAAAAAAATCAACTTATTTTGGTTTGAATCTAAATTTTAGATACGATTTCAAGGGCTTGGCATATTGTTCCCTTAAAATATTCCATAAAAATATATTTATTTATCCAAGAATCAAAAATCAACAAAATTTATTCTGAGAAAAAAGTTAGAAACAGTTTTTGCACGAAATATCCGCAGCATTTCTATTTCCACTCGGGCCAGAAGAAACTTCGATACCTCCACATTTACAAGCACGCATGTATGCACCACATGGACATGGGTTGCAGCAGCATATAAACATGCAATGTGCCAAGAAAAAACCAAGTCCGACACACGTTACACAGGTAAAAGCTACACAGAAATTTGCTTTGAATGTATGCATATGTGCACCTTAGGCTATGCAACTTGCACGTGATAAAACCTGCAACAGCCTCCCAATGGGACAGCAGAGCAACATTTTTCAAGTGACGTGGGCAAACGATCGTGATGTCTACTATACATACACATCTGCAATGCAATGTCAACTCATTGGGTGAAATATTTAAATTTTTGGAAACTCAGGGATATATCTTAAACAACGTCATAAAAAAGCTGTTCCATCTTTAAAATTAAGAGAATCTTCTAGGGAGATTACTTTAATTTTTTTTTTTTTTTTTTAATGTAAAAATAAATTGCGATAAAATGAATAGGAATTTCATGATTCGAAAGTTGGATAAAATTGGTGAATAGAGCTGGTGAAAAGCACTTATTTGTAGATTAGCATTCGGTTGCCATATTTTCTAACTACTCACAAATAACAGGAACATATTTTTTTAATGATAGCATGTATAAGATATGTATGATAATTTCCATATTTACCTTTCATGTTATAATTTATGATTTAGCAAGTTAAAGCTAGTTGGTAAGTAAGTTCAATTGAATTTATTCTTTCTTGTACAAAATGAAATTTTTGTATAAGACAATGTTGAAATCAGATTATAAAAGTAAATATTTAAATTATCTACAGATTTTTTTTAATGAATTTTATTATTATTATAATATTTATTATTTCAATAAAATTATTGCACATGTTTAATTCTTTAAAGATTTAAAAATAATAAAGAAGGATATAAACTGAAATTTAATAAATAAATCAATACAGTTTAATGAAATTTAGTTAAACATAAAATTTATGTACTATATATTTTCTACAAAGATTTTTTTAAATAAATATAAATATTGTAATTTTATTATAAGGTAAAAAAAAAAACAAATATCAAATGTACACTTTATTTACTTGTACATGTTACATTTCAGTATTCAGTTTGATTTGTTAATGAAAGCATGTGGTATAATTTATTGTATTATATTTTTTTTAACATATAACTAAATAAAGTATATACTAAATATACGTATTTTGTGATTTATATACAAACTTGAAGTTATTATATTTATTTAAAAAAAATGAAATTGATATACATTTAATTGTCTAGTAATAAAGGCTTTGACAAGGTCAAGAAATTCTTGTATTGAAAACGAAAACGTATAATACATCGGTGTTTTTTATCTAACTTCACAATCAATACAGATTCATAAGTTATCATTATTATTAAAAAAAGACGGCAATTTTTATAATAAATCTTAAAAATAATTTAATTTAAATATCACAATCAAAATATATACCATAGTAATTAATTTAATAAAAATTAATTCTCATCATTTAATGTTTAATAAATACAAGATTATATTTTACTGTATTGCACGGAAAACTTTTCAAATACATGAAAATATTTTGCTATTCTTATTTTTAGCTTAATATTATATTGCCATTACCCTTTAAGTCTACTAAAGTATCTTTTAGATGAAGTTTTATTCTTAGATTGCTTTAATATTCTACTACATATTATTCTATCATTTTCCATTTTACTTATACATCAAGCTATCGTAATATTCATCATTTAAATAGTTTAATAATATTGTAATTTGAATTTTAATATGTACATTTTCTATAGAATTCAAAATATCTGCTTGCATGGTATCACACCTGCTTCTCCATAATTTTCTTTAGAATAGCTTTAATATTTTATTTTATTGTCGTTAAGAAAATTGATTGAAGATATATTTAGATACTATCACAAGCTCATAAATTTATTTTATTATATTAGAAATATAAATTTCTGTTTAAAAGTGATTTGATGAATCAATAATAAATTTTCAAAAGAAAAGAGATAAGAAATACAATTTGAATAAAATACAACACATATTAATTTTTATAAAGATCGTTTTACATTGCTTTTTACATATAATAATAAATAATAAGATAACAATTGTTTAATAATAATATTAAATTAATAACATTTCTATTACAAGAAGTAATTAAGTAAATACAAAAACTATATACTTAGCGACAACGCACACGCGGTCGTGGAAATTTCTAGAAAACCACGACCGTCCGTTCGCACAACTGTGCGAGAAGCGACACCGGCGCCTCTCGCGGACCCCGCAAAAACCCTCACGAAAAACGTGGGTGTAAATGAACGCGCATCGAAAATGCGCACTTTCACCGTTTAACTCACGCCGCCACCGAAGACGCGCGTATATAAGCGCGACCGCGAGCCACCAAAGACGAGTTTTTGATTGAGTCCCGTCGCACGATCCCAGCCTTGATTTTGCAAGCGAGATTCAATAAAACGTGCATTCGCCGCCATCTTGGAGTACATCTGACTATAGGCATACGTAAATATGCTATAGTTAAGTCCCAGCTGCATGCTACCACCACGCCCTCTTATACTGGGGCCCTGCAACTAATTCCCGCTTACCTTCATTACAGGGAGCAGCTATCTACGAAACAAAAAGATAATTAGAAATGTATAAAAATTAAAATACTTACCGACGGAGAAATTAATTTCTATTTTTTTTGGAAAGATTTCTTCTATTTTTTTCATACGCCGAAATTCCACATTTCCCGAACCATATAATCCCGGCGACCAACTATCCTAGCTGGAGAATTCCACGGGTGTTGAGCCCCTTCCACACCCTGCGAGTGAGAAGGGCAACTCAACCTCCCCTTCGACGATCCGACGTTTTCCCTGTCAGATAAAAAAAAGAACACTCGTTACAACTTAAATATTAGAATACTGGAAATATTTGATCTAAGTATTTGTCATTTCCGGTAAACAACGAAACATTTTTCAGAGATAAAAAATACTTAAAAGTAATCAACAAAAAGAAATTTGTTCATATATTATGCAATAAATTTTGAAGTTTTAGGTGAATATAATGGAAATTACAGTAAGACCTTATTAACTTAATTGCATATTTTAATTTTTAAAAAATTTTACTGATCGGAATGATAAAGTACAAAATATTAGTATTTTTAATTATTTCAATTCACAGGTATTTTCTATAATTCTATATATTATACTTTTTAATACAATTTTCTTTACAGTTTATTTATTCTTATTATGAAATTTATAAACAGAGTTGCATTGTTTAATGATTAATTTAAAAAGTATAGTCAATTAAAATTTTTTTAAAACTTTTCGGCTTATTTCTGACAAGCATGATATTATCTGTCTGATGTAGATTAAAGAGACTATTTATATAATGTCAAAAAAAATTTTTTGTAAATAAAGATAATTTTTATTGTCATTAAATTAAATACAATTACATTTTTATATAATACATATAAAATAACTACAAAAAATAGAGATAATATTTCTCAAAATAAAGGGAGTAGGCACAGTAAAGATATGTCAATACTCAAAGGGTATAAAATAAGATATTTTTCTCAATTAGTATATATTATACTAAGTATTCTCAATTTAAAACGAGAAAATATCTGCCTAAGAGAAACAAACCTCAAAACTATATATATTATATAGCGAGAAAAGGGAAAGAAGAAGGTTGGTTACGTAGTGAGGGACCTGTATATATTACCTCACGCAACCTTGCATATGAGGAAAGCTCAAATTAGTAATACGCCACCTCTTGGCTTAGAGCGATACTACTCAGCGTGTAAGATTTGAACAGTGCGACTGCATGAGTTTCGCGTAGGAGTTGTATTAACTCTTTTCTTTCTCAAACAATACATAATATTTAATTCTTATTAAATTCATATACGATTAAGGAAGTATTTACCTGTTACTAATACACTTATTATATCCACCTTTAAAAAAACTTTTTTTGATTATTTCTAGTATTTTTTATAAAAATATTAAAACTATTAACGAATATTAAACTATATAGCAAATTAAAATTATTAAATGGATTTATTATCTACATTGTTAGTAATAAAAAAATTTATTTTTCATGAATCTTTTACTATCAAATATTGTAATAAAAACAAACAAAATTTAAACCACTAATCGCTAAAAGGTTAGTATTAATCGAAAAAGATGAAATCTCTTAGAAACTTCATGAATATTTTATGTACTTTGAACAATAATTAGCTAAGCAAGTAAGTGAAACTGATCTGAATAGTGTATTAACTTTATAATTCAATGCGTTATCTCTTTATCTATTAATAAAATTTAAAATAATACAAATAGTTTAGAATATATTTCTTTTCAAATTTAGAATATTCTCTTATTCCTCAAGAAGTTTGGCATTTAATATTTTATTTCTTACAATTAACTTTAATTAATGTATAAAATCTACAATATTAGGTTTAGAAAGATGAATAATTTCTGAAGTACTTCATGAAATTCTTTAAAGTTTCAAATTACATTTTAATTATAATAAAATTGTTAAAAAAAATTATAACAAATTGTTAAAAAAACTGATAAAAAAATTTAAAAAATACATAGGTTAAATAATAAATCCGAGAAAACATGATACATAATTGGTAATTACATAAGAAATTTGAATTTAGATATATTTATTAAGATAATTAACTATAATTATATTAAATATATATAGCAGATCTTGTAATTAATCAGTAAAACTTTAAGTTTACTGATTTTATTGGTCTACTACATGTGTATATGTGTGATTATAATGAGTTTTTTAAATATTTGAATTATTTGGTTCAATGGAAATTTCCCTGAAACGCTGTTTAAACATTCAACGTTAAAAATTTATTATTTTTATTAATATTTAATATCTCTTACTTTTTGAGCAATATTTTGTTTTAAATGACAGATTTTTTTTTTGAATTTATCGATTTTAATTAAATTTGAAGTGAATATTAATCTGTATTAGGAACTAAACTTTTTATTAAGACATTTCTTGCAAAAAAAAATATTATGTGATTGTAATCAAGAAACTATTTTTGTCTAAGTCTAGTTGCTATGTTTAACTCTCTATCAATTCAATTCATGCTACATCCTAATTTAATTATTAGGATTAAAGTAATTAATAAATTCATCAAATATTTAATTAATACTTCCTGTATATCAAACCGTGGCTTTTTATTATTTATAATTATTTATTTTTATTATTTTATTATATATATCTGAACATAAATAATATAACTGCCATTACAAATTTATATTCTTTTTTGTGAATTATATATTTATATCAATTCGATATAAGTATTATTATATAATAACAAATGAAGATATTTTGGTTTCTGCTTCTTTCATTTCTTTAATATTGAAAATAATTCTGTATAATTCTAGGTACATGTACCATATATCACTGATTAAAAAATTTTGATTAAATTGGAAAAAATATAATATTACTATATATAGTTATACATGTAATAATACAAATACTATAATATTTTGATATTAGTCATCTAATTAGTTAATATTTTACAAGTCAAGATAAACACAAACAAGTGCACATCGGATATTGTATCATCCTAACATGAAAATTAATGAACAAACTGATCATCCTCATAATTTTGACCTCAGCATTACGATGTAATATTTATTTGGAGAAATTTAAAAACAATTTTCTCACCATAGAGGCCGACGATGTGTATATAGATTAGTGCCTCCCCTTTATCTTTTCTCATTCTCTCCCTTATTTCCTTTTGCAGGCTCATCGTAGGGTTGCAAGGGGGTTGGCACAGCCACGAGGGATGGTGCATGTACAGGTTCTCTGTAATACGCATGCGCCCAGGTGAGTGCGTGGGAGTGCAGGAAGTTAGAACTCCGCGAACTTTGCACCGCAGCGCGTAGTCGGCATTCGGCCGCTCGCGAGTCGAGATCCGATGGCTAGTGTCGATTTTTTACATTCGAAAATACCCACGGATTCTGTGAGTTTACGAGTTCTACCGTGTAAAATGCGCGATTTTGTGGCCGGTGTTTGCATTGTTCAGTAATTAACTATCCGTGACCCTTTTTTTCGGTTTTTTTTTTTTTTTTTTTATTTCGTTATTTCAACGCGCGAACAGAGTTTTTATTTCGTTTTGTGGCGCTTGTGATTCGAATGTATTATTGTAATTTTTTATGTTCAAGTATCATGTTGTGATTGATGAATGTGTTCAAGTTCAAGATGAAGATACTGGAAAAAGTTAGCACTATTAAATAGGTGAATAGTAGATAAAAAAAATACTTTACACGAAATATTATCGATAATTAAATAAAAATTTAGTCTTTGAAATGATATTTAATCATATAGAAACTCAGTGCCAATCAAAGAAATTTCTTTCAAATTTTAAAAAGTATGTTTTACAAGTATGTTTCTTTATTGTTTAACATTAATTTATTTAATTATTTATATATATTTTATTTAAATTAAATCCAACGATTTAATTTCAATTGACATCTTATATGCATTACAAAGCCTTTAAGAAGGAAATAAAAGTAAATCGAATCTTGACTTACAAAACGGCTTATGTAGCTTTAGATTACATTCTCAAGTTGTAATAAATACAGAATTTAAATCTTCGTATTTTTTCGGCTAATAGATATTTTATTATTATAAAAGGCTCAAATTATTTTGAAATATAATAATTTATACTCGGATTTCAAGTAAAGTACTTTAAAATCAGTATAATATATTATTTCTTCAAAGAAACATTTCAAATATTATTATTAACATTATTTTTTCTTTACAATTGATAAAGCTATAAAAAATTAAATGTTAATTTATAGATGTAGGTTTTAAAAATATCAGTATTCGAAATTCTAAATCCGCATTCATATGAAAAATAATAATACTTTTATAAAAATTACACGTAAGTTCCTCATGTTTATTAATTGCTTTTATTTTCAAGATAAAAAAATTAAGTTCAATTATGATTCAACACATATTCACATTATAAAGAATTAGTATTTTGAAAAGCAATGATTTTGAATCACATTTATAAAATTGCATAAAGTAAAAATAGCAAGTTATGATTATACAATAGAGTGATAGAAGAAAAAGTAACATAATAGTGACACAATTGCGTGCACAATCACTTCCGTGTTATTTTTGATTTTTGCTTATTTTACAGTAATGGATCAAGTGTTTATTATTCTACTCGTTGAAATTGTTCAACAAAGATGAAATTTAAATTATTTAAATTTTATAATTTTTTTACAAGTATTAATTGTATACAATTATTTTGTTTATGATATAAGATATTTATAAAAAATATTATAAATTTTCATATTATCAAATTAAAGATATTAGTCACTTAATGATTCATTTATTTATTTCGCTTTTATATGCAATTTTTTTATTTTTATTTGATACTACGGAGCTTTAACTGAATGAAAATTACAACCAATGCCTTCGTTAATTAACTATTTATTTATTCATTGAAATACAGAACGCATTTAATATTAAGAAATTTGATTTCATTTTTAATTATTTTCTATAATAAAATTCTGTACGAAAACATATCAACACGTACAAATTTAATCGGTTTATTTACAATTAATATGAATCAATTAAGAATATTAATTGCGATTAAAAATATTTATACATTTTTAAAAACTTCTAATTGTACTCAATTACTTATTAGAAAAAAATATTCTGAATTTTAAAACAATTCATTGTTTTCAACAAAAGTTAGAATAAATTTTATGAAACTCATATATAATAATAGATATTTGTAGTAGTTTTTGATCAGTGTAGCATATACATAACATTGTATACATTGTATGAATTGTATACATAACTATGAATAAAAAAAAACGAAATTTTCAGTTTTGACAACAGATTCGATATATATGTATTGAAAGAAATGAAAATTCTAGACTCAGTATTGCAAAAGATATTAACGAAATAGTAAAGCGATTCATGGTATTTTAGCGTAAGAGTAGTAAAATATGGCAACATCGCATATGAATATGTACACATATGTATGTCGCATATATACATATATTTATATATTTATCTTTCACTTGTACATATAAAACTTAAATTAACTTCTATTTCAATTATTTTAATAAATTTTAATTAATATAAATAAGTGAAAACTATAAAAAAAGAATATTGTAGTATTTAAAAATGTAAAATTAATAAAAAAATTTTTTATTAATACAAAATGTTTAGATCAATAATTAAAATTAAAAATTACTTTTGTATTTTAATAATATTAATTAAATTTTCATTAATAAATATTTTAAATTTTATAAGTTGTATTAGTTAAATCTATTTTTAGTAAAGACTTAATTTAAAAAAAAAAATAATTATTATTTTTAAATATAATAAAACACATACGATAAGAATAATAGATACAATACAAAGAACCAGTCAATTGTACTTTTTGTTACTAAAATCAAGACATTAAGTATACTAAATGTTAAATTGTCTTGTTCATTCCTTTTATTTGAATACTAATTTCTTAACCAATTTAATTAAGTAGTAAAATAAATTAATTTTTTTTTCTTTTCATAACCATATTTATTAAAAAATTCGTAATTTTCTTAATAATTTTTATGTAAAGAACATATAAAAGTAAAAAATATTGAATATATTTATTATAATTTAATATTCACAATCATTTTGGTTTTTAAATTTAAATTTATGTAAAATATATAAATTGATTTATTAATAAACTTTATGTGAACATACACTTTTGACATATGCTTAATAAAATAGCCATGAGAGGTAAAATAACACTAAGATACTATAATCATGTTAATATAAATCTAATTAAATACGAGTAAATATAATATATTTCTCGATTAATTTTCTACTGTAAATCCTAGAATTTAAAAATTTAACTTAGAATTTTTTTAATTTTATTTACAATATCTCAGAAGACCTCTTTAACATATATAGTAATAATTATCAAGGTATTGGAAATTGGAAATTTAAATGCAGTTGTTGAATAAATAGAAGGGCAGTAAAAGGAAAAGTAGTATAAATGATACAAACGATTGTTTACATTAGAGTTTAATAAGAACGTTTAAATACTAGTGACTTTAAGAGCGAATAAATAAAAGTAGAGCGTGCAAAAAAATCATTAAACTCTGTATATATCAATTCATTCAATAGTCAAATTTTCGTTTTTTTATTTTTTTTTTACAATATTTTTGTTGCTCGTGCTAGATCTTTATGTTATAAATATTAAAGTAAGACTATTGACACTTTTTTGATACCAGTATATTGCTTTTATGTTAGTGAATGTTATACGTTGAAGATCTTTGATAGTGAAATCGAATTTGTAATTAAAATTTTTATTATTTCAATATATGAATTTTCTCTATTTCGTTAAAATAAACTTCTTATGAAAGAGAATACAAAGAACTTTTTGCATAACCAAAATAGTATTATAGTAAAGTAAAATTATTATTGTGAATTTAAATTAACTAATCTGAATATTCAATTTTATAATTTTTCAATTAGAAAAGATATATTTCAATTTTGCTAATTATTGGATTTTTAATTTTCTGTTAATATTGTTTTAGATGTTTAATAATAGAATCATTTATAATGTTATATAAATGATGTGGAATAAATTAAAATTTTATAGGTGAATATATAAATTGTTAATATATATAAGTAAATTTACTACTATTAGAATAAAGTAATAAAAAAAAATCTTTTATATAAATAAAAATATTTAATTATTCGATTATTTATTAAATCTATAATTCCCATAAATATATATATTTGCAAAAAAGTTTATAAAAAACTTTGAAAAATCTTCTTTGTAACAATTAATTATTAATTTTAAAAATTAATAGTATATATGACACAATGCAATAAATACATTAATTAAAATTTAGGATATAAAAAATCATAATGTATTATAATAAAATAGTGCAAAATATTATGGAACACAGAGAATATGGATTAAATAATTCCTTCATTTCTTTCGTAAGATAATTACTTTTGTTTATTAAATTTTTTTTAATGTATTATATTGTGTTTTATTTAATCTTTGTTATAAAATATATATTCATTTAATTGAAAAAATAAATTACAAATGAAATAGATTAAAAATGTATTTGCGTGAGAGGATTATTAAGAGTGGCAGTGATTAGAGAAAATATAAATAACATTGCATCATGAACCCTAATCTACTATATAAGAAATAAAACTTTTTCATTTACAGAGATCACATTACTATCAAATATCATACTTATATATGTAGACATCTAAAATCTAATGAAAATAATTAAAACTAAGCTTAAACAAAGCTTGGAACTAACGATAATTTCTCCAAGAATAATTTAGAAAAAAAGCGATAATTTTATTATAGCGGTTTAATATAGTTATTTTTAAGACCAGTATTTTTTAAAAATAATGATTTTGAATCCAGTAAATAAATTTTTAAATCTAATGAAATTTTTTTATTATTAATGCATAATTATTTATTTCGTAAAAATGGTTGAATTTTTCTAGAACATATATTCTTGTAAATTACCAAATTAAATTTTGTCTATTTTAATGAATATTAACACTGCGTATTTAAAATATTCTTTCACATTTAATATTTCCTTCTTTTCATATATTTGAAATTATATTATATATAATATAATTCTACAGGAAATATTATATTGACAAAAAATTATAATATTCTACGAAATTACATCTATCAACTAGTGTTTTTTAAACACTTATTTCAAACAATGTTTTTATCTTTATAGATTAAAAAATTAAAAAATTCATTAATCAATAGCATAAACAATAATCTATTGGAAGTTAAATTTTTTTTAATCAATTATATATATATTTATTACTTTCAATCTAATTTATTCTACTTACGTGTGTACTTTTTAATCATCATTTTATCATAGCAATTTCATTTGATTTTAATAAAAATTGTTACTGACCATAAGCTAACAAAATCATTAAATCATTTAAATTAAACGGATCTTTCATTATTAATTTCCTGATTTAATGGAGTGAATTTTTTAGTTATTGTGATCATTTATGTTAATGTTTGACAGATTAATTATTATACAGAACAATATATAAATGTAATAGTTAAATATTAGGATAGAATAATTATTAGATTTGCAAATGTTAATTTGTAAATTTACATAGCCCATTGCATAAAAATTATATAAATGCAAAACAAAATAGTACTGTGTATTTTGAAACTCATTCTATTTTAATTTTTTATAAATCAAAATTGATTTTATATTCAATATTTAATCAATTTATTCATATACATTTTTAATTTTAATTTCCTCTATCAAAAATAATACTTTATGAATTTTTAATAATTGAATGATAAGTCTGAATTTTATAGTACTTTTGATTAAAGTAAATTATATGAATTATGAAAAGTTGTAGGTTATTTAATCATATTAAATTTATGAATCCTACTTATACTGCTCATTATAAAAATGAGAACTTGATTGTAAGTATACCTCTAATACACCAAATTAAGTAATTCAAAATAAGTAATAAAATCAAGCTTGTCGTTATACTTGACACGTCATGTTATTATATTTTTCAAATTTTTACTGCTTTTTCTTTATTATTTTCATCCTACTCTTATAAATTTTGAAAAATATCTAGCGATATTTTAAAGGAAAACGAGCGATAAAAACAGAAATTCAAAAAAATTGAGAAAGAATAACTTGCTTGTCTTTTTCCTTACATTCTATACTTTTTATTCGTCGACAAGAAATATGTATATGACGCGCTATACATTTTAAATTTTATAAGAATCTATGTATATAGAAATTTTACATATTGAGGTAAAAACATTTACTATAGCTCACTTAAAATAGTAAATACGAAACTTTATATTTTGTAATTATTGAAAAGAATGATTTCATTTAGGATATGAAACTTAATTTGGCTATCATAGCTTGAAATTATTATTAAAATTGCAATTAATTGAATGATTGACTAAATAAGAAATTTAACTCCACCTGTCATAACGGAGAAAATAAATTTTTTCGGTTTTTTCCAATTCCAACAAACGTTATAAATACATAAAAAGGAAATTTTTTACAGATGCTAGTCATGAACATGAGTATTCATTTTTAAAGTCCAATTTTTCAAAATTATCCTTTAAAAAGAAACTCTACGATTAGTACATATTTATATATTAGCAACGAAACATTATATTAAATATACATTTCTAAACAAATAGAAACAAAATATTTGATGAGTATTATTTAAAAACTATTTTTATTAAAATATAAAATATATATTTCATATTATTTAAATAAAAATATTAATAAAAATATTTTTTGTACTCAAATAGTTTTTAATATACGAGATTCGCGAAATATAATAATGAATCTATTTTTTTTTTAATTTTTATAACTAATTATTTTATATATATATGAAAAAAAAGATGTTTTAGATGCAGTTTTAGTACATGTATTTTAGAAATAATATTGTAATATAATTATATATTTCCATACGTAATGAAAGAAATAATGATTATACAAAACTGCATTATAAATCTATCTCCTGAAAGAAATAATGATAATTATTTAAATAAAAAAAAGAATTAAATTATAAAAAGACAATTTATTAGAATAATGTGCTCAAGGTCTTTTTGAGAACGATTGATAAGAAAATTGTCTCGAACCAATTCTTTGCTTCTTACAAATTTCCTTTTTGGTTTCATGTGCATATATAAAGAAACATTTAACTTATCACTTTGTAATACATTACAGTTATAATAAAAATCCTTTTAATTTATATTAAAAGCAAAAAAAAATTAATCACAACTAATTTAAACAGTTTTATCAGTTTCTCATGTAAACTGGTACACATAACAGAGAAAAGGAGAAATAAATAACAATGTAGGGATAAGAAAGTAGAAATAAAATACTAATTATAATTCAATTCGCAAAAAAATGAATGGCCAATTCAGATCAACTCTTTATTCATTATTTTCGTATAAAAATATCAAATATTTACTTATTCTTACACGTTACACTCATTGTTATTATTATATTCTAAATTGATTAAAAGGTATTATTTTTCTCCATAACACATATATTATTTTTATGATTTTTACAAATTAATTTAGTTTTTTATTGTATTCTAATGCTTCTAATATAGTGGTTAAATTAATATCACAATAACGGAAATTAAAAACCTAATTTTTAGAGATTTACTAAAATTTTTTGATTTTTATATTAAAAAGTTCTTGAAATTACAAAAATTAATATATTTATTATATCAATTCATTATATTATTATATAATAGCTTACAAATACCATTTATGAATAGCACTGAGAATTTTTATTTGAAATAATATCAAATTCATGTTTGAGGTTTTTTAATCATAATGAGTTGTTCATATTATACGTGAAAAAATAGTATCGAAATAGTACTTCAACTTTATAATGATATGAATATTTACATAAAATGTTTACATATGTAAATTTCATATGTAAAACTTATATTTTCTCTAATAGTCTATCGAGTTAATTTAACTTTTATTATAAATTACATCAAGAATTTCCCCGCATTTTTAGCGTAATTTTTCATTTTGATGATGAGTTTACATATCATTATTCAAAATTTTATATTTAGATTTATAGGTAATATAAACTATGATTAATAATAATAATAGTAAAAAATTAACGATATTAATAATTTGGTATAATGTACGGATTATATTTTAAAAACTTAAATAATATAAAATATAAATAAGTGGTATTAAAAATTAGCCCAAGTTGTAATAAAAAAAATGAAATATATATTATAGACTTAAAAGTATTATTCTTATATACATATTTAATATAGTTTTTTTATAAATATACTCTGAATAAGATGAATATTCATGAAAGTATGCTGAATGTTTCAAACAATACATATATTTAATCCATTAATTAATTTTCAAAATTTATAATAATTCGATAACATTTATAAATAGCATATGGTAAAATTTTAACTAATTCATGAAAGTTGAATAATTTATGGAGATACTTAGACATATGTTAATATTAATTTCAGAAATAAATGAATGCCGAATTACATAGAATACTGTTCAAATATTGTTTTATTGGTTTTCTTTTTAAAAAAACTCTTCAACATATGAAGTTAAAACTTTAAAACTACCATCTGCAGTTTCAAATTATTAGATGTTACTCAGTATATGTATATTACTCAATAATGATTATTCTTTATCAAATATAATTATTCATAATTTATAATTATCTCACAGAAAGTTATAATTCAACTACATTTAATTAGTTAATATCTTAAAATTAAGATTAATACTTTTCTAACAGTTAAGACATCATATTTCATTATTTACGGAAGAGATATTAGTATTGTTGCATTTAAAAATGTTTCATTAAATTAAGAATCAGGCTAACCCATATTTGAACTTGTTAGTACGAAATTGCAGTGTATTCTGTTCACCTTTATAATTATTTGAAATTTGATTTTAAAAATTTAAAAATAATACTAAACAATATGATCAAGAACTATAAATTACTTTATACCTTATATACATACATATTATTTATTATATTATTTCTATCAATATAGGTAATTATATATATGTATAGAGTATTATATACATTAATTAAATGGTATTTACCAATTATAATATTTTTAAGAATGTAACTATTACGTTAGCTATATGTAACGAATAAACTTATTTAGTTTTTGATAATATAATAATAAATTGTTTTACAATTAATCCATTTATTTTATTAAAATTAATTTTGATGAATAAGATATATTTTTTTTAACATAAAAATATTAATTATATTAATTAATAATTAAAAGTTTATATTTGAGCGTGATTTTTATCATAATGTTATGCAAATATTAATTTTAAGAAAAATTTTGTTATACATGTTTATATGTGAGCGCAATATTATAATTTTTATTAGAGAATTATAATTTATAAACAATTTTTAATGAATGAAAGTACGAATCAATGAATGAATGAATAAATGTAACGTATTGTTAAAATACAAATTATAGATCAATGTGAATAATAATTTAATATTTTTCAATTTTTTATATGCAATGAAAATCAGTTCTTTATTAAACATAAATTTCTATTCATAATACTGCAATCTTAATGGATAAAAATAAATCCTATTGAAAAATGGGTTATAAAATTTTTAATGATTCAATGAATTAATAATCAATTAAAAGAAAAAAATGTATTTCGAAACAAAAAATTAATGGTATCATAAATTAACTGACTAACAATATTAAAAATACGAAAAAAAATGAAGATAATGGTACTTATAAAATAATAAATTTATTTTGCAAAGGTGGATAAATTTGAAAACACATAAATTCATATTCAATAGCGATTGTTAGAATGAGTTTTTTTTTATAGTAAATTAGAATTCGAATTGTTTAAGTTTGTATTGGCAGTACTATCATTGCTTCTATTTTGATTATTGAAGGAATATGATTGTATAAAAGTTAAACTTAGGAATGAAATTTAAGAAAATTTTGGTAAATTATATATAACTTTAAGATGCTCAACATATTTATATTTTATATTACTTTTTGGTTTCTAAATGACAAAAGAAAAAGAAAATGAATCCGATCATATCACTTTGGTGTCAAGGACTCTTATAGTTTTTCTATGATGAGTTTTAGAAAAACCGAGATAACCTGATCCCTACTGCATTTTAAATAGATTGGTATAATGTATGGTTTATCCTTTTTTACATGCCGTTGAGCGGGTTGTTGAGCAAGGAAACCAATAATCGCTAAGAAGCTTTACCATAATTCGCCGTGTCGAAAAATCTGATATAACAGCTGTATTAAAAAATATTTATAAATTTACATTTATAGTAGTATTATGTGATAAATTTATTAAAATGCTTTCATATAGAAGATTGCAGATGTCCAATAGTGTAACAAGTAAAATTTTTACTTGTCCTTGGTTTTTGACTGAATAAAGATATTCAATTTATGCCTCAAAAATTTTTTTTAATTAACTTTTCTTGTTCACTAATTATGCGAGTGACCACCTTTCTACAATTGTAAGTTAGTTCAAATGTATTTTGTGATAATTGAAACATCACATTACGAATATAGATGAACAAATTTCAAACTATGAATACAATATTTATTTATTTATTGTAAATAAATTACATTAAATGATATATATATAATTCTGATTAATTCAGCTATAAAAGTTAGAATGGGGCATTAAAACCATTCAAGATATTTGAATATTAATAGATGCAAACGGAGATGTAAGTGATCATGGTATCGCCAAAGTAAATAGCAGTATATAGCCAACACAAACGAGCAAGTAACTATAATACTGAGTCGTAAGACGAAATCATATATATATATAGTGAACTCTAACTTGTACTCCAATTCTCACTATCTAGAAAGCGTATAGTAACTTATGGATGAGTGGCATCTCCTTCAAGTTTGAAAATCTCAAAGTTATATTAGCTGTGTATATTACACATTAGAACTATAATAATTCACGAAATCGTTTTTATTCGTTTTAGATATTCAAAACAATCTAAAAATTGAAAGTTGAATTTATGAATTAAGGAATAAAGATTTTATTGACAATTTGAATTGAAATTATTATCAATAACGCAAGTAATATGTAATCTTAGTATATTATTAGTGATATATAGGTAATTCATTCATTAAAAATTATACTTATGAATTGACATTGAAACTTTTATTTTTTTTGGGATAAATTTTATATATAATGTAATTTTATATATAATGTATTATTGTTATTTAAATTATTTGAGTTATTTAATTTATTTATTGAAACTCATATTGAATTATAATATTAATAAATAGAAAAATATGCACTAATAATGTTTTTTGAAAAAAATTTTATAAAAAAATTAATATATAGTATTTCTATATATTTATATATTATGGAAGTAATTTGTCTTGAGTACAATTATGATATATATAATGTTAATTAATCCAAATGAATATTATTGAAACAATATCTTCATTATTATTCGAAGTAGATGCACACTTATCAATGCCAAAAGTTACTTGTGCAATTAATTAATTTAATTATATTTTCTATATCAAAATAATATTAATTATATTTCTTTTTCAATTTTATTTTAATAATTCACTGTAATCGTAAATTCTCTATAACATCATTTAACAATGTATTAGGTATGAAAATTTAGCTAATAATAATTAACTAAATTACTATCATTATCAAATTAAATACTCTTATCTTTAATGATCATTCTTGATGAATATTAAAGAAGATAATCATAAATTTTAGTTATAATATGAATAGCTAAAATATTAACTCATTTTACATGAATATTTATAAACAAAAATTATAAAAAAATATATATGCTTAATTGTAATTAAAAAAATTTAATTCTCAAATATTTTTTATATTATGCAATATATTGAGTAAATATAAAAAATTATTATATACATATTCTAGTACACAGAAAAATTTTTGAATAATGTAAAAAATATAAGAAATAAATTAAGAAAATATAATTTTAAATATAAATTAATTTATATACATATTACATATCAGAAATGATGTTATTATAATATTTTTGGATGTAATTAAAATTATCTTTCTAAAAAGACATGAATATAATAATTTCTAATAAAGTTAACATATCTAAGTAAGAGATCTAACACTACGAAAAATGAAACTTATTGAAAACGATACGGTTAACAAAATCCCTGAAATAAGAAAAATATTTACATAAAGAATCCCAGGAGATATGTACACGAAAGTAGAAAAGAAAGTACATGAAAACTTGTTATTGAAAATTTTTGTTCAAGAGACTGCATATGCATTTATATCAACTTTTTCAAATAACTTTTTTTGTTGTATTGAAATTATATTTAAAAAATAATAATAGTGAAGTAAAATTTGTTTTAAATATTAATATTATATATGAATGATTCCATTAAAAAAAAAAAAAAAAATAAGTGAAGTGTTAATTTAAATAAAATTTACATTTCATAATAGCTATTTCTATTCCATCTATATTATTTAAAAATATAAAGTAATTTCAACAATGAAAATATTTGTATGTCCTAAAATATAAGTTAAATTATTTTGAAACTTTGCAGAGCTTGTTTTTTATGAAATATCGAATGTATCTATTTTGTTTATATCTATAAAATACGGTTGCAGTCATATGATCTCAGTTCCAAGGGAAACTGCTTGTGATATATCTGATCTACGTGAGATAGTTGTTATGGGCATTTGCATTCTATTTAACTGATGTAAATATTTCACTTAAAATGTATCATCTTTATTTATGACATAAATCGAGTAAAATATTTTACATTTATAACAGTATTATTAAGTCTGTCTACTGTTTTCTTTATTAAATTATTAATGAAAATCTCAGAAATTTTATTAGAAAAATTTCATTCTTTATTTAGAAATATATTTAGAATTCGAGATATCGAAACGCAGAGTATATTCTTTATATACGAATGTAACGTGTTCTGTTATCATTAGTTTCAATTATTATACAACGAAGAATAGATATATAATACAATGAAATAATATCTGACATATTTTATGATTTTTTTATAAAAAATCAAAAATTTTAAACAATGAATTTTTATTTGATCGAAGTAAAATATTTTTTATTTTTTTCCTACTATTGTCTAACTGTAAATAAGGTAATACAATTAATATAAATAATATCAATTCATAAAATGAATGCTACACTTGCCTTGGCAATAATTATCTACGAAAAACCGAGTGTCTGGCAGTTAATTATTCTGCATACGAAAAATACTATTTGTGAAATAATCTACACAACTCAATTTATTAATTTAAGATTTCATATTAGCACACAAAAACTATATTTAATTCATAGTCAAACTAAATTATTTCATTTAAAATATTATTTTATAATTTTATTTATAATCATTTATAAATTTTTTATTGATATTGCTTGTATTTTGAATGATCAGCAAACAAAAGCTTTATAGCTTCTGTAAATAAATGCTTGGTTCAAGTTCGTAGAAAAAGTTTATCCAGTGAAATGCTGTAGGGTTTTATTAATTTAGGTTTAAAGGAAACCAAAGAATTTTTGAATATAAAAAATCACGTTACTACGATCCATTTATATACAATAAACTAAAGAAGGGATGAAACCAATATGGAAAATCCAATTATACAAAGTAAAATAAAAAAGCAATGCCACTTTTGTGTACTTTGTCTGTACTTTAAACGTTCAGAGTATTATTTTTCATGGAATAATTGCTTGAATAAAAAATAAAAGCAAACAAATTTTAGAGCAGGTCTTTCAATGGAGGCGAGCATAACATTCTGTTAATATCTATGTGAGATTCTCAAATTTTTTAATTTAAAATTTTCGTCTGTATGAAATAAATTCTAGTTGTTAGGTGACTCATGAGATGCGAGGTAATATTTGTAAAACTAGTTTTAAAGACAAACGAATGAACAAAACATTTGAATTGTTTTATTAAAAATTCTTTTAATAAATGTAAAAAAATATAAATGAAAGAATTAATTAAAACATAAGTACATGTGAAGACTAGTTTTCAAATTCATTTTACATTCTGGAAAAATCAATATTGTTTAAAAGAATAATATTTGATCGTATGATATTGATTGATCGTAGGCGATAATTTAATTTAATTTATCACGCTAATAATTCGAATTCTTATCATACATATAACGAAATCATATACATTGAATCTACATCCTTCATTTTTTGTAATTATTTTTCATTTCCTTAATTCAATATCATTTTTCTGCATCCTATTTAACTTTTATAAATATATCTGCAATAAATAAATAACTTAAATCATATTTATTCAATCGTAACAGGTCCTGTAGGACTTTATAAATAATTAACGTATTCAAATAATTAAAAATTTTTATTAATAATATTATTCGAAATAAAATTCAAAACCAATTTGAATTACAAAAAATTTTCCCACAATTCGAAAAAGTACAGAAAATAAATGGAAAATGGATAGAACCATTACGTTGATCCCAAGAAGCAATATATCAGGATTAAACATTTTCAAAAACAATGTTTTTATTGCACTATAAAGAAAATCTCTGACGCATATTAGGTCAAATGGTCGACTAATTTTAACCAACTAGATCAATTAGGATAAAATAATGCAACTTTCAATAGTTTAACGTATAATTGAAAAACAATGTATTGCTCAATATCCGAGATAATACTTCATTAGGGTAAAATACAAGATGCATCAAGGTACTAATATTGAGGATAAAATCCAAAAATATAGTAATTTTATAAAAAAAATAGTAATGTAGAATTTGATAACTTAATAGATTTATTTCTTACTGTTTGAAAATATTACGAGAAATTATTAGCATTTAAAAACAAAAAATTACACAATTTTTCAAAATTTTTAAATAAAATGCAGACCTATTGAATGTAAATTATGTATTAAAATGAAGGAAAGTAAATAATACAAGAACCGTTCATTTAATATTTTCAAATAATTTCGAAGTTTTATCTTTTTATAATTAATCTAAGAACATATGATTTGTACAATTATATACATATACAATATTTATGTCTATATATTTCAATATGATCTTTTTAAATATATGTACATCTACATTAATATCTGAATCTGACATTATTATTTATGAAAACAATAACATTTATTTTATTCTACTAATAACTTTTTATTATTATTATTCAATATTTTTATTCATTTTGAATAAAAATATTGAAATAAATAAAATAATTCACTATCTGAATTGAAAATATCTGTTCTAATTATTTAATTCAATTTTATGGAAATTACATCAAAAGATTTTTTATTTTAAATCTAATATAATTTGTAAAATAGTGACACGTGCAGGTAAAACACATCTTGTACAAGTCACGTGTAATGAATTGATTAAAGATTTATATGTGAATATGTGTCCAGGTTTCCGCATCGCAAGGATGTCCATAATGTATGTTGGAGTCTGTAAAGGCTTTTAGGTTTTGGATTTTTGTGACTATTTTAGGATGGTAGAAATATTAAAATATAAGGTATAAAATAATTTAAGCCTATAAATTAAATTCTATTATATTAAAAATTTATATCTCCGACATTTCAATTACAATGAAATATACATGTTAAATAGTATTTAGATATATTTTGTATTATAAATATCGATATCATAGCTATCATGTATTGCAAAAAAGTTTCACGATTAATATTCAAATAGAGTTTTTATTACAATACTATCAACTCTACTTTCAACTACTTCAACTAAATCGTAAAATATAACACAAAATTAGTTCTAAAGTTTAATCAATCCAACTTTCAGTTTTATAAGAAACTAGATTTTTAAAATTTATACTGTAATGGTATCGATGAAATTTTTTTTAAAAGTACGTACATAAATATTGTTCAACTTTATTTTTTTTTTTTTTAACATAAAATCTTTTTTGATTTTCATTCGAAAAATATATATTAATATAGAAAGACAGTAGCCATAGTGTATAGTATAAATAAAAAATAAATTTAACATTTTATGTTGGATATAATAAAAATAAATAGGATGAAAATATATCGATACTATCAGTGAAGTGACTTAAAAAATAAAATGGTTTCTTCAAAGTAGAAGAGTTTGAATCTATATGAGTGCTTTAAAAAATAAAAATGTATAAGAGTACCTTATGAATCTATATACTTTTATCGTATAAAAAATATTGTCAATATTAATGAATAGGATCAATAAAAAATAGAGGAAAAAACAAATCTGATTTATTTATAAAGTGTAAAAAAGTATTATATAAAGTAGTTAAAAAATGTAAAAAAGATATGGAATCTAAGTAAAATATTTTTTTTTTCTGTTAAAATATCGATTATTTTTTATTGAGGAGTATTATTAAACTTTTATAAAAAAGTTAAATTATTGAAAAAATTCAAGATGGTAGTTATGTAATATGGTAATTTATGTTACAAATTTTAACATACTAAGTTTATTTAATAAAATATTCTAGTTTTCCAAACTATTTCGGCCGAATTTTATTGTTATGTGATACTTTATAGTGTGTATATTTTCACAAAACTTTTAAACAAACCAAAAATATAAAAAGCAAGACATACTAATAATAAGTATGAAAATAATATTTTTAAAAAAAAGTAATATTTTCTTTTATATAATGTAATTTAGTAAAAAATATATTTTAAAAATAATTATATACATGAATAAGTTTAGTATATAATATAACTGCAAAAGTTATCCAAAATGTTCATAGGTATTGATAATAAATTAAACGAATCAATAAATTCAATATTTATAATCCTTGCAGCTCTATTTAATCTGTTAATGATTTTTATGCACCCCATTTTATATTCTCAAATTTTAACTAATTAACTTAGTTTTACTAATTTAATAGTAATTTTATTGATTTTCTATATTATCAATACAAATTTTATTTTTAAATTAATAGCAGTTTCATAGATTGCTAAATATATTCATTTATTTTATGAAATTATATAACATTTTATTAGTTTCAAAATTTACATTAAAATTGAAAATGGAATGAATCAGGTATTTCTGTAGATATAGTTAGATTATATTACTAACATCATTTCCGCTACATTAATAATGAACATATTGATTAAAAATTATACTTCATTTTCCGTATTTATGAGATAAAGAATGAACTTAGATTTTATATGTGATAGAATTGAAATATATTCATAAAATTTAACTATCAAATGTAAATGTATATAAACTGACTATATTATATTTTATATTTATGAATTATACAATTACTATATATTACAGAATACAAGTATATAAAATCATTACGTAATGAACAATTAAAACAAAATAAATAAAATTCTTTGGACGTTGGTTGATTTGAAGTGAATTCCTGCAGTTAGAAGTGCAATTTAAAATAAAAATTTCAACGCGCAAATTACAAAAGTTAACGAGCGAAGAAGGACCAGACAAGGAGCGAAGGGCTGGAGAGGGCCAAAGAGGGCGAGTTCCGTACCGAGACGTCACTCGTTCGGGAGGTGACGTTTTATACGTCGGAAGTCAACATTTTTCATGGTCTACTAAGGGCTTTCCAGTTGGAAGGCAATGCCCTTGGCGGTGAAAGACGCGCATTTTCACGCTCGTCACCTCGCACCCATCGAAAAGACATCTCGGTACCGCCCTCGATAGGGCTTAATTGACAGTGACGTAACACGTAAACGTGACGCACATGTGAAGAGCTGCCGAGGACGAGGTGTTGATGCACGAAAAACTTTCATCTCGTAGCATCAAAAACAGTTAAGGGAAATTCGAATCATGCGTGTTAATGGTGTCGAGGTTATTGGCATCTTGGCACTTTATTAGCAATACCAATGAGATTATTACGATGGAGTAGTCTGTTAGTTGGCATAATCTTGTCTGGTGTTCTTTATTTTAATACAATCATTTTCATCGACCACATCTCGAATTTTGTAGATGGATTATGTTAATTTTGAAATGGAGGATTTCATGATGTTGGTTGAATAATTGAAGAAAAGGCACTTGTTTTCGGCAAGTCACAATCAAATACTTTATTTTCCAAGCAGATCACAATATTTCACAATTACACTATCGCATAGTGCCGCGGTGTCAGCGCAACTGCCCTTACAATAATTTCTCGCGCGTAATTAAGCCGCCGAACTTGGCCCCGCCCCTAGTGACTCGATTTTCAATTATTTTATCCCCGAATCAAGGGACGGTTGTCTTATTGTTTTCAACTGTTACGACGTCTCGAATTTCCGATCAAACATATTTTCCGACCGCGAGTCCGCATACATTTACACTTCGAACATTTTCCTAGGCATAAAAAACTCCCGGCTTGTCGACGGGAGAAAAAGCCGAAACAATCTAAACGCACATTCTCATGAATTGACACAATATTGCAATGTAAAAATGACGGTACGTCTTTGTCTACAGAAATTATAGAAAGAGCGAGCAAAAGTAATGCGTCATGCAACGCGAATGAGAGAGAGAGAGAGAGAGAGAAAGAGAGCGAGAAAGAAATGAGAGTACTAGAGAAAGGGGGAGAGAGAGATAGTGAGATTGTAGGGCTCGGCCGAGTCATACTCGCGAGGAAGAGAGAGAGAAGATGGAGACATTCACGAGTACGCCTTTCCGAACACACACACACATTCCTACGCATCTGTATACATACTAAACGCAACCCTTGCCATTTCACACAAACGGCGGAGCTATATGTACGTCCTATGAGCCACTTTGCTCCACACACACACACGGCCAGCGCACAAAACAAACTGCGCATTTTATAGGCCCTTTTTAATGTTTTATCAATTTGCGGGCATCCCCGCATCCAGGACGTACGTCTATTTGGGACCAATACCCAATTCCATCCCTAACAGATTATTTTTTATTTTCCGAAGGCAATCTTTACTTACATAATAGCACACATAATGAACTTCAGGGAAAATATTAAATTTTAAGTAGTAAGAGGGTTAGTAGGTGCATCAATAATATATTTACCAAAAAATCGGATAAAAATAGTAAAGAATAGAATTAAATTTTTGATTGTCCAGTGTACATCAAAAAAACAAAACACAATGTAAAAATGAGAATTAACAAACGTATAAAAGACAAAAGCAATTGGTCTATTATTTTTAAATGTTATTAAGAGTTAGTGAGTGTAGTACTATGGAAAAACAAAACTTTCGGCCCGATGAACTAATTTCATAATTAATAAATAAAATTAAAAATTTTTAAATTCAATATTTGATAATTTAAATACTTAAAAATGATATTGAAAACTAATATTATTTAATAATTGCAAACAATTATCAATTTCCATTAAAATTAATTAATTATTAAAATTTCAAGGTGGACGAGAAAAACAAATCTTTACAAAAAAGATTTTGTTTACATAAAAATAGTTCACAAATAGTATAAGGATTCAACCGATACATTATTATATTAACAATTGTGGATAGGATAATTTGTGAATCCACCAGAAATGGATTTCGTGACAACACCAGTTATGCTGTTGATGTCGATACTGTTATTATTGAGGCAACAAGGTAAGTTTTTTTTATTCTTTATATTATATATGTTTCTTATGAGGTATTATTAAGATAATTGTAAATAATAAATCAAAAATTATTATAATATTAGTTTGTACAGAAGCAACTTTGATGAACAAAATCAAATGAATAAAATTTTATTTATAAATTTGTAAAAGTAAAATTTGGAGCGTATCATGTAATTATTTTTTAAAAATAAAATATATCTCATGATAATTCTATTAAAATATTGATTATTAAGATTAGTTTAACTGTGAATATTGGATATATGAAAGAAAATTTTAGATATTCCAAACATTATTATATATGCATTCAAATATTATAAATTTATGTGTCAAATGAAATCCGTATCACTTTAAAATCAAATTTGATTAAAAATTATTATAGAAGTTAGAATAGAAATGATAAATTCATATAATAAATATAGAACGTTCACTTAAATTTTAAATTGTATAACAATATGTCTATTAAGACTATTGATATCCGGTAACAAATAGCTTCATGCAGAATATTTAAAGACAAATACTAACATTATATTAGTCTTATTAAAAAATAATCAAATTACAAAGTATAAAATTCTTCACCAATTTTCTAATTATATGCCAGAAATAATTAGTACTTAGAGGATACTGACATAAAATTATTATTATAAAAGCAATTGACTGATATAAAATTATTATTATGAAAGTAATTGACTGACATATGTATATTGTAATATCAAAAATATTTAAGAACATTAATGATGCATTTATAATATAGTATTAATGTAAATAAAATTTATGAATTTATCTTTCTTTAATATAATTGGTCATCAAATGATACATGTTTAAATATAAATTATTTAAACAATTAAAAAACTGTTTTGCGAAAATATTGATATTATTATGAATTATAGAATTTAAAATATATGGAAAACACATAATTTTTTATTTATTTCAAACAAGTCATTTTTTGTAAGGAACAGGATAAAAATATAACATGAAATATAATTTTATATTGAAACATTATCACAATTACCAAATTTTTTTAAATCTTATTTAAAAAAAAATATTCATTAAAAAATGTGAAACAAGCTGAATACTAAATGTGATTCGAAAGAAACATTTAGAAATACAGAATGAAAAATTAGTTACAATTTATCGACGTATAAATACTGTATAACATATGTAAATAAATAAGGCAATTAGTACTCTAAGATTTCTCTTAATGTCGTTCTCAATAAAAACTTTTATTGACTACAAATTGACAAAAATGCTTAATCATATTTAAACTACTGAGTAATTTGCTTACAATGTCATATCGTATACATTTGCCAATAAAAATTAAAAACAGAAATTTCTTATTGCATTCCTGAATTATTATATCGGATATAGAATTATTTATCTTTCTTGGCAAAGAAAAAAAATCTTTAATATGATAATAAAAATTTTAATACAAAACAATTATAAAACCAATTCAATACAAAAATATAATAAAAATAATACAATTAAACTATAACATATACTATATATAATATACTATTAAAATTATAAAACAGAAATACTTATTATACATTAAATATCAAATATTATTAATGATTATTAAAATTTTTCTTATAATATTATTTACATTACAAATAATAATAAATATTAATTAATTAATCATTTATCTGTATATGTACTTGTGAAGTGAGACTTGTGAGGTCCATAGCAATAATACGAATTTTGTTATCACTATTTTTATAAAATAGTAATGAAAATGAAATATTGTATTTTAAATTTTTTTTATATACTTATTATGATCTAATTTGTACGAATATATAGTTTAATTATTACAATAAATATTTCCATTCATAATGATATGAAAATAATATACACCCATGAAGCTAATTTTGATATTAAATTTTACATGAAGATATGTAATTATGTCAATAAATATAGAATTTGAAATTATTACCAAATGTAAATCAATAATATAAAATTTATATTATTATATAAATATAACAATAGAATTAAAAAAATAATAATATTATTATATTAGCAGAATACTATTATTTATAATTACAATATATGTACAAATATTTCAAATTTTATTATCTACAACATCATACATTTCGAACTATTTAAATCTGATGATATATATATGTTCAGAATATCGATTTTCCTTGTTTATTTTAAAATATTTCAATTGATTTATTCATTTTATACATTCAGTTCAATAAACGAACATAGATTTTGCAACTAATATTTAATAATAAAACAAGAGACATTTGTTTATGAGCTTTCATCAATTTAATTGTGAAATAGTATAGAATATATTCTGAAAATTGAAAATTCTATTTTTCAATTCATATTTTTTTAATTGAATATCAATATACATTTTTAAATAAGATTTTATATTTAATGAATGTTAGGTAAAAATTAATTTTGATAGTTTTCATTGAAAATTCATTTCAAAATATAATTAAGGTATTTAGGAATTAATTGACATTTATCAATATTAATAATCTCACCAAACACTTATACCATGATAATTATATCCGTAATTAAATATATCTATTTCAATATTGCACCTAGAAGACAAAGAGTTTGGCTAAAATAATCGAAATACCACTCGATTGTATTGCATTTAGTATTTGGTCTCTCCTCTTTGAATTGTACATGCCAAGGACTCTTCAGAAGTCTGTCCGCTCGAATTAGTTTGAGCCTCAGAGAATTCGGACAAACATGGTAGTGCTCCAGAATTGTATGAGCCCTGACCAGAGCAAAGATTTAAAAAAATATGGGTGCAGATTTTAGGAAGATACAAATTCACCAGATCTAATTTATAAGATAAAAAGTTCTAAAAAATTATGAGGTGCTCAGTAATTTTAGTACTAAATTAAAGATCATCCTTTACTTTCTTTCTATTTCTTTCTTTCTATATCCATTGTTCTCTTTTTTTCATATACAAATATTTTTAACTCCAAGAATTATACGATTGAATAGTTCCTTTTGAGTAAAATGTTTAGGTACATATTATCGGACTCCAGACTTAGTTAAAATTTCACACATTAAATAAGTACTTCCCAATGGGATATAGTAAAAGTTATATTGTTTGATGGAAAATAATGTACTAAAAATTCCTGTTCATAAGAAATTATCATGTACTGTAGTTAATTCGACTGTCTCAATCATCAAGTGGTAAGGAAAATCTGGTTTCATACATGCTTTAAAAGAGTTTCCAATTTTTTTTTTAAACTACCTGTGTACTCATTCTGTGCTATAGCATAATCTTCGTCCATTAAGAAATTTTCTTCTTTTTTTCAAATCTTTTTTGATAATAATGGATATTTTTTTATTATAAAATATATTATATATATTAAATTTACTTCCATTATATATTCTCAATAATCTATTAGTTCAAACTATATATGAATTCTTAAAATATTGGAAAATTTTCTTATATATATATATAGAAAATACTAAGCTTTAAAACAAAAATTTTATGAAATAAAACTTCAATGAAAAATCTTTTTATTTTACTGTATATAAATTTTTCCTGTCATCTAAAGTATTCCTTCAGTTTTTATAATCATTTAAAATTCAATAAAAAATTATAATTAAAAATCTCGCCACAGTGAAAATTTTCAATTAGCTCAATATATCATAAAATTTAACTTTTCATTAACAGCTTTAAAAAATATGATTGTATTAATACAAATCCTGTATCTCATATTAGGTAAAAAACTTTCAAATTCTAGCGAAAGTGAAGAAAAAGTTGATCAAAATGAGCCATCGCACCAAAAATACCATAAAGTGATTATTATTTATTTATAATTTTATTCATCTTAACATTCAAATTCGCAAAAATAATCAAATTTAAGTTGACACCCTGCATTATTAAAACCTCTGATTTGTAAAGAACCACAGAATTCTTGCGTACCCACGTCTGGTTGGCCAGGTATCCAATGCCTGTAAGTTGCATTTTTTCCATCTAAAGTTCTCCAGTCACTATTATCCATTAAGAAAAGATTATGCAACCCAATCCAAGTTTCAACAGTAAGATTATTTCTCATACTAATAAAATAATTTTCTTCTTCCAAATTATTGACAATAGCTAAATGAGCTAAAAATTTAAAATTATTAACAAATGAAAATATTGTTTTTGTTTATAATATAAAAAATTTGCAAAAATACTTATTTAAAGATTAAAAATTACATATCATACCAAATTAATCTATCTGCTCCATAAATAAATATAATTTTAAATAAAAATTTTATTTTTTTAAAAGTGAAAAATGATAGCATTACGAAATATTCATTACATAATTATATTAATTAGTAATCACAAAAAAAAATTGCAAAATAATTAATATATTTAAACGTGAATTAAAAACAAAAAAATTTTAATATTTTGCTAAGAAAAAACATTGGACTAAAATTTGTTTAACATTAAAATTAAATAATTAATATTTTAATAATCATTTATTTTTTTATTCAAATAGAGATTGGGATTTGTATTAAAAATTTTTTTTTGTCTTAAGATTTTATAAATTTGAATTTTAGATTTACCAATGTACGTCGCATTGTGATCATTACAAATTAATAAATCTAGAAAAATTTAATTCACATCTGCTCTTAACTTGAATATTAATGTTACAAATAAAGAAAATTTGAAATACATCATTACCTCCGTCACTCTCACAAACTTTTACAGCACCAATCCAATCCTGGGTTTCATTGTAATATTTATAGATTCCAATACCTTTAACCACAGTATAATTTTCTGGTATAGCAAGAGTTTGTACGCGAGTACAGTAGCAATCATATGTAATATTTGCACCAACAGTACAACTACTATTATCAGCATATATGTCTACTTGATCTAAAGAAATTAAATTTGAGTTTAAATAATTTTAAATTTGGGAAAAACCAATCTTCTATAAACGTAAAAATATTGTTTAAAATAACAATTAAAGGAATATAAATGTATCTATCGTTGGTTAACAATGATGAAGATATCCGAGTTTACTTGTCAAAGATGAAAACCGAACTGCTTAGCTTGTTAGTGTCTTTTATTAGTACACCATTTTTCTTTGGTTTATTAATTCGGTAAGATAGTTATTTTTTGGGGCTGTCATTACTTAACCTTTGTATAATTTTACTTAATAAAAAACTATAGTCCAGAAATTTTTATTGGAGTTTGTTTGAAATTTATATTTATTTGTTATTATAATTATAATCATACTTATATACATTAATTAAGTTTATAATTTTTATTAATTTAGTAAAATGATTATTCTTACGTGATTGAATTGATAAACTTGAACTGATGCAGTATAGAACAATAGTCAATAAAAAGTAAACGGGATGCATATTTGCAATCATTTTGTTAATACTGGCACTGATTAATAGAATTCTTCAATATACTCTACATTTTATATAAAACTTTTGACCATACAAATATTACATTTTTTTGCTACTTATCTACAGTAATTATAAATTACAAATATATATTATGATAAGCTAAAGCTTATTGCTTATTAAATAAATAATTCTTATTTATTATTATTAGATTAGATTAATATATTTGATCAAATTATATTGACAAATTAAAAATATAATATTGAAATTTTTTTTTAATTATGTTTTTTTATCTATTTTAAGCATTTCATAATGTTTCTTAAATCTATTTAATTATTATATTTATATATTTATGTAAATGAATATACCAAAGATTTATCTTCTAATAAATAATATTAATTTATTTTAATAATCAATAAGCGTCAACTTATCTAATCTAGATCTAAAATATAATTTTGTTGATAATTAGCAAAAAAATGTAATATTTTTTGATAAAATTTTCATATAAAACGACGTACATGTCGTACAGAAACTTTTTATTAATTAGTGCGAGTATTAATAAAATGATTGCAAATATGCATCTATTGTGCGTTTTATTTGTTAATGTTTTATACTACTTTATTCCATGTTTATCAATTGAATCATGTAAGAATAATCATTTTACTAAGTTAATAAAAATTATAAATTAAATTAATGTATATAAGTACGATTATATTTATAATAATATATAAATATAAATTTTAATCAAACTTATATCTCAATCTTGAACATACTCATTTATTAAGTAAAATTATACAAAGACTAAGTAATGACAGCCCCAAAAAATAGGTATCTGACCGAATTAATTTAAAAAAATCGTGAACTAATTAAAGACACTAAAAAGTTAATCAGTTCGGTTTTCAACTCGGATATCTCCATCATTGTTAACCAACGATAGATACATTTATATTCGTTTAATTGTTACTTTAATCAATATTTCTACGATTTTATAAGCTTGGTTTTGCTCAAATTAATTTTATTTTTATATCAAATTTTATTTATTTAGATCAACCACACGTATATGCTAATAATAGTAGTTGTAGTATTGGTACAAATGTTACATATGATTGCCACTGTACTCGAGTACAAACTCTTGCTATACCAGGAAATTATACTCTTATTAAAGGTATAGGAAGACATAAATATTACTCAGATCAAAAAAACTTGGATTGAAGCTCAAGAAACTTGTGAGGAAGACGGAGGTAATGCCACATTTTAAACGTTTTTTTATATTTATCATTACTATTGAAGTTAAGCGCTGATGTTAAAATAAATCATGCTAGATTTATTTGTATAATAACTTGTAATGATCATAATGCGATGTACATTGGTAAATCTAAAAATCAAAATTGTAAATTCTTAAGTCAAAGAAAATTTTAATATAAATCCCAAGATATATTTGAATAAAAAATAAATTATTATTAAAATATTAATTATTTAATTGTAATTTTAAAAAAATATTGAACGAATGTATTTGCTTAGCCACATACAATCAGATATGTATTAGAATCATTGTTATTATTGTCAACAATCACATACGCGACAAAATGCCATCATCTTTATTTTCGCTTGTTATAATAAGAATATACAAGACAATTTTTGAAATGGGAGAAAAGTAGTACTAGGATCGGCAAAGAAAATTAAAGCATTTTGGGATTGATGGCTCGGATTTATAAATGAAATGTCGAGGAAATCGAACTAAACAGATAGTAACAGGAAACTTGGGGGTTATAGAGTTCCTGAAACCTTGATTTCATGAAAATTTTGCGTCGAAGTTGTTAATGAATACAATTCATTGACAATAGCGTAGTCGACTAAAAGACTGCGAATCAAGCATCTGGATGACTCTATGGATCCTGGAGGGAGAAATCGTGATTCAAGCTATTCTCTATCCCGAGATATGAGTAAAATTGAGAAAAAATAAATGGGTACTTTTGAGTCTTGAGCTAGTGAACGTCTCGAGTATATTTCGGTTCGGATCTCTGTTAAAGTATTGAACAGTAGAAACGCGACTTTGATATTTTTTACGATACAAAGCCCTAACGATTTGTATTATTAATGAATTGTATTAAGCATAAATACAATTCACTCTTTCTTTTTTATTATCATATGAGAATAAATAATATCCGTTCTCCTTAAATGTTGTTATTGTCTTTATATCATTAATCTAACCTTAAAAAGTTTAAGGTGCTTTGACCACTTCGTCTACGGCAAAAAGGAACCTGGAATAAATTATATTTTCGCGGATTAATAATTAAAAATATACATATACATCATGATAAATTAAATACGTAACTATACCGAAAAAACTTTATTTTTAATTCACGCTAAAATATCTTATGTATTTCCCAATTATTGAAAAAATTTTTATGATTATTAATTAATATAAATGTATAATGAAAAATTGAGGTGTAATCATTTTCAGGTTTAGAAAAATAAAATTTTTGTTTAAAATTATATTTATTTATGAAGCAGACAGATTAATTTGGTATAATACGTAATTTCAAACTTTTAACGAGTATTGTTGCTCATTTTTCTATTATAAAAGAAAATAATATTTGCATTTGTTAATAAATTAAAATTTGTAGCTCATTTAGCTATTGTGGATAATTGGGAAGAATTATTGTATCTTCGTTCAATGGGAGGTGATTTAGCCAATGAAACTTGGATAGGTATGCATAATCTTTTCAAAGCGGATAATTCAAACTGGAGACTTATAAATGGAAAAAAGGCAACTTACTTGCATTGGTTAATTAACCAACCAGCTGACATTCCTGCAGAGCACTATGGTACTTTAATATGGCAAGATAGTATGAATAATGCTATGTGTGACATACTGCTCGACTTTTATTGTGCATTTGATTGTTAAAATAAAAAAATTACAAATAAATTAAAACCAGTCCTGATGAATGTTAGGGTTCTATACCGATTTTTTGTCATACATTTTTCTGTCATACTAACGACTTAAAAGTGTCCAATTGTTTGGTGTATGGAATATATTTAATAATTAACACCTATCTTATTATCTATAAAGTTCTTTTTATGTATATGTTGCTTATTCGTCTCAGATAAATATTAAAACAGAAAGTCAAATTTCATAATGGTGTGAAAAAATTTATAGCTATAATAACGTAAATTTTAATATTTAATTTATATGGTAAATATAAAGTTATTTATAAATTATCCCTGTTAAATTTATATACATATTGTAGTGTAACATAATCAATATATTAATTTCTATTCATATAATACAATTAATAAATTTTATGTATCAAATGAATATTAAATATAAGAAAAGTTGTATTATCATTTATAATTATGCTCCTTTTTTATAATTTCGAAATACTTGGAATTTACACGTAGTTGAGAAGCAATAATAGCCGTGAATATTAGTGTAACAAATTTATAAATATATTTATAAATGAATTAATAATAAATATAGTTTTTAACCAAATTTATTTTATAAAAAATATCAGTTTTATACCTTCAAAATATGTTATTTAAAAATAAATTTTTATGGTACTCTGTTTCAATTGTAATATTAATTTTTTAATTATTTATTTTTCAAGCCATATAGATATTATATATCATGCTAATGACATCTTTTAAATATTATAAAAAATACATTAAAATACGCAAAATCTATTTCTGTTATAAAAAAAAAATTTATATTTGTCAAATAATATGAATATATTTTATAAAAAAAAAGAAATAAAAATATAATTTAACAAACGATGTTATTTATTCAAATAATAGAACTATGAATGAGAATATAATTTTTCAATCTTATATTTTTAGAAATATTTCACTATTTATATTTTTCTTTTTTTATTCACTTATACGTAAGAATGAAATCATTGTAAAAACTCCTTAATTGATGTGAAATCTAATTAATATTTTGATTTTGTTGATTAAATGTACTCTTTCTAAATAAATGGAATCGAATCATATGTATGAAAATACTAGATAAAATAATGCATTTTAATTTAGGAAATGCCACTAAAGATATTTTGTGGGCTTCTTTTGCATTAATAATTTTAAAGAAAACATGCATTTTTTTCATTTTTATTATTACAAACTACAGAGTTGTAATTTTAATAGTATAGTATAAACCGGCAAATTTCATCTAATAAAATTACGAAAAAAACACATTTTTGTGAAAATCAACAAGTAAACCAGAAATGGAAAATGTCTATTCCACATAAGAAATTTAATTTTTTTCGATATTTAAACCCCTATTATTGCGCGAATAATGTAATTATAACAAGTACTTTTTTATACAAAAATTTCATCTCTGTCGAATTATTAATTCTACGAAAATACCATTTTAAAGTAACCTATACAAACATTTTTTGGGAAAAAATTAAGTACATATGTTATATAATTTCAGTATTTATTAGTGTCTTTAAAATCTTAATTGTAATATTTCAAATTAAAGAAAAAGTTGATCAAAATGAGCCATCGCACCAAAAATACCATAAAGTGATTATTATTTATTTATAATTTTATTCATCTTAACATTCAAATTCGCAAAAATAATCAAATTTAAGTTGACACCCTGCATTATTAAAACCTCTGATTTGTAAAGAACCACAGAATTCTTGCGTACCCACGTCTGGTTGGCCAGGTATCCAATGCCTGTAAGTTGCATTTTTTCCATCTAAAGTTCTCCAGTCACTATTATCCATTAAGAAAAGATTATGCAACCCAATCCAAGTTTCAACAGTAAGATTATTTCTCATACTAATAAAATAATTTTCTTCTTCCAAATTATTGACAATAGCTAAATGAGCTAAAAATTTAAAATTATTAACAAATGAAAATATTGTTTTTGTTTATAATATAAAAAATTTGCAAAAATACTTATTTAAAGATTAAAAATTACATATCATACCAAATTAATCTATCTGCTCCATAAATAAATATAATTTTAAATAAAAATTTTATTTTTTTAAAAGTGAAAAATGATAGCATTACGAAATATTCATTACATAATTATATTAATTAGTAATCACAAAAAAAAATTGCAAAATAATTAATATATTTAAACGTGAATTAAAAACAAAAAAATTTTAATATTTTGCTAAGAAAAAACATTGGACTAAAATTTGTTTAACATTAAAATTAAATAATTAATATTTTAATAATCATTTATTTTTTTATTCAAATAGAGATTGGGATTTGTATTAAAAATTTTTTTTTGTCTTAAGATTTTATAAATTTGAATTTTAGATTTACCAATGTACGTCGCATTGTGATCATTACAAATTAATAAATCTAGAAAAATTTAATTTCACATCTGCTCTTAACTTGAATATTAATGTTACAAATAAAGAAAATTTGAAATATATCATTACCTCCATCATTCTCACAAACTTGTACAGCACTAAACCAATCCTGGGTTTCATTGTAATATTTATAGATTCCTATACCTTTAACCACAGTATAATTTTCTGGTATAGCAAGAGTTTGTACGCGAGTACAGTAGCAATCATATGTAATATTTGCACCAACAGTACAACTACTATTATCAGCATATATGTCTACTTGATCTAAAGAAATTAAATTTGATATAAAAATAAAATTAATTTGAGCAAAACCAAGCTTATAAAATCGTAGAAATATTGATTAAAGTAACAATTAAACGAATATAAATGTATCTATCGTTGGTTAACAATGATGGAGATATCCGAGTTGAAAATCGAACTGATTAACTTTTTAGTGTCTTTTATTAGTGCACAATTTTTTTAAATTAATTCGGTCAGATAGCTATTTTTTGGGGCTGTCATTACTTAGTCTTTGTATAATTTTACTTAATAAATGAGTATATTCAAGATTGAGATTTAAGTTTGATTAAAATTTATATTTATATATTATTATAAATATAATCATACTTATATACATTAATTTAATTTATAATTTTTATTAACTTCGTAAAATGATTATTCTTACATGATTCACTTGATAAACATGGAATAAAGTAGTATAAAACATTAACCAATAAAACGCACAATAGATGCATATTTGCAATCATTTTATTAATACTCGCACTAATTAATAAAAAGTTTCTGTACGACATGTACGTCGTTTTATGTGAAAATTTTATCAAAAAATATTACATTTTTTTGCTAATTATCAATAAAATTATATTTTAGATCTAGATCAGATAAGTTGACGCTTATCGATTATTAAAATTAATAATTAAATAGGTTTGATATACATTATGAAATGCTTAAAATAGATTGAAAAAGATAATTAAAAAAAAATTTCAATATTATATATTTAATTTGTCAATATAATTTGATCAAATATATTAATCTAATCTAATAATAATAAATAAGAATTATTTATTTAATAAGCAATAAGCTTTAGCTTATCATAAGTATATATTTGTAATTTATAATTACTGTAGATAATTAGCAAAAAAATGTAATATTTTTATGTAATATTTAATGTGATATTAATCAAAAATTTTATATAAAACATACAGTATATTGAAGAACTCTATTAATCTGTGCGAGTATTATCAAAATGATTGCAAATATGCATCTATTGTGCGTTTTATTGGCTAATGTTTTATACTACATTATTCCATGTTTATCAATTGAATCATGTAAGAATAATCATTTTACTAAGTTAATAAAAATTATAAATTAAATTAATGTATATAAGTACGATGTTAATTATAATAATATCATAATAGAAATATTAAACGAGCTCCAATAAACATTTCTGGACTATAGTTCTTTATTAAGTAATATTATTCCAAGACTAAATAATGGCAGACCTAAAAAATAGTTATCTGACCAAATTAACTTAGAAAAATAGTGCACTAGTAGAAGATACTAAAAGCTAAAAAGATACTAATAATTAGTTCGGTTTTCGTGTTTGAGATGTAAAGTCGAATATTTTCATCATTGTTAAACAATGATAGATACATTTATATTCCTTTAATTGTTACTTTCAACAATATTTCTACATTTATAGAAGCTTTTTTTTATTTATTTATTTATTTATTGTCGCATCAACTACGTGGTTATTAGCGACATAAGTAATGTACATCTGTATAAATTATAATATTAAAGAACTTATATACAAAAACATTTGTTGATCTTATATACTATTATGTGTTTATAATAATTTGCTTATTTTTATTGTATTCAAATATTTTATAACTTCATCTAGTTTTTTGGAGGAATTTAAGGTTATCTTGATATCCTCGTTTAGTTTGAATTTACTTCTTTCTTGATTTTATAGAAGCTTGTTTCTTCCCAAATTGAAAATTATTTAAAATCAAATTTAATTTCTTTAGATCAAGTAGACGTATATGCTGATAATAGTAGTTGTACTGTTGGTGCAAATATTACATATGATTGCTACTGTACTCGCGTACAAACTCTTGCTATACCAGAAAATTATACTGTGGTTAAAGGTCTAGGAATCTATAAATATTACAATGAAACCCAGGATTGGATTGGTGCTGTAAACGTTTGTGAGAGTGACGGAGGTAATGATATATTTCAAATTTTCTTTATTTGTAACATTAATATTCAAGTTAAGAGCAGATGTGAAATTAAATTGTTCTAGATTTATTAATTTGTAATGATCACAATGCAACGTACATTGGTAAATCTAAAATTCAAATTTATAAAATCTTAAGTCAAAAAAAATTTTTTAATACAAATCCCAATCTCTATTTGAATAAAAAAATAAATAATTATTAAAATATTAATTATTTAATTGTAATGTTAACCAAATTTTAATCCAATGTATTTTCTTAGCATTATATTAAAATTTTTTTGTTTTTAATTCACATTTAAATATGTTAATTATTTCGCAATTATTTTTTATGATTACTAATTAATATAATTATATAATGAATATTTCTTGATGCTATCATTTTACATGTTTAAAAAAATAAAATTTTATTTTAAATTATACTTATTTATGGAGCAGATAGATTAATTTGGTATGATATGTAATTTTTAATCTTTAAATGAGTATTTTTGCACATTTTTTATATTATAAAAGAAAAAAATATTTGCATTTGTTAATAATTTTAAATTTGTAGCTCATTTAGTTATTCTCAATAGTGACGAAGAAAAAAATTATTTAATGAGTATGAGAAACAATGTTACTACAGAAACTTGGATTGGGTTGCATAATCTTTTCCTGTTGGATAATAAAGACTGGAGAAATATTGATGGAAAAACTCCAACTTACTTTGGGTGGGAAGATGGCGAACCGTCGGACACCTCTGAATATTGTGCTGCTATATGGACTGTGGGTGTTAATAATATAGCATGTGATAGCCAATTTGATTTTTTTTGCGAATTTGAATGTTAAGATGAATAAAATTATAAACAAATAATAATTACTTTATGGAAGTTTTTGTGCAATGGCTCATTTTAATCAACTTTTTCTTCAATTTGAAATATTACAATTAAGATTTTAAAGACACTAATAAAAACTGAAATTATATAACATATCTACTTAATTTTTTCCCAAAAAATGTTTGTATAGGTTACTTTAAAATGGTATTTTAGTAGAATTAATAATTCGACAGAGATGAAATTTTTGAATAAAAAAGTATTTGTTATAATTACCTTATTCGTGCAATAATAGGGGTTTAAATATCGAAAAAAATTAAATTTCTTAAGTGGTATAGACATTTTCCACTTCTGGTTTACTTGTTGATTTTTACAAAAATGTGTTTTTTTCGTAATTTTATTAGATGAAATTTGCCGGTTTATACTATACTATTAAAATTACAACTCTGTAGTTTGTAATAATAAAAATGAAAAAAATGCATGTTTTCTTTAAAATTATTAATGCAAAAGAAGCCCGCAAAATTTCTTTAGTGGCATTTGCTAAATTAAAATACATTATTTTATCTAGTATTTTCATACATATGATTCGATTCCATTTATTTAGAAAGAGTCCTTTTAATCAACAAAATCAAAATATTAATGTCAATTGAGGAATTTTTACAACGATTTCATTCTTAATTATAAGTGAATAAAATAAGAAAAATATAAAAAGTGAAATATTACTAAAAATATAAGATTAAAAAATTAAATTCTCATTCATGGTTCTATTATTTAAATAAATAACATCGTTTGTTAAATTATATTTTTATTTCATTTTTTTTATAAAATATATTCATATTATTTGACAAATATAAATTTTTTTTTTATGACAGAAATAGATTTTGCGTATTTTAATGTATTTTTTATAATATTTAAAAAATATCATTAGCATGATACATAATATTTACATAGCTTGAAAAATTAACAATTAAAAAATTAAAATTACAATTAAAACAGAATACCATAAAAATTTATTTTTAATAACATATTTTTATGGAATAAAACTAATATTTTTTATAAAATAAATTTGGTTAAAAACTAAAATTATTATTACTTCATTTATAAATATATTTATAAATTTACTACACTAATATTCATGGGTATTATTGCTTCTCAACTACGTGTAAATTCCAAGTATTTCGAAATTATAAAAAAGAGCATATTTATAAATAATACAAATTTTCTTATATTTAATATTTATTTGATACATAAAATTTATTAATTGTATACTATGATTAGAAATTTATATATTGATTATGTTACACTACAATATGTATATAAATTTAACATGGATATTTTATAAATAACTTTATATTTACTATATAAATTAAATATTAAAATTTATGTTATTATAGCTATAAATTTTTTCACACCATTATGAAATTTGACTTTCTGTTTTAATATTTATCTGAGACGAATAAGCAACATATACATAAAAAGAACTTTATAGATAATAAGATAGGTGTTAATTATTAAATATATTCCATATACCAAACAATTGAACACTTTTAAGTCGTTAGTATGACAGAAAAATGTTAAAAAATGTATATAATAAAATATAATCATAAATTATAGTACTAAAAATAATATTGTAATATTAATATTGATTTTTTTCACATTATTGATAAAAATAATTTACATTTATTAATATATATTTTATAAAAAATAAGTACATATCTGTAACATTTTTTTATTTTTGAATAATGTGATCAATATACATTGAAAAATATCATCTCCAATTTACTGCATTTCAACTTCAATTCCATTTTTTTGTATTTTTTGTGAATTTGGAAATGCAGTAGATTTAATAAAAATATGTTTAGCTTTTCATCAAGTTGGTTGATTGAAGAAAATAATACTTCAGATTAAAGACTCAATGCATAAACTACAAAAGTAAAGTGTAGGAAATAGACAAATTCATAATAGTTTAAATGTACTTTTCCTTGATAGTGAGATGAAATATAGAGTTAACTGTTATTATTATTTTTTGACTTTTCCTTATTTTCAGAATATTTGCTCAGTTATATAGTATTTCTTCGATTCTTACAAAATTGATAAAAGACAATTACAAATTTTCTCTAGAATCCAAAGATTTATAACTCTGGTAGTGATAGGCTTAGTTATGACGTTTTAGCATTTATTATAATTATGTCTTGGATACTGGAGAAACCGATCATTATAATTCTATATTACTTAAAATATAACGAGCTTGAAAATTATTGATTGAGATATACTCAAACGAGATTTACTTATTTTTATATTAAAGTAATGTAGAAGAAGTTTTGTGAATTTAATATTCCAAACAAGGATGATCAAAATTTTGTTTGAGGTAATGAATTCAAATAAAAATTAAATCAACTAAAATTTATTGAAAAATTTATTTAAAATACTTTTTATATTGCTCAATTAAAATAATTTCTATTTATTTTAATTATAAAACGATCCTGTTAAATTATGGTAAATTAGGTTATTCTTTTACAGCATCCAAAATATTATATTAAATGTAACGAATTAAATTATAACGTGAATAATTATTCTATATGTAAATATATAATTACAAAAATTTACTTATAAATATTGAACAGAATTAATAAATATTAAAAGCTTTATTATATCATGTACCATTAATAAGGATCATTTATGTAGATAAACATAAATATCAATATGTACTAAAACAAAGCCATAGTGTTGTAAATTGAAATTAGATAATAATATTATTGTTACATTACATATTTACGCGTTATCTATCTTTGTTAATTAATAATATATATATATATATATATATATATATATGAATTAATTTTGTATATATATGTTAATTTTGTATAAATTACAATTTCGATTTACTTTCTTATTATAAAATATTGTAACTTTTATTATTTTATTTCTTTTAATTGTATTAAATTATTCTATTTCTTTAATAAACTTTACAATAAATTGTCAGTTGATTATGATACATACATATTCATGCAATAATTATCATATACATTTAAAGTATATATTTTGAATATCCTAGACAATATTTCATCATTAAACTATCTACAACTTCAGAAAAATAAATTATCATGCAATTAACACAATGTTCTTGTACTTTTATGTGTTGCTTATATGATTTTAGTTTATTTATTTAATTTTTTATCATTTATTAAAAGATTTATTTTAAAAGTCTTAATGAGAGATTTATTTCAGGAAAAAATAGTTAAATTATATATTAAAATAATCTGATATTTAATATTTTAATTAAATTCAAGTAATCGTAGAAACGTTTAATTTTATACATTTCCCCCCTAATTCTTTATAATTCTCTAATCTATCAAATGAATTACAACTTAAATTATCAATTTATAAAATAATAATATTATGTTTATCTATTTGTATGAGATAGAAATTATTCCAAAAAAACCAAACAATCCATAGAATTCTGTTATGCTCAATATATCAATCATATATTAATCCACGTATCTAGTTCAAATACTCATTAACTTTGGTATAATATTAATACAAAATAAAGCCTTTGTATTATGTAATCCTTGATAAAGTAGTATTTGTAATCGCAACTGTTCAATTTTAAATCTCCATACGAATTTAGTATTAATAATTTTTAATACTTTTTATTAATTAAGTAATCAAATAATTTATCAATAATTAATGATAATAAAAGAAAAGAAATTAATTGTTAATTTTTTTTCTATAGTTTTTGATTATAAACACCAACAATTGAATTTTTCGTTAATTTATATTTAAATTATTGTTTAATAAAATATTCACTTTTTTAACATTTAATATTCTGTTGAGAAGTAGTGAATTTTCAATTGAATTTATTTTCACGCTTTAAAAAACATATTTCTTAAACTAATCTTAAAATATTTTCTAGTCACACTTATATTACGATAAACTACATTAAATTAAGAAGAATTAAAAAGTATTTGTAATATATCTTTAATTTATAGATAAAATCTTTTAAACTACTTATAAATCAACATGAATGTTGTTAAAGTTTCTGAATACTGAAACGGTTTTTATTTTAAATTTTTTAAAACTTATTCTTAAAATTTTTCTAAAGATACATAAATGTACATTTTATATTAATTCTTTTGTGTATACAATCAACGAATTTTATTTTTATATTTAAATATTTTTATTTTTTGTATGTACTATATATCAGACATTTATTATACTATATAAATTTTATTTTTGATCTTGGTACAATAACAATTGCATCATTTTAATTGGTGTTATAAAAAGCTCTAAAGAATTTTCATATAAATATAGTTTGAAGTAAGTGTTACAGTAGTAAAAAAAAAAAATTAAAATATAATTTAACATCATTTAATAGTTTACATTTTCAAATTTTTTTAAATAAAAATTCAAGAATTCTGATTTACTTGTATTATTTATAATGTACAAGATGTAAAGAAATAATATTACAAACGAGAAGTAGAATAATATAAGTTCATACACAAAAAAACTAATAATCGTAATATTATATACAAAATAACAATAATGTGAAGTTCAGAGAAATAAAATAGTAAGAAGTAAAAGGTTTACGTCTGAACCTAGAAGGTAAGCGTATATTACAAAGATCGACTTTTTATAACATAAAAAATATAAGAAAAAAAAAACTTATGTAACAAAAAATATATTTCTTGTGTGCTACATTCACTTTTAGAACATGAAAAAGGAAAACCGAGAAAAATAAAATATAGAAATGAAAAGTGAAAATAAATGCTAAAGTGTTCGTAAAATAAAAAGGATGAACATGGAAGTATTTAGTCATTTGAACCGAGATACGAAAATGAAGGACAAGTAGTCAATGAAAAAAATCAGTTTTATAGATTTATGGATATAATTGAATCTTTAAAAGATTTTACATAATGTTGTCATGTTTATGTGTTTTCATAGAAAAATAGTTAAGTTTATTCTATAGATTAATCAAGTATTTAACTAAAAATATTATTAAAATGTTATTTACTTCAAAGTGTAGTGATTTAAAAATACTTAGAATTTTTTTATTTAACTTGAGCCTCCAAATGTTTTCAGTCGTGTTTTTCAGTGGTGTTCATTAGCTTATCAACGAAATTATCTTTATAAGTTTTTTTTCTTATTCACTATTCTCTTATTTTTAGAGTGCATTTTTTAATTTCTTCAAATTCTTGAACTTTTAAGATATTCTTGCATTTTGAAATGCAAAAATATTAATAACATCAAGTTTTCTGTCGCTGGGTATCCTTTTGCAACAGAAGTCATTCTTACTGATTTTCAAATAGATAAACCATTTTTCAGCTATACCAAAATCAAATCAATTTTTCCAGCAAGAGAATAACCTATTCTTTATACTACAATAAATAAAAAGATAATTATGCAAAAAAAAAACTAAATGAATTTCCATGAAAATAATAGCTTACACTGATTTAAAAGTATCTGAATTTTGTGCATCTGTTTTATATAGCACAATAATCTTGCCTAAAATTAAATTATAATATGATTATTAAAAATTTAATGCATTAAAATCTTTTTTTATACAGATGAATAAAAAAGAAATGTATATTAAAATACAGTAGCACAAATTCTGTACACCTTCTTGATTGAATGAAATCATGTTATGAAAAAATTGTATAAATGAAACGCATAAGTAAATGCAATGCCACGTCTTTTATTTAAGAAACATTAAAACCGTGAAAAATTTTTTAAATATAAATATGTACTATTATAAATTAGAAATTTGTAATACTCAGTCTTGTAGTTTAAAGATAATAAAAATAAATAACTTTTAAGACATTAAAATAAATGATATTATTATTGTTTACAGTTATTTACAAATATTGTAATTTGGTTTCTATAAGAAAAGAATATGGATATTAAAATATTGGTTGATCTAAAAATAGTCCCAGAATAATTATATAAAATGAATGAATATTTATTAAGAAAAATAGGTAACAAATATTGTTAGAGTATAAATATGTATCTATAAATCAAATTTTATTATAATATATATATATATATATATATTATTTATATATATTCTCTATAAATTGTATACATAAACTATCAATTTAAATATAATATTAAAATAAATTGATAAATATTGAGAATTGATCATTTTTCTATCATGTTACGAAATGACATTTTGATTAAAAGTGAAGTAAAATCAGATAGAAAGAAAAATAAATATATATATATAGAAAGTATCAGAGAAACTATACAAAAAAAGAGCAAGAAAAAGAGAGAGAGAAAGAGAATGGGAATGAGTAATGAGTGAAGCAGCATATTTAAAACGCTGCGAAGTAAAATTTTATTGCGTATTCATATAGTTTTATCATTTCACTCAGCTACATCAAAATTATAGTTAAGTAACCAATAGATCTTTTAATATTTAGCAGTAATATTTAAAAATTACGTTGTTTTTTAAAACAAAGAGAAAAAACATTTTTAGAAAATCCATGGTTGTATTTTACATTAATTACAAAAAAACTGTAGTTAGTAAAACTTAATATGCTTGATAAATAAAATTCTAATTATTTAAAAAATTTTCTATTATTAATAATAATATATAACCAAGTTATTTAGATATTTAATTTTATTTAAATTTCTATTTATGAAAGTTTGTAGAAGTTAGTACAAATAATATATTATGGAAAGTTTAATATAATAATCTATAAAAATAAATTAATCAATCAATTGTTTTAAAGTGTCAGCTAATCAATACTAAATCTAATATATATTATTTGACATTTATTACCACATAATAAAAATATATTTTAAATTATTTTTTAAGGAAAGAAAAATATTTTTAAAATTGATTGCTAAAAAAATATCTTTTATATTTTTTGATACAAAAAATACTTTAAAAAATTATAAACACAGATTAAATTAATAATTAATAAATTAAAATAGGTTTAAAACAATTTTTTAAAAATAAAATTGTTAATGATATGAATATTTATCAATGGTATTATATCGATAATAATATTGGTATTTTATGTATAATTAGTTACTTATAGAAAAATACACGTGTGTTTTGTGCTGTAAAATTTTATTTGCAAAAGAAAAAAGTTTATTTATGGTGATCATAAAACGATTCGTTTTTAGTAATTTTCTATTTCCACCAGCATTAATAAATTAGTCATATATAATTTATATATGACATAAAAAATAATATAAAAATTTTTTTATTTTCATAATAGTAATCTCTTAAGTTATTAAATGCTGTAGTACTTAAATTTTATGGATATCCAAGTGTAATAACAAATTAAATGAAAGTGAAAAAAGTTGAATGAAAGTTTATTCTGGTAATTATGTTAAATATTTTTTTATTTTTTATTTTAACCCTTGATGAAACGAGAATATTATCATTCAAGATCATGGCCAGTCGGTTGTTAATAAACAGATGGACTAGATTGAGTTTTATTAATATTTTTTATTCGTTTTCATTCATCATTAAAATATCTTAAGTGAAAGTAATGAGATGTTTTCTTTGCTTATATATTTATACTTTTTAGATACATATTTTCATTATCAATTATAAAACAAATGGTTCAAAGTACAAAGTTTAAATAGTACAAAGTAAATCCTTCTAGTTTAATTAGTCTAACTACAGAGAAACATATTCCTCTGATTTATAAAGATCTTTGAACAACAGTTTATTAACGAGGTATTTGACTCGACAAAATTCCAAAGAGAGATTTAATTGAATATTAGTATAGCTTATCACTCTAAAACACTTACAGTCGGAGGCTAAAATTGTTAAAATTATCGCTTATTTGAATACAGCCATATTATATATGCTTTGTGCTTAATTTCAATGAAGAAGTTTTATACGCAAAGCATTGATCGTAAAAGTATTCGACATATTTATAAATCTTTATCAAAATTATATGAAATAAAAAACATGAAAAACTTAATTAAAATGACGGCATGAAGTTTATAAAAAAAGAACAGATTAAGAATACATTAAAGTTTTTAAATTATTCGCGAAGATTGAATATGTACCTTTTTAATTTAAGAATATGCAAATCTACATATAGATGTTAAATTTTTTTTATATATGGCATGTTGCCGTATAATTTCTTATATTAATTTAACTTCTTAATTGCATAATCTTTGTTGGGATGACCATACTTGATTTGTACCACATGTATTTTGTACTACTTATTTTAGCTTTGTTAAGTACAATTAAGAAATTAAAAATAGGATCAAGTAATTAAGTTTTAAAGATTGAATCTTTTAATTAAATAAGTTTTACTCTACTACTATGTTAATATATTAATATATTCATTATGCTAATTAAACTATAAACTATTCAATATAAAAATATGAATAATATTCAATAAAATATTTAATAGACTAGATATAAAAAAAAATTTGTATTTTAATTGAAATGTACCAGAAATTTATAGTCAATAATTGTTCATAAATTAAAGTACATACATTTTTTTACAATTATATTACATTTTATTTTGGCATTTTTTAATTACTACTTTATTAACTGATCAATCATCTAAATTTTTAAGTAATTTACTTATATCAAATTAACTTATTTTTCAAGGTGTGCAATAGCCTTTCATGAAAAGGGGAAAAAAACAAAAAGTCGATACGTATTTCCGGTTTACAACACATACGTATATCCGTCCAGTTTGAGACATAACGTGTGCTTTTATATTAAAAATGTTAGACGTAACCTGGAGGTCATACGTAAATGCAATGCCACATCAACGATTTAACCGTTCCTTGAGGCGACATGCGGTTTATATTCGCAATAGTCCACTTGGCTGATGAAGATAAAATGGGATAATTATGGAGTCTATCGAGATCGCAGGCGTGCGCACTTGTGCAACAGAGTAAATTTCATTGAGACACGCGAGATCGCTTGGACATGAACGAGTCCCTTGATAAGGAAAGAGCGAGAAGGAAGCACAAAGAAGAAATCGGCTCAGAAGAATAAGGGTGGATAAGAGAAAAAGGGAAGAGAAGTGCTCACGATTTAAAGAATAGTGCATGCGACAAGATAAGCAAAAGACAGTAGAAGAGGAAAGAAATCGAAAGGAGTTTTCGACTAGATATGTGGAAGGAAATTACTTTCCTTATAGACTCGAAACAACTTTAAACTTTTTTGATATATAATATTTGAATTATAATATTGACAAAACAGACTGTTTTTTAAATCTTTACCTTTTTTATTATGTGTAATTTTCAAGTTTTGAGCTTTAATTGTAGATAAACTGAAATTTAGAGGCTTAAACATACTAATGAGGTGTGAATTACTAGGCACCGTATCTATAATGAATCAAAGATATTACATGTTCAATACTTAAGAATATTTTCTTTTACTTTCACAAGATTAATTATAAGTCATTACATAATTTCTGACTTTTAATGAATTTGTATAAATGTAATTGGTAGAACATAGTGATAAATTAGTTCGTTATTTATTATTTGTTTGAAAGATAATTTTAATTTAAAGTTTTTTGTGTACCATAACAAAATATCAGTTCATAATGTACTACGCGTATAAATATGATCTACTATATAATTATTATTATTCATTAACATTTATAGTTTTATATAATTGTTATATATTTACTATACAAAATTTATTATAAATCTAATATATGTTTGTACATCTGTCCGAAAATATTTAATATAAATATGTAATATAAATAATAATAATAAACTTTTGTGCTTTTAAAAGCTTTCAGTCCATCAAAATTATAACTAATTTAACAAAAATTTATATTAAATTGTCTGTATTTATATTTAAAGAAAATAAGGTATTTATAGAAATGTTAATCTTTATTTTCAAAAAACAATTTATAATATTAAATATAATATATCGTAATTATCATATAAATCAAGAATATTTCATTTTCTATACAGTGAATTTTTTACTAGAGGAATAATTTTACAAATTAATTATTTTAAACATATTAACTCAAATACTATTAAATATAATAATAACGTAAATATTACAATATTTTAGATTAGTGTTTCATTATCATATTCAAAATAAATAACTGTTTAATTTTTGTTTTATTATATATGAAATGTTTAGAAATCAAACTACGACTTGCTATAAAATATATGCGTAAAACATATTATTTTGAAATAATTCTTTGTTTATACTCAGTTGGAAAAGTAGATATAAAATTGTTTCATCTGAAAATTTATTTTATTGTATTATCATGAAATATTTTAATAATGATTAAAAAAAACTATAAATTGTGATATGTACGAATATATCAAATAAAGTTGTGAAATATTTCGGTAACATACATTTTTATATGAATAATATATATTATAACAAGAAAGATAGACATTGTAAAAGGTTATTTTATTAGTAATTATATGAGGTTATAATTTGATTTGAAATATTAAAAAGTAGATTTCCTGTTGAAGATAAAGTATCGAAAAGGACGCTCATTAATTTTTAATTCTAGTGGCAATTTGCATTTGCTTAATTTAGGTGCTGGGACATCTTCACTAATTTTTTCTAGCTGATTTTTTTTGAGCACGCCCACTTTTCTTTTTTAGTTTTTGGCAACACTGACATCTCTGCCTTTTCACACCAATTTTAAAATGCATACAGTGCTTCGAATCGTAACGCGCCTCCGTTAAATCACAAACCTTCCTTTAAATTGAAATCTAGTATCCTATGAAGAAAGGTGCAATGTCAGCAAGACGAAGCAGACAACGACTTTCTTCGATGAAAGAAAATTTCTTTTATAAAAAAAAAAAAAAAAAAAAATGACAAAGAGCACTCTTGTTTTTCACTCTAACAAATTTTAATTGTTTTTTTAATTTGCGCTCAATTATTTTGAAGAAAATGATCTTACATAAACTGAAATTCTATTTACTTTCATATATTAAGATGAGTCATTTATTTTCTTTTTGATTATATATCCTTCTATCTTTGATTTAATTATAGCATTAAAATTAACTTAAAGAATTAGTGTAAACTGATAGTAATATACTGATGTGTATAATGAATAGAAAAAATCAAATATATAAAACAATAAATAAAGATTTGTATATTTATCGTTGATAGAATTATTTAATTAAATATAAATTTTTAAATTATTTTCGAATTTAAATACTTTTTACGCAACAAGTTTAAAATAATTTAGAGTGATAATTTTTTTTCTTCGAAAGACTGTTAATTGTTGTATTTGGATTGATTTTGGAAGTTGAAGGTTGGTGGAAATAAAACTCCTTTTGTAGGTAAGCCGCACATATCTAAGCATTTTATTCATCACAGAACACCATTACACAATCGCACAATCCCGAGGTGTTAGCGCAACTGACCTTACAATAATTTCTCGCGTGTAATTAAGTCGCCGAACTTAGCCCCGCCCCTAGTGATTCGATTTTCATTTATTTTTCCCCGAATCAGGAACGGTTGGTCTTATTTTTTCAACCGTTACGACGTCTCGAACTTTCCGATCAAACATATTTTCCAACCCCGCGTCCGCGTACATTCACACTTCGAACATTTTCCTAGGCATAAAAAACTCCCGGCTTGTCGACGGGAGAAAAAGCCGAAACAATCTAAACGCACATTCTCATGAATTGACACAATATTGCAATGTAAAAATAACGGTACGTCTTCGTCTCCAGAAATTATAGAAAGGCAAGAAAAGGTAACGGGTCATGCAACGCGAATGAGAGAGAGAGCGAGAAAGAAATGAGAGTACTAGAGAAAGGGGGAGAGAGAGATTGTGAGATTGTACGGCTCGGCCGAGTCATATACGCGAGGAAGAGAGAGAGAAGATGGAGACGTCCACGAGTGCGCCTTTCCGACACACAAACATTCCTACGTATTTGCACACATACTCAAGTAAAGCCCTTCCCATTTCACACAAACGACGGAGCTATAAGTACGTCCAATATAAGCCACTTCGCTACACACACGGCCAAACGCACAACACAAAACTGCGCATTTTAATGGCCCTTTTTGATGATTTTCACATCGAGGGGTTCTCCGCTTCCTGGACGTACGTCTTCTGGGACCATAGCCAGTTTCCGCCCCTAAGAAAGATCAATGAATAATATTATCACTGCTATTAATTTAGCTATTAATTTCCATAAAATTTTACAAAAATTATCAAGTAGAAAAGAGAAATAGAAATATTATTACACAGAATAATTGAATTATTACACTTCAGTCGCAGTTGATTTCTAAACTAAATTTCCATTATAGTTACCTTGACGATCCATTGAATGATTGGATTTATCTCTTTCGTTTTTTTTCGTAGACTAACAACATTTCGAAAACTTCTCTGGCCTTCCAGCTACTCGTAGCTTTGACCCTTTTATCATTTATGAATGACTACGCTAACAAATAGGAGACTTAAATAAATTCTGTCGATCTTTATGAACTTCTCACTATTCTTACTGACATCTATTAGGTAAATCATCAAAAATTCATTCAAAACTTGTATTCCAAAATAAAAAAGGTAAATATTATTACCTCTTCTTTTCACAAACTAACTTACTTATTGGATGCCTAAATTATTCAACATAATATAAATATAACTAATCAATGATAGTAAAAAACGATTCGCAAAAAAAAAGAAATGTTAATAACAACTGCTACCGTAAATTTACTGTATTAGTGTTTATATTTAAAGTACAAAGATATTAAACGTCGACAAATATAAATATAAATATATATACAACTTTTCGATGATTTACTTACAAGTTAATCTTTTTTTTATTATTTTTTATTGCTATTTATATTTCTCTAGATCAAAGTGATAGATAAATTTACAAAAATTCACTGTTTAATCGTGTCGTTGACCACACATAGCTCATGATTTTCTATTAGAAATTAACAAATTTTATTTTAATGGTTAGTTTCTATAGATCGTATATTTAAAGACATTCTATTTTCTATGCACAATAAATTTTTATTGTAATGCAAATATTTCTATTGGACAGAACGATTAACTATTGATTCTTGAGCTTAATTGTATAAAGGAAAATATTGAAATATACATCATAGTCAATTGATCACGAAATTTCGTTTTTGATACTTGTAACTTATAAAAAATTTATAAAAATTTATTTAAGATAAAAAAATATTAATATTTGCAATGATTTCATCAATATATGATCATTTATTTTACTTTTCAATTCTTATCAAGTTAAGTTGCGATAACACCTATTGAAAAGAAGAAAAAATTTTATTTGATAAGCAACATGTATAATAAATCAATTCACTTTAATTAAAAAAATAAATATCAAAAATATTATACTAAATTATAGTTATATTATAAGGTGTAGTATGGATTTTATTAAATAGTTTTATTTCATTTGTCGTTGAATAATAATTAAGATAAGAATTTTTTATTAAAATTAATTAATTAAAAAAACTTTTTAAGTTAATATTTTTAATTATTCAAGCTTAAATAAAATTTATTCCATGTATATAATATTTATTTTTGAATATTAATATATATAATTGAAGTAAATTTTAACTAAAATATTTTATTTCACTCCCTATTATCTAATTAAAATGTAGAATATTTGTTTGTTATCTGAAACGTCTAAAGTATGGAAATATAACTTTTAAAAATATTAAATAGTAGTTTCTTTTGAATGGTTATTTATTGAATTACTAATTTTTTACTCCCCCCTCCATCTTATCTTTTCTAGTTTCAACCTTTGGCATTTGCATTTCGTGATAAACACATAAAATAGCTGAAAAGCGCGATTACGATTCATAGGATAAAAAGAATATATTAAATAATCCTCATAATTATTGTAAATAATGAAACTTAAAAATCCCTTTTATACTTTTTTTTGTAGAAAGGAAGACAAATTTAACTTCAGTAAAGTAAAATAATTAACGTTACACATATTTAACTAAAAAAAATTATTCAAAAAGATTTTTTTTCTTATTTTCAGAATTGTATATTTTTACAATAATTTGTGTATTATATCTTATTTAAAAAAATTATTCAATACGGAAGATATCTATCACAAACATTTTTTTCCGATAAAATGAATTTAGAAATACGATATAAATCTTATTTATAACAAAATTTTTGTATTTATAATTTAATTGAAAAACTTTTTACATTGTTCAGAGAATAATCTATAAAAGAATAAGTTAAAAATATTTTAATAATAATCTTTTCAATTAAAAAAATAGAAAATTACAAAACTAATATATTTTAAAAAAAAAATTTAATTCCATGATAAATTTTGTTAGCTGATATTATTATATTAATTATCTTAAAAATCAATATCTTCTTTCACTTATTTGTTAACACTTATTTTATATTAAATCTATGAATCTCCAAATGCTTTGTTTAAGTTTCAGATAAAATTAAAAAATTAAATGGATAGACCGTTATCTATAGCTTTTATAAATTATTATAAAAACAACAAATTTAAACTGATAAATATATTATTTAATTATATTTTATATAATTGAATTAGCGCCTACCAATTAATGTTGGCGGCCAGATTAATTTTAGTAACATAAACTATAACTGTTATAAAGTATTAAACTAATTATTTCGGTTTTCTTAAAGATAATGAAAATACAACGCTATAAATTAGTTTCTAAGTACACCACTACTGGTATCGAGTAGTGAAATCAAGTTGTAATTATTTTCCAAAGTACTGCATAATAAAAATATTTGTATCAAAAGTGATACAGAAAATTCCATGAATAATATCCCAACCACGATTAATGTTTATAATATAAAAGGGTGTGGTCCTAATTTACAACTCTTATAATCATATTAAATTCTGTTATCTGCAAAAAGTATCGCTTGTACAAACTTCACACTGAAACTAGGGAAATTTATTAGCGCAACTGAAAAACGTCCGTTCCACATGCAAATGTTACTTATTCATACAACTTCATATTTACAGTCGCAATATAGTAACGTTAATAATACACACGGACGTATAAGCACATGTACATAGAGCGGCCACACCTACATGATTTCGGAGAGCTGCTTATTCAGATTTATGGAATGTTAGAAAGTCTCACCCTCTCTCGTATAATAATGCGTGTTGCTCGGGTTTATTACGTACGATGCTTGAGATCGCTCAAACGTTAAATTATACACTTTATCATAAATGCTGCTCCTTAAATCAACGAGCCTCTTAAATCTCTTGCACGACTCTTTCCGCGAATTATAATCGCGAGCTAACATAGCAAATTCATAGCCCATAGATTAGCGAACCCTTAAAAGTATGTGTATCTGTGTTTTCGGGCTGTATGTGTACATTCACATCGAATGCGAGTGCAACTGGTGGTTAAATTGTTTGCGAAAAATAGTCGTAGTCTACTTGATTCTGATGATGTGCATACAATGACACTCAAGCTATGTGCAGGAGTTTGCAACAAAAAGTTTCGTAAATTAGCGTATTGTCTTTGAAAGCAATAACATATAAATAAAAATATTTTCTAAGGATTTATTTTATACTTTTTTAACTGTATTACTGACTATTTTTTCTCGAAACAACTATTAAACATGAAAATTAGTGTACAAGATTCAAGAAGACATTAAAGTGCATTTAGTATCTATTAGTTTTCTAAAAATTTGTTCTTTTATTATTGATGTAAATATAAGCTTCTCAAAATTTGAGTTTTTCCAAGCAATTTTATATTAATACATTGTAAGATATTCTGCTTTTAAAATTTTTTATGAACAAAATTTTTAAATTTACATAATAATGTAATTATTTGCTTAGAGTATTTATAAGGTCTTTTTAATTAATCTAAATAGATTACTTTCTTGACTATACGATTAATTTTTCTTTCAAAATATTTAATTACATGAAGTTAGTTTAATATTTTCAATATTTAAATTAAATAATGACATCGATAGAATTGTCTAGTGAATCAATTTTAATATAATCAATATTATATAATTATTTTTATATTGGTAATTGAAATCTACCTTTGTAAATTAATCTAATTTTTCTAATAACATTATAGGAAACTATGTTTTACTATAATATCATTTTATAATCAATAAATTAAATGTATGATTTTATATTTAACTTAAAAAATTTACATTAATCATCGATAGTCTTTACACATATAACAAAAATATAATAAATAAAATGTAAAAATATATCAAAGATTTTTTCCATAAAAATTATGGTCTAATCTCTTATAGTATCAAATATAAATTTGAACTACTTAAGTTTAAGGTTTTTTATAAAGTATTCCTAGATTTTGATACTGGCTAACGTGTATAAAGCTTACAATTTTATAAGACTTATGAATAAAATGATAACGAATTTATTTTCATAGTAGATTCCATAAGTATGTTCCGATATAAATATATTTGTGAAAAGGAATTAGTTGAATTTTTTATTTCTTTTTTCAAAATTGTTTCATGAAAAATGTTCGTATCTTGTTACATACTTGTAAAGATCAACTTTTATGTGCGAGAGTAAGTGGCATGAAAGTTTATTGTCCATGGTATTTTGCATATATTGTGATTTCAAGATGATCTTTTAATCACTGCATTCTTATTGTCCTAAAGATAATCGTTTACAATCACTATAATCATGATTAAAAGTTTAGAATACATATTATTAATTTTCAAGAAAATAATAAGTACACAATATTATTTCATGTAATATTATTGTAGAAATTTAATAACATAATTTATCGATATTCTAGTATATCGAATACATAAAAAACTTTATTTCTTCTGAATATTGATTGGAAACTGAAATAGTATATGGTACATATATCTAACTAAACGATATTTTTATATTATAGTTTTAAAATTTGTATTTATATATATATATAAAAATATGTATAATGTCCTTTTATTTAATTGTAAGTACTTTATACTTATTTAAAAAAAATTACATGCTCCAAATGATTTTTCCAAAAATATTATTGTATAGAATTTTTTTATTAAAATAATAATTAATAAATTCATCGTTTTAATAAATTAAATTAAATCATAAATTCCAAACATGTTCAAATTAAAATATTCAATATCAAGTCAATCTTATATAATTGACTTATCTAGAGCATCGCTACTGTTACGTCGCGCACTATTTATGTTTTATCAAATTAATACACGCGGCATTAAAAAAAGATGTATAAGCGTTTTCACCCTTTTCAGTACGCGTCCGCGCACTAACTCAGGACGGAGGGGTGATTCAGTTAAAAGTTTAAAAATAAAAAAAAATATTAATAAAAAAGGAGAAATGTATTCGAGGTTATACGTACAACATACGTAAACTTTTTAATTTATAAAAGAAAAAGAAAGGGGAAGGTTTTAAATAATATGTGAAAATGTATATATATTATGTGTATGAATAAACTTATTTCTTACTTTTATGGAAATCGTCGACAATGGAGTGATTTGACCAATTACTGCAGAATATATCCTTAGGCAACAAAAATAGTGAAAAGTTTGGAGAAAAAGAAAATCTTATGAAAAAAATGAGTTTGGCTCTAGGCAAAAAATGGAAATTTGACTGACCTTCACCTGATTTTTTCTCCCTTCTTATTATTTTTTAATACAGAGTGTATGGATAAGTGAGGAAATTTTATAGCTTTTCTCAGAAAATTACAATGAATTTTCTATTTTCTTTAATGTAGTAATAATTAATTAATTAATTAATTCAATTAATAATATCATGAATATCTTGCCCATAACTTTGTTTACAAGTGTATTTTTTTGTTTTTTAAAATTTCTTAATTTTTACCAAGTTATTCAATATTATTTAATTATTTCTCATAATAACAATAGAAGTATTATGTTTTTATTTAATGTAAGTGAGTGAAAATTTGATTAAGTAATTTAGAATTTTATTTTACAAGTTTCGTTTGTTTATTAGTGTAAAATTATGAATTTATGTAATAAACGAAGTGCGTCGATTGGACTAATTTAATCATTTTCTTATAATTAAAACTTATTTTAATAATCCTCACAAGCAGGATGATTTCCATTAGTAATTGTAGAGTAGGTGCAAAAGTTTTTGTTAATGCAAATAATGTTTATTAATTATTACAAATAAAAATGCATCTACATCATTGTTGGTGTTATTTTTCTACCATTTAACCTATACAAATTGTGTGCGAGAGCTGTGGAAATATTTTGAAAGGGTCTGTTTTTATTTTTATTGTTTTTATATTATGCTTTTCTTTGTTTATGTCTAATTTTCTTTGTCTCAGTTTGTATGCTTAGGAATTTTCCTTGTTCACCTTTCTTCCAGTTTGTTTTACATAGAGTTGTATAGCACTTTTTTTTTCTCTATAGATTCTTTTTGTGGTACCTTTCACAGGTCAACTTTTGACTTTTCTGGTCTTTGACTCTTTTCAGTATCTAGAAATTTTCCCAATTAGCGTGAGAGAGAAAGAAAATAGTATTTTATCTTTCAGTTTTATTTTTCTAAAAAATATTATTAGTTTTAGTATTTCTTTTAATATCACTATTAGTTTTATTATTAGTCTTATAATTTGTATCGTATAGATTTCTTATTTCTACGTATGATTATAATTATTATATTTAATCAATTTTAATACATTTACTTATATTTTATTTAGTTTTCTATTATTTATTATACTTCAATTATAATTTGTATTCAATTGATAGTTACTGTTTTACCATTATATCTTTTGATAAATTTCTTGTTTGTTTCATAATTTTTATTTATTAATTATAATTATGGTTTCTTATTATTAATACCTATTTTTGATATCTATTGTTATTATTAATTATTATTTTTAAATGTTTATTCCAATGTTTTATGTTAATTTTTTAAGGTTTTATTAAGTTTAACTATTATACATTATTAAAATTACTTATTAATATTTCTTATTACTATCGAATATTATTATTTTTTCAAATGTTTATGTTTATTTTATAAATTTTATTAGTTATAAATTTATTTCATTGTTAATAATTAGGTATAATTGTTAGTAATAATAATTATTATTAAATTATCATTATATTTATATATAAATATATAAAAATTTTTTTTACTATATTTTTTTTTTTTTTGTTCAAATAAAATAATAATAATGATTACATGTATTAAATATTTTAAATTCGTATTTTTTCATGTATAATTTTTTAAATAAATTCCATTGTTTCAGTTGTCGTCGTAACACTACAATTATTACAAATACGATTGATATATAAATACTAAAGTAACGTTCGCGTCAAAATTAATTATATTTATATAATTAGTCCATATTTATATAAATATATGACAGAAAAATCAATAAAAATATTATTTTTATAGATCACTTTTACATTTTTAATGAATTATCAATCGTAATGTTACGTCGTGGTAATTTTCACTAACTAACAATTAAAATATCCTCCCCTTTTAGCCTATGCTTGCGCACACTAGTTTGGGACGGAGGGATGATTCGGTTCGCGAATTTTAAAATAACTCACAACAAAACAATAAAAAAAACACAAATTATTTGTTGAGGTTAGCCAGATAACCTCTATACGTAAAAAAAAAATTTGATGAAACACTTTTAATATTGAAGGAAAATAAAGAAGAACAGTCAATGTAAATAAAAGGATTTATTTCTTACTTTTTCTATTGCGATTGAGAGTGTGTGTGTGTATATGTGTGTGTAGTGGCTGATCTGCGAACTTGACAGCTTTGTCAGAAAGGATAAACCCAGTGAAAGAGTAAAAATTGTTAATTGACAATACTTGGAATTTGAATGATCTTGAAAAAATGGAACTTGACTGCTGTTGTAAAAAACTAAATTTTGAATGCCCTTCACATGGTTTTTCCTCCTTTTTTATATAATTTTTCTAACACAGGGTGTATGAGCAAGTGAGAAAATTGTATAGGTTTTCCTGGAAAACCGCAATAGATTTTCGTTTTTCCTTTTATTTGATGATAATTAATTAATTAATACAAACTTTAATTTTATGAAAACATGTTCCATACCCCTATTTACATGTGTATTTTTTTATTTTTTAAAATTTCTTATTATTTATTGAGTTATTTGATTTTGTTTAATTATTTCATTAAACAACAATGGAGTGTAGTATTTTTATTTTACATAAGTGAGCGAAACTGAACTAATGTGTTACAATTTTATTTTATAAATTTTGTGTGTTTATTGTTCTAAAATTCTGAATTTATTCAACAAAAGGTGTACGTCAATTTGATTAATTTAGTGATTTGCTTATGATTAAATCTTATTCTAATAATTTTGGTGAACAGGATGATTTTCTTCATTTGCTAAGGAGTGATTGTAATAGATTTTGTTAATTTAAATAATGTTAATTAAGAATTATAAATAAAAATGTGTTTAATTAGTTGTTGGTGTTATTATTTCATCATTTGATTTATGCTAATGATGTGCGAGAGCTGTGGAAACATTTTAAAAGGATTTGTTTTGTTTTTTATTAAATATTTAATGTAATTTTCTTTGTTTATGTATTATTTGCTTTGTCGCAGTTTGTGTGCTCAGGCGTTTGCCTTGTTCACTTTCTTTAAGTTTTTTTTACATAGTTTTAGATATTCCTTTCTTTTCTACATAATTTTTTGTTATACATATTACAAGTCAACTTTTCACTTTCCTTGGCTGCTGCCGTAACAACAAATTATCAATTATCTATAGTACAGATTGTAAATTTATGATATAAATTTATGATAGATGTGCAAATAATTATTAATAAACAATTTAAGAAACTCAATTATGTCTTTTATAATTGTCAACTTAAGTACTTAATATATGACAAATACGTGTTATTGTCAATAAAAAAATAAAGATAATTATGTGATGTCGAATAGCGAACTAGATAAAATTTTTAAATCATAATTGAGGAAAAGACACAATGAAGAATGAGAGAAATGTCGGATTCATATGTTATATCATTAACAAATTTTATTTTATAAATTTTATACCTTTAATAATCGAGAAATTCGTTTTTTAAGCTTCATCTAATCGAAAAAAAAACTACTATCCGATATAATTTATGTAGGAAGAATATGATTTAACATGAACCTCCCCTGATTTTTAAGAAGCGAAAAATATAGACATATATTTATTTTATTTATATTTTAGTTAAACTAAAATTCAAGTAAAAAGATAATAAGTTACATAAATCATACATTTTATAAATAATACAAATTTTTTAAATAATGTACAGACTATATTAATGCTGGGTAAAAGTCAGATTAACGTGCAACTAAAAAAAGTGGAAAAAATGGCACACAGTAATAATATTCTTGAAGATAATTATATTTTTGTGTTATAATAAAGAGCATATAATGAATAAAATAATTGTAAAAGATAAAAATTTTATTAAAAATTATATAAAGTTTATTGCATATCACACAATATTAAATAAGTATTTTTTTTAATTTGTTCATTCTAAAAAATTAATCTCATTTATTTGAAAAATATTTTAATATTTGCACTACAATGTTAATCAAGTATAATTAAAATGAATTAAAATATTTCAATTGTAGAAATTTTTACAACTTACTTTCATTGCATCGTTTACTTTTTAAAGTATCATAAAGTTGTTTTTTACCATTCACTACTAAAACGTCATCTTGAAAACTTATTATGTGAAACTGCATTTAACATAATTTTTATAAAAACTTTTTAACAGGCGCTAAAATTTCCCACATACAGTCATGAACATATACATGTGTATATTTAAAATCAAACGAATACTAGATTTTCTAGCATTACTGGAAGTGAGATAAAGGGAAAAAGGGTGAGTTGCACCTAACAAAATTCTTGTATGTGTTAATCTGAGGTGGTCTTCATTAAGCATTCAAACGTACTTCATACGAACCCAAGCGTCATACTCTCACTACGCATCAATTATAATTCTATATGTATTTATATTTCATCCTGTTTAATTCATCTCACGCATATGCATCTCTTCCCTTTCAAGCTTTTCAAAGTGCAATGATGGACGTTGCTCATTTTGCTGTAGGCAAACTTGCGAACTTGTTAATCCAAATGAATTTTCAGCCCCACTTTTTGCTATTTTATCATAGAAGCGAGAAGAGGAAAGTGAGAGACGCTTGGCGAATGGAGGGCAGACCATAAAATATAACCGCTCTTTACATTTTTTTTTCAGATTCGATTCTTTTTTCATTTATACAATTTTCTCCTCCTGAGAATTATACTTCAACGGCTCGAAATTTTATATTTGTCAATTTTTTACGGTTATTTTCGTCGGTTTTTATGGATATGTGATTTAGTCAAGAGGTTTTTACTGAAATTTAAGCAGAAAATTCAATTTTGTATAAATATTTTTATTTCCTATTGAATGTTAAACTTTTTAGAATCAAATTTATTTATAAGCTTTGTTAGCAGATTCATTGAAAAGAAAAATTGGAACTATTGATTTTTATTCAATGAAAGTATTAAATTTTTAACATAATAACATAACAATATTAGCATATCTATTCATGAGTTAAGTACCATCTAACTTTTATTATTATGCAATTCATATTATATTTTATTATTATTACAGCATAGTTTATGTATGTTGTGACTCGTAGACAGTTTAATGCTCAATATATAAGGACTACAATGTAAATATCCAAGGTTTTATAGTAAAATGCATAAAACTATTAATTCATATTTATTTATAAACTGTATATAAATGAAAGTTCAGAAGTTGATAAGAACATAAAAAATGGCTTGTTTTTGCATTTCTCAATTAGTTTATCTTTGATCTGTTTTGATAACTGAATTGTAAATATTAAACATAAAATTATTTATTGTATTACATGTCAAACTTCAAAATTTCAGTCTGAAGACCTTCTTTCATCAGTAACATAGGTAAATTCATTTCTATTAACTATAAAAAACAAAACGACACGAACAATCGCTTGGGCTAAATTTACCAACTCTATGTGTTTTTTCAAAGTAGTTTAAATATTTGAGTGTGACGTATCGGTGCATTTGGTTCGTGGTTAAAACTATGTGTGTTTCATTCGTACATCGACTATTCTCACTTCGTCATGCGAAACATATATTTAGATGTGTTTAAATTCGTGTATAAGGATAAATGCACATAAATGTATTTCTAAAATTTAAGTAATATATTAGATTGAGTAAGAAAATGAAATTTTATAACTTTTTTTATATTTATGAACTAAATACTAGTCATTTACCTTCTGATAAAGTGAATGATTGATAATCATATTGTCTGAACTCTTTTATTAAATATGAATAGTTTCCGTTATTATAATTTAAAAAAAATGATTTGTTATAGAACAATGATAATATTCTTAATTAACAATTCAACATATAAAATATATCTAATCTTAAAACAATAAGAAAAATAGATAAGTTCGATCTATGGTGAGAAAAAAGGGAATTAATTTATAATTGCTATTTTATAATTTTTTTTAGTACAGAATTAAACTATTAATAAATTATTAAATCTAAAAATATAAATATTAAATATGGTATATATAAAGAAATGTTTATAATAATGTATAATGTATGTATAATGTATAATGTATATATATATGGTGCATCCACGAAGTATCGAGTTTTTTTTCATTTTTCACCTATTAGTCGTAGAAAGTTGGGAGGGATCTTAAAATGTCAACAAACTCTTTCCGCATTTGTCCCTTTTTTTTGTTTTTTCGATAATTAGGAGCGGCTTCGCCCGAAGAGTGTTTTTCAGTTTTTTGACACGGCGCGATGGAACAACTACTCTAATAGCGTTACGCGATAAAATTTGTTTACAATTAAAAAAAAACAATGTAGAAACGTATAAAATGTTGCAAGAAGCATATGGACATAATTGCATGTCAAAATCGCAATGTGGAAGCTGACACAGAGGTTTTAAAGAGGGCCGAGAAAGAATCATCGACGAGTCTCGATCTGGACGCTCAAAAAGCTCTCGAATCACTACGAACACCCGGCACGTGTTAGAAATTTAAAATTTCAACTGTTGATTAGCAGATTAAGCAATTCAGAAAAAACTGAATTTAACACAATCTACAGTGTACAATATAGTACAAAAAAAATTTATAAATATCAAAATTTTTGAAAAACATCAAAGCTGAAGAGTTTAAAGATACAATTGAAATTTGAAAAATACACCTTCAAAAATGTGTAAATGCAGGAAGAAATTATTTTGAAGAGTTTTAAATTATATTTCACACTGTTTATAAATCCACCAATAAATCATTTTTCAAAAAAGAAAGGTAAGAATTTTTTTTTTATGATCTTTGAACAAAACATTCTCGCGTAATGGTTTTCCACTAATCGCTTCAACGCGCTGTATCAAAAATTTGAAAAAAAACCCTTCGCGCGAAGTTAAATCCTGCCGCTTCTAATCATCGAAAAACAAAACAAAAAAAAGAACAAATGCGGAAAGAGTTTGTCGACATTTTAAGATCTCTCCTTAATTTCTACGATGAATAGGCACAAAATGAAAAAAAAACTCGATACTTCGTGGATGCACAATGTAAATATCAACTGATAGTAACTAAATCATCTTTTATACTAATTTTTTTTATATAAAAGTTTATAATTAAATATTTTCTATGCCATTAAATAAATATTTTATTTAATACTAAATTTAATACAGAATTATAGATGAAATACTTTATTTCAAACGTTGATTATCCAGAATAATGAAATATTCGTTTACAACAAAATTTATTTAAACTTTGAAATTTTGTAAATTATTAAAGTATAAACATAATATTAAAAAATATATTTTGATTTTACAATAAATATACAACTTTATATACAAAAAAGTATTAAATTAATTTTTTATAATATTATTATAGTATTATATTGTTCACCAGATTTAATTTGGTAAATTTCATTTGATATTATGAAAACAATGTATAGTTTAATATGTTTGAGTGGATAATAATATGGGAGAATAATTTTAATTATACCTTAAAATAAGCCATGATGATATGCCATCATTGCTTATATAGAATTTTATTTATTTTGGAATTTCAGTTATTATTAGTAAAAGAAAAGAAATTTGAATTACAGTTGACTAATTCAGAATCAGTATTAAAAACACTAATCAATGTAATAAATCATAAAAATTATTTAATTTAATATTTTATTAATTTATGTTACGAATTTAGAATGAATAATACATGCAAATATAAATAAATATTTCAAATGATAATTTTAAAATCTTGCTTACATTGAAAATTTACTAAGTATAAATTTTAATAATTTAACATGTTTTTATATTTTTATTGTTTTACAGTTTTTTTTTAGTTTTATAGAAATTATTTGAATACATAAATACATTATTATAAATAAATTAAAATATTTTATTAATATATTATGTAATTAATTGTAAGATAGAAATAGTAGGAATTAAAAGCATTCCAAATATAAAAAAAACTTTTAAAAGTAAAGTTATGTAATATTATGTAAAATAATTTAGTTTACAAAATTTATATTAGAAAGACCAAAACTTATATTCAAGTTTTATACTAAATTAAAAATATTTAAATAATACATTTTACATAAAATTCGTGGATATTTAAATGTTGCAAAGTACTCTTATTTTATTTTAAATAAATTTTAAATAATATTATAAATACTATTCTATTTTATAGTTTCTATTTAGTTTGAAATTATTTGTATATTTTCTTTTCTATATATAAAAAAAATATTATATTTATCCATTCATTTATGGTTGCAAAGAATAATCCTTATACCTATTAAACTATATATTTTAATGAAAAATAAGTAGTTCTTTTATTTTTATTTACATATATTTCCATACCTGTAAATATTTTATATAAGTAAAAAGTATCAGTACTATTTTATTTTAGCACTCTATATAAAAGATTTATATGAATTTTGGAAAAATAATGTGAGTTTGGGTCTTGGCAGTTACAAGTACATATTTGAACTTAGGTAAATAATAAAATATATTTAAAATTTTTTTAATTTTTAATTAAAATTTTGAAGAAGCTATTATATTCATTAGTCAACACTTTATCCACTATTTACAATTAATTATCGAACACCTGTTGATCTACTTCAATAAGCTAAGCAAACTATAGGTGTGGCAGTATTGTAAACAGTATCGATAAGTTAGATTATCGATAATTACATATTTACGTTGTATCAAAACTATTTTTAATTATTATAAATTGATTTAAAATACACATTTTTTGTTATTTAAAACGTATTAAATCTAATTTTTCTTCTTTATATAAATATTTTTAATTTATTTACATTTTAACGGATACGAGGTTTTGAACTTTTAATTATTTATAATATGTTTCGGAATTTATAATAATGTCTTCAACATTTTATTTTTAATTTGAATAAGAATAATTCAAAGTTACAGAATTTTATTTTATATTTTTAAGCACATATTATTTATATTTAAGCAATTGTATCAAAAGTATAAAATGACTGCTGAAATTATTCAATGACCACTATACATAAAAGTATTAAATACTTTTTATAAAGTAAAATTTAATTTATCTTTTAGTAACATTATTTTATATCGAATATATAATACGCAAAGTTTAAATATTTGAATGCAAAATGTTAAATACATAATATGAACAACTGAGGTCACTGGGATTGAAATCTGGTTATAAATAATACATCTTGCATTAATAAACTGTGTAAATAATTATCATATTGCTGCAGCACAATTGGCTTGAATTATTTTGAAATTCATCAAGAGCAATTTGAAATATATTTTTAACGATAGATTTTACTTATTATTGTTGTTCAATTGCAGTGCGATATTGTTTTATCATAAGTACCGCAGTTGGCTCATCTGATATGCCTTATATCACTACAATTATCCTGCTCCAAATGAGTTTCCCAATTTGATTGTTGACTGACTATGCATCGTATTTACTATTCTGATTATTTAATCTGAATTTCCACGACCGTAACTAAAAAATCAGAGATCTTGAGCAAACTTTGAATTATAACGTTTAATGTACACGTGTATGTATATATGCATAAAATGTATAATGCAAGTTCTTTTACAATGGGAAATAAGTTCTACGGATCATAATGAAGTTAAGCGGTTCAGAGGTTCTATTATACGAATCGTGTACCTTTTGCCAGCTCTTTTCATGAAATGCAAAATGTTTATTTTAATCTTTTTTTTTATCGTCTCTTTCTCTCACTTGTACTCTCATTTCTTCTCGTTCTTTTATTCCTACAAAATTAAATTCATATCCAATTAAATGTTACACAGTAATATTTTGTGCTATTAAATTTTAATAAATTACCATACATTTACATTTATTCTTCAAGATTAACTCACTGTGATAAAAGTAATTCGCGATAACTGTGTAGACAATATCATTGTGGATTTTAACATTTTTGAATAAAAAACTAAGATTTGATTTTAAGTTTAATAAATGGACTGTTTGAAATCAGAATGAAGAAACACCTGAGATCGAAAATGTAAACATTCTCTTTAATAATTTAAGAAACTGGTAGCTTAAGAGATAAAGAATCGAGCCTAATATTTATTACATAAAATTTTATCAGACACAAGAAAAATTATTATTACTACTGTAAAAATTTAATGACCTCGATTAACATCGTAAACTTTGAATAAATGATATCATTGTTCGTAAATGAATAAAACATAGTAAGTCTGACTGAACCTATTTATTCCATTCTGATTAATTTTAAAGCGTTCATTAGTAATAATTGCACTTTCGATTTTTAAAAAGATTCTGAAGATCTTCTTACCAACATAAATACATGTAATATGAGTGCACATACATGCATATATGCGCATGCACGCATTCACATGTTAAATTTATATAAAATTTATGATCATGTGTATGTAAATATTGTCTCACGATTATTTCAATGAAATCTGTATACTTATATTTTTTTCATAATATTATTTTAACCAAAATCTTTATAATAAATTTAAATTTAAATTATGGAATAAATTAATATTACACGATAGCATAATAATTTTTTTTAAAAAATATGTTGTGTATAAATTAAAACAATTTTCCGATCATCAACTCTTGAACGTATCAAATTGAAAATTTTGATACGGAATTGAGTGAGTATTTATCCTGGAGAAGAAAGTCACGAACTTAAATAATCTTATCTAAATCTTGTTGACAAAGTAATTACGAAGCGTGAAAATCGAGTCTATGCTAATAGTTTGGGTTTTAACAATACTTGTAATACATCGACCGTTTTGTAGCAATTTTACAAAATAAAACTATGAAAACTTCTACCACAATTTCTATCTGAAAATGCTTTCAACATAATTACAACTTGTACCTTCTTTACAATCAAATGCGACTTGAAAGATGATCAAGTTTAGCCTCTTCATCTTTCGACTAAATTTATATAGTAACAAACTGAAATTAATAATATAAATTACAAGCGAATATAATAATAAATAATAATTTCATTGAAAATAAATAAACTAAATTAATGTTTGATAAATCAATTATGAAACTTTTAGATACATAGTTATAATTTAATAATTTAATGTAATTTTAGGATTTTTATTAATATTATTCTAAATTTTATTTTTTTTTTTTAATCAGTTTTAAGAAAATTTTTCTATAATTTTTATTTTTATTTGATTTAATCGCATAATACAGACATCACTATTATATCGCTATTTATTAAAAAAATTCGATAATTTTTTTTTGAATTTATTTTAATAGTTATTAGAATAATTTTTTTTTTTATATTTACACAAAAGTAATAACTAAATTTACAAAAAAGTTATTTTTTTACATTAAAATATTATGATTACAATAAAAAGATAGTTCCATTTTCATTATGTAAAATAAAACATCAACTTCAATGATGAATTGGTATTAATTTAACTTTAATTGTATAGTAAAAATAACATATTTATATAGGTACTCTTTGATGACGAGAAAGATTATTCATAGAAAATTAAAAAATAATATAAAATAAAAGCAACGTGTTGGAGATGGATGTCGGGCAGAGGTGTCAGGAAAGGAAAAGCCGCTGTAGATCTCCTTTTTCCTTGTTTTATTTTTTTGTGTTGATTCGGCTCGTCGTTCGCTCTCCGCTCGCCTCAGAGTCTTATCGACAATTAATAAAATTCGCGCTTTCGACACCAGATTTTGATGTCTTACCGGTGCCGCTGACCTTGGATCGCACGACGACCCACCAAGGCCAGATTTCGTCCTGGTGCTCCGGTTGACGACGACTCCCCGGAGCACCCTTCATCGTGTAGCCGAGGTACATATCAGGATATGGTGTAAGGAGCATGCTGTTAGTATTGGATAGTGAGGGTCTCGTACCTCGCGCTACCGTTTTTGATTTGTTTATTTATCTTTTATTTGCAGCATCTCTATTACCGATGTCGAGACATGTTTTACTCTAATTCTATCGCCAACACAACGGAAACGCTATTTAAAAAAAAATTTTTTAATAAATTTTCCTATTTAAATTTAGTATTAACTTTGATTTATCAGGATTAAAGATTAATATTGTTTTTAAAAATTTTTATTAATTTAATTCTAAACAAATAGAAAGTATCAACTAAATAATATTTTTTTCCTTGACAATAGATATAACTGAATTTTTCTTTCAAAGCTTATACTATATAAACTTTATATTTCTAGTGAAAAATACATTTATCTATAAATAAAAAAATAAATTGAATTTAAAAAAAAAAGTTTGTGTGAACTAATTTTTCAAGTTGTAATGAAATATTATTGAATTTATATAGGAAAGTCAACTAAAATATCGTTTCTTATCCTCTTCGAATTATTCAAATTCGTATTCATTAATTATGTAGTGTAAATTAAATTATTTCTCACTGTTTCAACGATAATTTATTTACAACGAAATGATACAAAAATTTTACAAAAATTAAGATACAAATTCACCCAGTGCGTACATTTTAGTTGTTACACTAAAAATGACCTGTATTTTATCCTTTCTCATGTGGTAGGAAATATATTTTCACGTTTATTTCGACCAAGTGTTCATTTGTCTGATAACATTTTGGAAAATTGTGAAAATCAAGATATTCCGTCATTAAATTCACTTTTAATAAATTGTTGTTACAACCACGCTTGTAGTCTTCAGTACATCTAAAGTTTTGAATTTAATTTTTATAAAGTTATCTATTTAAGCAAAACTGATTTATATAGACTTGAATAATAGATTTATCAAGCAATATTTTATTTATATAAAAGATAATTTAAAATTTTAATTGAAATTAATATTATTGCCAAATCAACTTTTATCTTTAACCCATAATTGATGTAATTTTTTATAAAAATAAAGTGATTTCATTCAATATTTGAATTATATTAAAATTAAAATCTTTGACTAATTATAATACAATTATTTACATTGTAGCTAAAAATATTATAAATTTATTTTTAAACGCAGTAATATTATTATTATTATTATTTGTAGCAATTACATCATAATACAACATAAGAAAATTAATTTTTTAAAATCCCATTTAATAAATGGTGCAAAAAAACGTTAAAAATAATTATAAAATAAAATTACATATGTTTATATTATAATGTTATTAATTAAATATTATTTCAGGCAATGAATAATAATTATTCAGTTGGTTAAGATTATTTAATAAAAACCTATTTTCTTTATTAAGTACATATAGAGCTAAAATAAATGACATGAAATCTGTACAATTCAGCTCAACAAAATTACAAAATTAGAGGCTCATGAAGTCTTACCTAGTAGTTTATCATCAGCAATTTGATAAGAAACGATCAATAAAAAAAGCGGTACTCAATGTTCATTTGGTATACGTTTTTTGAAAACCAAAAATATATTTTACTATAAGAAAATATATATTTTGGATATAAAAATGTATCACTGTGATAACAAGGTTTGATTTGGAAAAATGTTAAAAATTTGACACATATTTTAATTTATATAATGTAAACAGGTAAAATCTATAACTTTTAAATAAAAATTGTAGTTTATATCAATCACATACTATTATTTTATAATTCTGAATTTGCATAATATATTTAAATAGTTAAAACTAATGAATTTAGTAAAATAGTTATACGATATTAAACACAAAACACCTCAGTTTCTTTTCTTGAAACGCAATTTTATTCTTTTCGCGCCTTAAACATCACTCGATATTTTTGTTACCCGAAATAGGTGAAAGTATAGAATAATTTCATCGATCAAATATTAAACTTTATTTATTAGAAATTCATGCGTTAACACCTCGCGTCCGTTGTTTCATTGTTATTAAGAACTCTTTTATATATTTTCTAGTTATCTTTTTTTCTCGCTCACTTGAATTATCAATAACATGTTTTATTTCTTTTCGTGCTTGAATTTTTCTCTATAATTTCAAGATACTTGCTCGATTTAGATGCCATAATAAAACAGCTATTTTAAGAGTATCTGCAAGAAATCCATTCTGGCTTGGTTGTTGTTTAAAACCAGTTTGGGGATCAAGTACATCATTATATGAGGTGTCCCTGAAAATATACATTCAGAGAAATTAAATTTCACATCTATTGTCTTTTATGCAAAAGGGATGTTTTTCCATAATAAAATATTAAAACAAAATTCTCGAGAACAGAGGATTTCTGTGAAAAGTTGATACAGACAACGCCAGTTATGGATCAGATATCACTCATGTAAAAATAATTGAAATAAATAAAATGATCGAAATAAATTCGTATAAAAATATAATATTTCTAGGATGAGAAATTTTTTCTTTTAAAGTAAATGTGAATCGACATGCGAATTCAGTCTAATTTGACACGTCAAAGAATACTCGAGCTCGATGACATTTGTATTTATTTATTTTACCAAATAAAGTTTGTTATTCTTTATATCGTATTATCTAAAATTCTCTTTCTTGCAAACATATCATCCCTTTTATAAATTATTTTTTTTAACTTTCTTTTTTGTAAACTAGTTCTGTAGGTGTACTTTACGTTCCAGTCCTGGAAAATAAGTATTGTGGTAGATTGCGAGCAACATAGAAATATAGAAAAGTAAAATGCGGATGATAAAATATTATTTTCATCAATCAATAAAAAAATACACACTTTCAAATAAGATAACAATATATAAACATGAAACTATCAATATAGTAATTTATTATATTATTAATTATAGCATATCAATATAGTTATTTTTACAGTTTATATTTTGATTATTCTGCGTTAAAATTAACATCTGATTAACTAACAGATGTTTCAGAAACCGCAAATGTCAAAACTGAAATATATCAAATTTAGTTTGAGTGAAATAGTGCTTCGGTAGAAACGGCCTCTGATAAAATCTGTTTATTTTGTCGTCAATAATTGTTACAATAATTTTGCTGTTGTATATACAATTTAATTAATTTAAAATTTCTTAAAAAAATGTTTGTGTTTTGAATGATCTTTAAATAATTTTTATTTTTAAGAATTTATTATTCCTATTCATAATACTGAATCGTAGAACCTTTTATTTTATAAAAAATTAAAATAAATAGAATTTACGGAAGGAAGTTTTTGACACATTATCATTAATCAGGTCGATTGGATTCATGAAAAAACTTGAAATGTACATAGGAAAGTCTAATGCACCTATTAATAAAATTCTCATTAGAATTGCACTTATTTCACCTACAAAATACCTGAAGTTGTGAAATAATGGTTGTCGAAGGGTAGAAATAGAACAATAAGAGATTGAGAAGCTCGAGAATCAAGTAAAGTGAAAGAGAATTAATGGAGATAACCACCGTGTCACATGAGACATAAAATTTTTCTAAAAAAAAATTCTAAATTTGCGTTTTATAATTAAAACATCGGATCAAATTTAACTACGATATTCAAATTATTTCAATATCCAATAATTAAATTAGAATTCGCGTATAGAATAAGTTATGATTAATTTGTGTAAAAATAGATTCGCTAAAACAACACTTGACGAGATTAAAATAAACCAACAAAATTCTGTGGCACTGAAGATAAATTTTGTTTTTTTAATTAGTTTCGTATGTACATCCAGACAAGATCCTGAGGTATTCAACATATAGGCGCAGTTTATAAAACGGAAGAGTACTCGGGAAGAAACAAGTTTTGAACAGCTCGCAATCATTGTGATTGTACTCGTCAACTTGTAAGCTTATATAAGTCTCGTCCCGTCGTGCAAAAGTCACGCCACAACCACTGGATCTCTCTTCCCCTTTCTCCTTTCCCCCTTTCTTTTTTCTCCTTTCTTTCATTTCTCTTATTCTCGTACGTACACTTTCGTTGCCTCACACGAAGCGAAGCTGTGCCACGGCCCCTTCGAGGGCCATAAAAACAAAAATCGGGCGCAAGCTTATCACGACTCGGAATTTATCGTCATAACAGCAGGCAAGGGATATGACGACGACGATGACGACGACGACGACGACGAGGATGACAACAACGAGGAAAACCTTTGGGTAATCGTGTATTTCCTCACGTTCACCTTTCTACTTTCTACGCACTTTTCCCCCTGCTTTTTATTTTTATCGCGTGTTATCTTGAAATTTGTTCGTATGGTATAAAAATATCTGTGGCTTGTGTTTTATCGATAAGAAGGGAAACAAAGCGATAAAGGTCATATGAATTTATGACTAGATTAAATCTTAATAGGTCATTAAAAGCGAAGCTCACCCCTTCAGCACCTGACCGAACTCACGCAGGTGTCTGAAAGTTTGTTAATATTTTTCGCTCTTTTGTCTAATTTCTTAACTATATTTATATTTTCTATATCCGAGTAAAATATTTTTCATCTACATAAATGTATAAATTGTAAGAACTTTTGAAATTTGTGGAACCATTTTGTACAATATATATATGAAATATATTTTTTTTTTATATTCCACAAATATTATAAAATATACTTTCTTTGTGTTTCATTTCCGTACCTTATATATTACTAATTTCTATAAGATTATATTACTAATATTTTCACGTCTATATAATTTACATCTGAACATATTATCACTATTCTAGATATATTATATACCCAATGATAATATCTTTCTTTTTTTAATTTAAGATTTACTTATACTATTAAGTTTTATTCACCTCTAATAGTTTTTTTATTAAACAATTTTATAATGAATATTACAAATTACTTCTTATATATGGACTTATTTGGATGTTTTTATAAGAAATTATAAAAATAATTTCAAGCGAGAAAATTATATCTTCAATTTACATTATATTTGACAGAATACATTTATTTATATTCTATCTCTTATCTCCTTGTACTACTGATCCCTTAAAACTTATGATCATACATATGGAGTTAGTATTTAAGGTAATATATAAGAATATGTAATGCATCAATATTAGTAAAATATCTTTGTACTACGCTTTGTTGTCTCTGATAAGCTATGGAATATTAATATTCGAATACACCCCATTCGAATAAATTGTCAAATAAATATTTAAATAAAACATAAATATTTTATACAGATTAAATTTTATTGTTATTATATAGCCATTCAAGTAAATATTTTTTCGAACATTATAATACTAATTGGCAATAAAATAATATGGATAAATATGTTATCCGATCTGATAAGTTTATACATTATCAACACCCTGCGGTTTCTAACTATTGCCAAGTAACAAAGAAAATAATATTAAAACCGTTTAAATCTTAAACGCTGTATTTTATTCGTTTTATAATTTCATGGATGCGGAAAGTGTCTTAGTAATTGGCGGATGGATGTTGACAAAGTTAGAGTTCACGAAAGAGGATTAATCCATACATGTCTAAGTAGCCATAGAATAAGTTTCTTCTTCTTGTTCTCATTACACACTCGTGGTTCAAAGTTTTGAAAATCCAATCATTGCATTTGATACTTGAGAATCCAGACATTTGGTCCATTGGTTCAATGTCCGACTTTGGGATGCTGCGTTATCTTTGATACTTATGAATTATACGTACCTACACCAAAATATGCAACAATACCTAAAATGAATGAATTACAAGTTTATTCGATTGCCAAATTATAAATAAATTCATTTCTTGTATTATGAATTATTATTTTTAAATATTATGTTAAAATTAAAATATAAGATGTAATTAAGTAAGTTATTTATTTTTGTAATATTATTTATACAAGTATACAATTTTCATGAACTTCTTTTTCAAGTGCATTTTGTTTTAATTATGCAATTACGCAAAAATTCACAAATCATTTTTATAATATATATAATAGTATAATAATTCATTATATAAAAAAATAATATTTCCTTGTTTGAATCCAAAAAATGACACGGCACCATATAACCGGTTTTATATTTCTCTTGCTATCGTTATTTTTCTCACTTAGTTATCCATTTATTCTCTATCTCTATCTCTTTCGCTCTTTATTCCTTTCAACATTGATTAACGACGAAAAAATGGAAATTTCAATTATTCACAAACACTATGAGTATAACTCATGCACATGTCCTAGGATAGATAATCGTAAAAAGGAATCTTAATACATTACTAAATTAGGATCGGCATGATCTCACTACATCTTTATATCATATGTACATATATAAATATAATTACGAAATATAATCGTAATATGTAGTATAAATGTATATACATTTACGTAAGCGCTTATCATCGATATATGGAATGATGTCCTTGAAATCATGATAAAAGTTATAAATTAAGTCCGTTTCCCGATATTCATTTTAATGCATAATTTAAATAGACAAATTTTATCTAAATCTACTACTTAAATTATGTTTTAACAATGAAATATACTTAATGTAAGTTTCACAGAAACTAATCATTATATTCAAAACTTAAAATACATATGTATATATTTATATGATGCAAATATTGTAATATAACGTAATATTCTTTTTGTGTTAATATTGAATATCAATTTAATATTACTTTATATCATATACACTTTTAATGTTTCATAAATCTAATAAGTATTGAAACATTAAATTGAAAATATTTAAAACACAATTAAATCATGAAATAAATAGTATTTTAAAAATAAATATACTTTTATTATTAAGACTATTGGTTATTTAGATTGAAATCCTACATTTTAATAAAATTCATTCATTATAATTGTGTCACATGTATCGTTTAATAATATTACTGTCTAACTTATATAGTAACCAGAACTAGAATGTTTATTCATTTCTGCATGTAAATTACTCATCCAGGCTATTTTATGGATTATTAAACTTATTATTTGGTGTATAAAACTAATAATTTAGTTAATATTTCTTGATTTCTCATTTTTTTTTAAATTATATTATAATTACTAAAGTTTCTTATTTTATATAGGAGATAGGAGAGTACATAAAATTAAAAACTATAAATTTAATTTAAACAAGTAAAAAAAAAGTAATTGTAAAATTATAACTTTAAGAATTAATGATAATTTAGCAATGTAAATAATACATTTAACATAAAAAATATTTCATCAATAAAATTGATTGATTAACTTTTTTATCTCTTATTTCGTATTCAAAACACAAAGATACGTCTGATCAATATAAATAATTTTAACTTATATATAATAAATATAACCCAATAAATATAATTTTATTAAACCTTATAAATAAGAATTTACTTGTCTAATATTTATAGTCATATTGAGAGTAATTTAAATTTTTCAACAATGTACACTTATGTGGTTATGTATATTTATATGCTTTCAGTTTTTACTGTAGGTGTAATTATAATCTGTATTAATCTACATTAATTGTTTACCTTAAGAAATTTCAGTGTCATTGCATATAAATTTTGTTCATCTATTTTAAGATAATATTATTTTATAATTTCATAAGATTTAGATAAAAATTTAAGTAATATAATTTTGATGTTCGTGTTTTATAATTTTGTGAAATTAAAAATTGATTTGGAAATTAAAAACTTAGATTTTTTGATTAAATTGTTCTCAAGATGTAGTAAATTAATTTGTTTTATTAAAAATTTTGTTTCCAACTTAACTTAAAGATTTACAAGTTTATTAAAAAAAAAGCAAAAGTTATAAATTATTCATACAAAACTCTTTTACCATTCACAAACTTATTCTGGAATTAAATTGCAGAAATAAACTACCAATATAGTAGCATGTTTAAATTTATCCTAATTATGAAAAATTAAAAATTATTATTAAATAATGAAAACCTCATTGTAATTATATAATATATATGAATGATTATTTTAATAATTTTCAGAATATCATTATTTTATAAAATATATATTAATTGTAAAAATGTATTACTTTATTATTATTGTTATAAATTATAATCAAATATGTATGTATAATATCAAATTTTAAGCCCTACACAAAAAATTTGCATTTTAATATATAACTGTAAATTCTATCATTGTTTAATTTTGAAACATATATTTATTTATTTGATAATTATATTATTGCACAATATTATTAAAAATTTTTTCTTATCCACTTTTTCTTTTCGAATTCTTCAACATTTTATAGTATTTTAATTTTATAAATTGCACCTATTTTTTTCAATTATAATCCATAGCCTATAGTTAAATACTAATTAATGTTATCATTTCTCATATCTATAGTATATATATATATTCATGAATTATTTTCTTTTATATTTTTAAATATGTGTAGAACTGAAAATGTTTAGATACTATTTATTTTCTTTAAGCATTACTCACACTCGGGCTTGATAAATTACACAAAAAAGCAATGTCTAGTATTTCCTTCCATTTCATTTTTATTTTGTTTACATCTATTTTAATTTTTCTTTTATAGTCGTTATTCATTGTCCCCGATACTATATTTTTCTCCATCATTTTGTTTTTTCTTATTATAATCTTAAAAAAAAGAGGTTCAATGTAAATTGATGAAGAAGAAAAATCATTTTGAATAACTTTTTGGCTAATTTATATGAAAAATACATTAAATTATATTTAATATTATATTTCGATCATCTAAATATATTCTTAATGTATTGTCAGCAATTGTAATATATTTTATCCTGTGATGAATTAACTAAAGATTGTAAAATTGTTAATTACAAAAGAATAAGTAGTCTTGCATATACTAGAATATATAAGAACTAAATTATTGTATATTACTGTCTAATAAAAACATGTATTTAAACTGTGATCAACATTTAATAAACTAAATTAAATAATGCATCTAATTATCATAAATTAGTATACAAGTACACATATACGAATTTTTAATTCACTAATTTATGCTTATTATGTACATAAACTAGGGAGAGCATTTTATAATGGTCGTTTAAGAATGTAATTTCTGGAAGTAGTAAATCATTCTGAAGGATTTAGATGTACAGAAACGAGCACTTGATCCTCAAAACGATGTGCAGATGGGCGGAAGGAGTAGCCCTTGGAAGTAGTAGGTCATCCTAAATTCAATTCTGGCTGTATAGAAACAGGTGACTCAGTCTGCATTGTGATGTTCAGATATATATAAAAGTAGTTTTGGTAAAGATGTGGAGCGTCATGCATTGTTGACGATATTTCCGAATTATTCTTTTTTATACAATTCCATGTGAATGCTAGTTTCAATAGTATTTAAGTCCTTTCACGTTATGCAATTATATAATACATTTTTTATTAAGCGTATTAATTCAATATTATAACAAATTCTTCAAATTCATTAAAATATGTTTGTTCATATATATAAGGTTTTCTGAATATTAAGTTTTGCTATATATCGCATTTTGTTTAAATTCGAATATTTAAAATCCAATAAATATTTAATATAAATATCTATTGTTCTTTTACAATGTAGTAAATAAATTATATTATGTTATATTTTTCATGTCAAGATTGCTTTAATAAATCTAATCCTTTTATATATCGGAAAATTCGTGGGTACTATTGTGTATTTTCTTAATTGCATTTACTAATGAAAAAATATTTATTAATTTAGAAAGAAATGCAATTAGTAATTTAATTTTATATCATCTCTTGTTATAAAAATATTCAATTATACTTATTTTATCTTTATCAATTATTCATTTTACAAATTATATAAAAATTGTTAGGTTAAATAATAAAAAGATACTAAAATGTAATAAAACTGGATATAGAATTTAAAATATTTTTGGTTGATTTACTTTACCAGAATATTATGAAATATATATAATTTATATTTCTAATTTTCATTTATTCTCTATAATAGGAAGTATTAGTACTGGGTTCTAGTATGAGAAAACTTGTATTGTATTGTATGAAGGATTTTAATGACAAGTACTTAATAGAGTGCTTAATAGAGCTTTTTAGGAGAATATTACATTGTCCAATAAACTTATATAATATTTGTAAAATCTATGTAATATATGTTTATCAAAGCATAAAAATTTCAAAACTTTTACTATTTATTTCTTTTATGCACAAGTTAAACAGTTACACCATTTAACATTGAATTTATGCTTTTCTCAGATAAATCTAAATGAAACCGTATTTTACCAGCTCCTCTCATACTTTCTATCTACTTTATTATATTGCCTGACCTTTGGCCTGTGATATTTATGTACATATGTATACATAGCCGTATAGATTTATAATTTACATCAACATTGAATTATGTTATACTAAAATATTATCAATGTTGGTTTAGTGCAATGTAAAATTCATGTATATATATAGAACAAATTTTGACTGCAAGAAAACAAATGCAAATAATATTTAACGTTGCATTGAAAATATTTACTGCACGTTTGATATTATTTTTCAAAATTGTGTACATTAATATTTTTTAATAAACTTTAAATATATATTATGCAACTATAATTTTATTGGAGAAACCATAAAATTTTATAAATTATCTTTCGTTCAAATGGATTATTTCGATTAAATTATGTAAATATAATGATTTAATGTTTCAAATTTTTATAAAAATAATATAATATTTTACTTTTAATTAATAAAAATAGTAGATTTTAATTATTTAATATTACTTTTATAATAGATGCTAATGATTCATATAATCAGAAACGAATATTATAATAAAAATTTACCATAAAAAAAGCCGTATTTTAATAATAATCTTTTATATCTACGTTTATTATACTATTATAAATTGTGAATTTCAATATAAAATCTTAAAATATATATTATCAAGAACATAAAAAATTAATTAATCTATTCGCAAGTATTCTTTATTTTCATTAATAAAACATTTTCGTATTCCAGTACAATATTAAATATACAGGAAAAGGATGCACTATAAGATTGAAAAAATTTATTGGCAAATTTTGGTAAAAATTTCTTTCTTTGTTACTGCTATTTAAAAATTGATTTGGAACATAAAACTTAAAATTAAATCTAGATAAAAATATATGGTAAGCTAAAATTTTTAAATTATGTTCAACTGATGGAAAGCAATAAATGAGTAGATTTTCTTCAGTCTTTGATTAATATAAAAATGTATATTCCTAGGAATTCTCTACGGATTATAATGTGTCAGTGATAAAAAAATTATGTTAAAACGCATTATGAATTCATGAAATAATATCAGTGAGAGCATCTTTTTATCTTTATTACTTCAGATATACGTAATAATTTACAATATATGTATATATGTGTGTCAAAGTAATAGTATATGATCGATATTACTAAAAAAAGAGAAAAATATTATCCACGAAATTTAAATAGATGATTACAATATTTTACAACAACCTAAATCATTTTACAAAATAGTTATACAACAATAAATTTAAAATTACAAAAAAGTCATTACTGATTGTCCATTTATATATCAGGTATATAAAAATAAATACCATTGCTTACTTCTATTAATTCATTTAAAAAATATTATCCAATCATAACTCAAAATACCATTGACTACTTATTCAAACAAATAAGGCGTTATAAAAGTACAGAAAAAAAATGTCTACTCGTGAACACATAATTAAAATTTACATTTATAGTTGATAAAATAAAATATCATCAGTAAAGCTTCTCATAATTTAATTTCTGAATAGATTTGATGAGTATTTACAACTCGTTTTTGAGTAATTCACACATTTTCTGCTTTTCTTTTTCCCCGTGGACGCTGATTTTATGAATACAGCAGCGATATTACCATAAGACGAGCTGACTGCAGAACCCAAGGGATAAAGAAGATAACAGAAGAAAGAAAACCAGATATAGATAGCAGAAGAAAAAAGAAAAATAACCACAGTCTATTATTCCGAACTTTTCAAATAAGTTTAAATACATTTTCAAAAGTGTTTGTACAAGAAATATCAACTACTTATAATTGAACTCTTAATACATACGATGTTTATAGCGATAATATATTTATAAAAATAATGTATATCAGACCATTTATAATAATGAAAAAGAAAGAAAAACGTAAGGTGCATATAAAAACAAAGTATTGCATAATAACAAGGCTAAATTAAAATTTATAGTGAAAGGTAAAAACATTCACAAGTCTCTACAGAAATCAATATATCACGGAATATTTTTCTTACTTTACTATGAATTATTTTAACTCATGACATATTATTCAATTAAATATATGAATATATTTTTAAGAACCTCGAAACGAAAATACTTTTGTCATATATTTTTTTTTGTATTCAAAATATTATTAATTTGAAAATTAGGAAAAAATATTTAAATTGTGCTGATATTTTTTAATTCAATTATAATATATATATTTATATTCAAATGAATTCAATATATTTTACGTTATTTTACTTTAATAACTTTAAAGGATAAATTTAGGATATGCTTAATATTATTAAAGAATACTATAGAACTATAAATTTTGATTCTTATTATCAGGTTTATTTAAATTATAAAATATACGAGACTCTATTTCTAATATTGTAGAAAATTCTATATTAGAACACTAATAACAGAGGACAATATAATTTTTTAAATGAAATGTAATTCTTTCTACAGTTTATGTGATAAGATATGAAAAAATAATAATTTACTTAATTAGCTAAATATATACCAAAACAATTCTTGCAAAAAATTGTTCGTATTCTCTATTGCTATTTTATAATGTATCTTCATCTTATTAAAAAAATACTCCGCCTTCTTCTGGTATATCGACAGGTATAGCAATAAAAAAACTAAAAAAGAAATTTGCCCAAGCGAAAATAAAATTTCTATTTATTCATAACTTACTAAATGAAAAGTTAATCAAACTAAAATGAAAGACGCTTTCAAGTAATATCTGTGAATCTTTGCCATTTTACTCGGGATTTAAACATCATTATTGACATGTTTAAAAGTGACGGAAATTCTTTAAGCCCGTGCAGTATTTTTCAACATTGTCGGGTAATTCAGAATACAGGGGGGAATAAATATACATACACACACATATACTCCCACGAATATATGACAGCTAACAAAATTTTTCTTTAAATTGCAATTCACAAAAACTCTCAGCTACTTTATGAAGTTGTCGCAGCGAACCGCATTCACTCTACCCCTGCGAGAGAATGGGGGATGCTTTGGAAGAGTGGAAAGTACTTTGCAGCTCGGATACAGAGTATGAGTACAACTGGTACTCAAAGTCTGGATGCTGTGCAATTAATCTCAAGTCAGGGGAGCCCCTCTGATCGGGGCTAGTTCCCGCTCCGGTGACTCCGGACCTGTTCACCTCTAACTTGCTCGCCGGATGCTGATTTAGTTATATGTGTACGCGTGCAAGTGAGGGTGGTGAAGGGGTCGAGATCGAATTTTCGACCCGACCACCTTGCCGCCTTATCAGAGTGGTTCTCGTATAAATTACATGAGCTATTTCTGTAACTTTGACAAATCTTATTAATAAAATTTTTTTCCAATTGTCTTCAATCAGCAAAAAATTATGCGAGGAAAAATGTTTCTATTGTTAATTACACGTAATTAAAAGAAAAATTTTGGGAGAATATAGATGCTTAAATCAATGAAGCTTCTAGATTATATTCGAGTTATTTCATTATGTATCATTTTAATTAATACATACTTATGCATTGAATATTTCTTTGAGTATTTAAAGAGTAGAAACACGAAAAAGTAAAATTTTGAAAAAGAATTGAAGCTGTATGATAGACATAGAAAATACCTATTCTTATGGATATTTTTTCATTGATGAAATTATAGTAGAATAAGTGCACATAGTTACAGTTAAGATTTCTTTATTTAATAATTGAGTTTTTCTGGTGCTTCCTCTTTCTCTTCTTTTCCTCATTTACTAATTCATTTTAGGCAAGAAAATGCAATGAGCTAGAATCTGTATTCTGAATTCCAGAATTTTACAAGATTCACGCTTCATTCTTGTGAAAGAAGTCAGAATCTCGAACTAACCATAGTAATTGAGAAACTGTATCCTGCATTATCCTATTGTCTAATATTCCACAATGAAAATATATTTTTCTTATTCTTTTACATGAAACTTTACTTAGATGGTATGTAGGAAAACTGTATACATAATGTACTAACAAGAGTTCATTTCCTTCATGGTTTTATTTTGCCAAAACTTTAGTTCATATTCATTGACCTCAATTTCCTATACAAAAGTATAACATCTTATAATAAATTCCATGTATATAGATTGAAATTCTAAAACTATTAAGAAATTTACATGAATACTCTAGGATATGAAATTGTCTTTTAATTTATTGAATGCATCTGATATCACAACCTTTATATGCATAACACATGTACATGTATTGTATGGTAACTCTAGAAAAGATGTATTGCAAATGAATTTGAAAATCAACAATGTGTTTAAATGGTAACAGCTATATCTTATATGAGGCACATATATGTAGTAAATACACAATAATATAAATTAAATAATTATTTATTCAAGTACTTATTATAATCATTAATCATATATCCATTACAATTAAAATTTACACTTCTGTACCATAAGATAAACATAATTTATAAATCCAAGAAAAATTAATTCTAAAGTCAATATTTAAAAATATAATTATCAAAATCAATTAAAAGTTTCTATTTAAAATACACAATTTTTAGTTTTATATTAATCGATTCACTTAAATAATCTTTAATTTCTACACTCAGATCAGTATATTAAATTATGTAATAAAAATTGGATTGTTCTCAAAATAATATTTCGCTAATCATATTTAAATAGCATTGATATAATATGTATCACACCGAATATTTGGTGTAACTTTACCAAAAAATTGTATACAATTTTTTATAACTTCATAAATATAGTAAATATAAGGTCGACTTAAAGTTCTCAATGAAATTATTTATTTAGAGTCTTTTATAAAATTATAATTAAATAATCGAATTTTCTACATTTTACTTGCGTTCAATTAGATTTGTTGTTATAAATATAACGACTTTAAGAAAATATTCAGATATCCAAGACCATTATTTAGGGCATATAATCTTTTATAAATAAAAAAGAGAGAGTGCGAGAAAAGATGTACAGGAAGAATTCAGAGAATTGAAAAAAAATGTAATTCAAAATAAAAAAAAAAAAAGGTGCACTTACTTGTTTGACTGAAAGGATGGTGTTAAGCGGATTGTTGCCATTCCTTGCAACTTTTTTCTGGTCGTTATTTTTTCGAACTGCCCATCTTAACTTTTTTCTTTGCTCTTTCTCTCTCTGACCCTTGGTGTAAAGGAGATTTTCCTCATGTCTTTCAACATTTCGAGTCTTGTTACTCGTCTGTGAATCCTTCTGAATCCATACGTCCGTATGCAAAAGACGAAACGATGTAGGAATCTTGTGCATCTGTTCACCCGAGACATGATATACTTTAACGTTACATGATCAATAAATTGTTTTCAGATCAATAAAAATAGCACATTATTATTGTATTATTTGTTTATATTTATAAATATTTTTGGTTATTTATAATGGTATATTTATAATGAAATACTGCATCAACATTAGTAACATTTTTTCCTATCATATATTTAGTAAAATATTTATAGAAAAAGTATTTTGAAAAATGGATAAATACACAATTTACATATTAATTTACAATTTACAATTTAAATTACGGTTAAATAATAAATTTTTTTTTTAATTTATGTATTGATTAACTGAATTTATTTGATCTTACAATAATTTATTATAAATAAAAAAGATTTTTAATTTATTTTACATTTCTTTGTTAACATGTAAAATACAGAATAGAATTGTATATATGACAATAAATGGTAAAAAATATTATTGTTTGACATTTTGAATTTCCAAGAATATTATCCATTTTCAAAACGAAGAATTTTTCTTTCTTTTATATATAATTCTAAGCTTTCCCATTATAAAGATATATATAAAGATCATTTGATGACAAATAAATTGGCAAGTCATTTTTTATGATAAATACATTATATTGATTAGTTGATAAAATCAATGACACTAATATAGTTTAATTTTTAATATTTATAAAGTTGTTTTAAAACTCTATACAAAATCTAACTAAATTGTCTATTAAGAGAAATGCATTTTATTTTTAATAACATATATTAGATAACTTTTATTTAATGATTTAATAACTTTAATTATATTTTAATTATACTGAAATGTACCAAAGTAATTATTCAATTCAGAGAATTAAGAAGTTTATTTAATCATGGAATATTTTAGTTGCGTTACACTAAATAAAATTTTCAATTTTCTAGGATTAGCATAATTTCTACTACGTACCTATTCATAGATAATTTTTAATAATTAAAACACTTAAAATAGGCCTATACTAGAAACCTTTTTAATAAAATAAATGAGGCTAAACGTATTGGTGGAAAATTGGTGGAAAAAGGTAAAAATTATAAAACGGTGAAAAAGAGTTATATCGAACCGCTGATTTACTTGATCGGTGCACATCCGCATGTGGGATTTACGGCCCTATCTGGTAAAAAACGAGAATTAAGAGGAGTTTTTCTTGTCGAAAAGAGGAAGTCTAGATAATATCGACGAATAATGCAGACAAAAAAGAAACTCTACAAAAATTATTTATAAATGCACAATTTTTCTTATTTCTAGACGTTCTATATAACCCTGCAGATTTATTACGTAAAAAATATTGTGCAAATGAGATTTTTTCTGGTCGACTTATATTTACTATAAATAATTGAAGTTTGATATTGTTAGGAATTTGACAAGCAAAAAAAAAAAAATACAAGTAATTAAAACACTGTACAGCATCCAATCAGTATACGCACAATCCAATTGCAATCATAGTCCGATAAAGAGTGAAGGACACTTTTGGTCATTGCAGGTAATGCTGATTCTTTAAAAGTATGTACATGTTCATTAAAATATAATAATTTAAAAAGTAATATTTATTTAAAGAGTACAATTACGAATTAAAATATCAACTGACAACCTATCAAGATATTTGGAGGTATGTAGAGCATATCAAATATTATGGTTTAATATTTGTGTGAATATAATATTTTACTGAAAATCATAATTTGACAATATAAAATTTTTCCACACTGCTAAAAATAAATAATTGTTATTAAAGAATATATTAAATTCATTTATAAAAATGTCTGATCTCATTGATTTCATTACTTTTATTAAATTATCTTCTTCCGTTTTACGTAAAGAACTATTCAAAATTACAATTTTTATTTAAATACAATAGACTTATTATTACGCTGTTATATTTATATAAATTTAATTTCTAAAATAAAATTATGAACCCATATTAAACAATTCTTCCGCGGTTGGCTCCGACCACTAGTGTAAACGACCCAGTTGTTCTTGATTGCATTGACACTGCTGTTTAGGTAAACATTACTGTATGAGTGAGAGAATAAAATGAGAGGAAGAAAGAGTGCGTGAGTAATGCGGTTGAGGGCTAGGAGGGGGATGGGGAAAACCCAAACGGTACGAGAGAAATGGATGGAAAAGCCGGTTAAGGGGTACGTGCGATTGAGTGAGTGAGTGAGAGCGAGAGCAGGTGATATGAATGAAGAGACGCTTGGAACAAGTTTTCCACCGACAGAAAGGGAAAAGTGCGTAGTGGAAAAACGGACATTGTTTGTTCAACTGGAAAAGTGAGTGGGTTGAATGATATTTGCGAAAAGGCACGTGGATTTTGCACGTCGATTATCGTGTTCATCTTCTTTTATGACTCGTAATCCACATTACTCATAATTAAATAGGATGAATAAAACAACAGAAAGGGAAGTTGGAATTGTTTGCTAATGTAAAAAATACTAGGATGAAACAGCACAATTTAAAAATACATGGTAACAAACGGTCTTAATGCGGCTGGTCTTTTATGAGTAAACCATATCTTATTCCAGAAAGTCACTGAAGATAAATGATGAAATACTGCTTACCGGAAACTAACAGAACAACAAAAAATAGGTATTATATTGATTTATGAAATTTCTCTGTATCTCTCTCTCTCTCTGTATCTCTCTCTCTCTCTCTCTCTCTCTCTCTCTCTCTCTCTCTCTGTTTTATTATCTACGATCTTAAAATAGTACACACAATGCACCCTAATATATGATGCATTTATTACTGAATAATTGCTGAAGTCCGTTGACCTCCGTAGCCTGACTTTTTGACCGTCTTTCATTCAATTTTTCTACGCTTATAACTCACCATTTTGTTTTTCATACGTTGTAAATGATTTCATCTATCTACTTTATATCAGATTATTATACTACAATTGTATATGTGATGATAATTTTATTCTTACCCTGAAGCCTTCTGATGTCCTAGCAGAATTTTTTGATCACCACGTTCCATCTACATTTATATGTACATGTCGACACTTTACCAGACATCTTTTAGAATCTTTTTGTAAAATCTGCAGTTATAACTTGTTATAACTTAAAAATTGATTAATTTATATTCTTAGTTCTATAAATAAAATTTTCAATACAAAAAATTTATTTTATATTTAATATTAAGTAACCATAATTAAAATGATTAATGTAAAATTTGAACAGGTGACATTAACGAATTTGATATGCTACTAGTATAAGCACTATATACAGGTAAAATCACTGTATAAATATGTATACATGTATATACAGTATAGTAATATATAAGTAAATATACATTGTTTTAAATTTATTTCTTATTATATTGTAATATAATAAAAAAATTGTGTATTAAATAAAAAAAATTTAACTATTACCTAAATATACTATTGTTTATATACCAGTATTATAATATTAAATTAAAAATAAAAACTGACTAAAAAATTTTACTACTTCCAATAAATAGATTATGCATTTATCGAAGTCTAGCATCATGAAATTCTAAATTTCAACTTCAAATTTTAAATTTATACCTAGAGAAACCTCAACTACACAATTTTTTCTAACTTCATGCAAGAGATTTTTTTTTCAATTTCGGCCTTTCCTGCTTATAGATGAGGTTTCGTGGAAGTCGGGACTAAATATGCATTTAGGGTTCCTGGTTAATACTTTGGAATATGCAATTCGCACTAATCGCTTTCGTGCTTACTTCATTGATTTTTACTTATGGAAAAACTTTCTAATTGAGAGTTATTTTTAAAATTAAGCTAGTGTATTTTTTGTATTAAAACCGGAAATGTATTTGGTTTTTGCCTTTCAATGCATAGATAATTACAATGGGTTGAAATTATTGTTATGTAAACAATACAATTATGTATGTAAAAAAAAAATTGGAATATTCACTAATATTTTAATAATCCTTTTGCACATAAAAACGCAATATTTAAATTTTTAATAATTTTTATTTTAAACAGCCTTAATTGGTTTGTAAATTTATTTAATAAATACGAATAATAGAATATGTAATAAATTATTGTAATATCTTTTGTCTTATTATTAATATAATCTTTGTTTAAAATAAATCAGAATTTAAAATATTCAAAAATAAATTACTTATGAAATTATATTTAAAATTATTTATAATTTAGTTTCTATATGTTTTCTACACATATATATACGCTATGCAATAATTATTCGAATTATTAATCATTAAAAATTAAATTAATAATTAATAATTAAAGTGAACCACACGGAAATTACAATAAATATAATTATCATTGTATTATTAAAGCTTAATCAATTATTTCTTGTTACAAAATAGTATTAATATAAAACAATTTGATATTATTGTTGAAATTATAATTTTTTATCAATATTGTATAAAAATATGTTTAATTATTTATTTAAAATAAATTTCTTTCTATAAATAAAAGTAAATAAATATTTTCTATTGTAATGTGTATAATCTTATTATGTTATAAAAACTGCAATTTGTTACGTTGTAAAAAATTATAAGTATTTTTGTTCGAAAATTGAAATAAACAATATTGAATTATTAATACAATATCATTTATAATATTTTTCAAATCTTAATAACTAGAAGATAGATAAATTGTGAAAATTGATATCAAGTAGCTTCCATGTTATACCATAGGAAAAGATAATTATGAACCAATGAGATGCAGAATGAATAAAACATAAAGTTTATTCTTTGCAAACGTGCCTATGCTTTATCGAAGAATCTTTTCTTTACATTATATTGAATTAAAATAACTATCAAATTCTTTTTATTTAAATACGAATATTTTAAATCAAAAATGGTAATTTTTTCAATGACGATAAAAAGTATATAAGACAAAAAAATCCAGGCAACTTTTCTTTTTTAAATAAAGATTTTCCCATCAATATAAGTTATTACTACATATATAAAGTCTATTCAATCCAAAGAGTTATCTATGTTTTGTATTAAATGAGGTTAAAAGCTTAGATATCACATTGACATAAGAATTGTATTTATTGTAGAAAAAGTTACAAGTTCACTGGAAAAATTCTAACTAGTTCATATACTTTATATGTATAAGACAGGAATTATGATTTTTATGATATTCCTATATAAAGTATTATAAAACAATAGTACAAAAATTAGATTAATAGGTCAAGTTTTATGTATTTTGGTATTGTTGTATTGAATCATTCATAATGAATTTGAACTACCTCAATGTAATATTTAATAAGGAAAATTAAATTTACAACTCTGATAAACAAGATATTCATTATCTAGGATTGAAAATATTTTAATTTTCAATCTCAACCTTACAAACCTTACAAACTTGTTTGATAATTGTAGAAATTTAATTATTTAGAAATTATAAAATGTCCAATGAATGTAGTAGTATTTATTTTTGAAAAAAATTGTATTTTAATATACTCATAATAATTTTAAACATATCATTCAAAAAATCCAAATCAAAACAAACCTTAAATATAATTAATGAATTTAACTTAGTTTGAGTGAAGGATTATTATATACAGAATTGAAGAAGTTTAGTGAACGATAGAACTAAATATTTAAACATGAAATTCAATTTCATTCAGGTAAGAATTTTGATGATTAATTGGATATTGACTTTTTGGTAATATATATTATTATATTTATGAAAAGACTATAATATGATTGCATTCTTCTAAAATTTCATTTTCACTTTATGATCAAAAATTGAAAAATAATATGACATTATGTTATTAAATTCATGTTCAAAATGTTATGTTGCGCAAGATGATGAAGGGTTATAAACTATAAAACATTATTGCTTATTATGTACAAAATACTCTGCTAAATTGAGGCTTAAGATAATATTATACTTATCAGAATAAAGACATTTTCGCCGATTTTAAATAAACGGTTAATAGTTCGTTGCACCGGAAAACGTGAGCTTCGCAAGTTGACAAAGCTCGACTTACCGACCAAACAGAAGGCAATTTTTTCGACATAAAATTTAAAAACTTTCTAATAATCAAGTAGTTGAGCAAGCACTGAGTCTAGTTTTATAACTAAAAAAATTGCTGAAATCTTTTAAGCCTTACAATTATGTCAAAGTTTTTCTACTGGAAATTATTCAGAGCGTATTATTTCCCTATATTTAAATATACTTGTCCTTATTTCACTTGCTCTAGTCATTAGTGTACTTGTCTGAATCGTGTAGGACAAAACGTGTGTAAAATACAAAGGCTGAGTATCTTAATCCCTAAATTCCTTGAGATGGTCACGAATCGCAAATAGAACTTTCGATTCATCCTAAGGTATTGTATTTTACAGTGTGTGTTTAAAAGGGATTACAATGACACATCGAAGCACGTAATCCAAAACGTTTCCTTTAAAACTGCAAAATATACTTTTATTAATAAATAAGAGAAATAGTTTTTATTTGAGATGTGTGATTGTATCTTGGGAATAAATGAAACGGGTAACATCTCATTTATTTACCAACAAAATACAATAAAAATCACAAACATTAAAAATATTTTATCAGGTATTATCTTGGATCTCACCTTTTTATTGAAAATAAAGATTAATATCTTTGTCTTCAACAATGAAAAAGACTATCATCCATTGAAAATTTATTGTATAACTCTGTATATGTACATGTATCCTCTTTTTTCTAACAATCTTCTCTCTCTTGTTGCAGTCGGAGCCCTAATTCTACTCGACGTAAACGTACCACCTTACCTCAGAAGGGGAGAGTCTACGCGTCTCGAGTGCAGGTGAGAGGGCACTTGCGAACCCTTCTTACACTATATATCTGCTTGTCATATGTGTCTGCTTTAAAAAACTAGTCACCTTGTGTAATTTAAATAAATTCATAGCTTTGTTTTTTATTTTATTTTTATTGCAAATAAAGTTGTTCACTTGATAAAAAAAAAAAAAAAATAAAACAAATAGGTGAAGCAAATTTACATTTCCATACATATTTTTTCGAGTGAAAACAAGCAATTTATTATAGAAGAATTGGTTCATTTTTCTTTGTCTTTGTATTAGAGAAAATTTAGTAAAAAAGCAATACTATTTTCTTTGGAATTGAAGTTAAACAATGTTAAAATATTTTTGATATAAAATAAATATTATTTTAGCTTTTTAACATTAGTTTAAAAGAAAAAAAAAGTAAATTAAAATAAAATCTAAAGTAAAGTATACGTATAACAGATACTTATGATTGCTAACTTTTTAAATATATTTCCAAAAATTATTGAATCTGAAAAATTCGTATCAAGTTTAATGAATACATAATATAGAAGTAAATTAATACTAAATAGGATTAAATTATTTTGATGATATATAATAATATTCAATATTTTAATACACGCATAATTAATGAGTATAAAATTGAAAGTTTTATAAAGTCATTTACTCCTATATAATTTGGGTTTTGTAATACAGTATTACTTCCTTATATACCTTACAACTCTTAACATATAATTATTAATTTATGAACAATTTTTAAAAAATATAGGTTAAAAAAAATTAATATACACACAACGTTAAACTATGTTATTATTAATTCATGAAAACATCATCGATCAAAGTATATTGTTGCAAAATTTTATTATTTTACATGTATAATTACGATTGTATATATTTTTGAAAATTATAATAGAATATAATTTCATAAATTAATATTCAAATATTCATAAAAACATTGCGTGTATTCTTAAAATTAATACTAAAAACATATCTTGATAATTTTAATTTATAGTAAAAAATCAATAATATGATATAATTACACGTAGTATATTTTATTTACAAGATATTTATGGAAAATGTAATTTAAAATCTTATAAAATAAATATATTGTATTTGAGTATAATTGAAATTTATATTTTTTAATTTATATAGCAATATTTTTGAACAAAAGTACAATTTAGAGTTAAATAATTCAATAATTTTCTATTTATTACAAAACATTCCTCAAAACTAATCATTCAAATACATTTATATATTATAGAAAAATTAAATATATAATAATCTGTATTATAGGTAAATTATTTTACAGTGAAAACAGATTTGTACATTTTTTTGTTAGAATTTATGTAATATCTTTTGTTTTCATTTTTGATGCATCAAAAAAAGGTTTGAAAATAAAATTCATTTAATTAAAAAATAGAATTTTTAAGTAACTTTTTATTCTGTTTTTCAAATATATCACTCATATTTTAGTACTTGATTCGCATGACTTTATCTTACTTAAGCTACAATGTAACGTGTGACATCGATAAAGGATATAAAAAGTATGCAACACATTTTCAATATTAAATGGAAAAGATATACCTTTGATTTAGATGATAGGTAGAAAATATGGAAAGTATGATAGAATGATATTTTATTTAGTTTTAGTAAAAAAGGGTGCCTAGTTTGAAGACATCTGTAATTGAAATTCCGACACGCAATGTTTACTTTCGTCAACAAGCGTTTGACACAATTTCTCTTTGAACCCATGTTTTTCTTTTTTATATGTGCCTTTTATTTATTATTTTACTATGTGATCCCTACGAAAATAGGTGGTCCGTTCAATTTTTCTCATTTCTTTTTTTTTTGTAGCTCACATCTTTATCAAAGCTTTTTGAGATCCACCAGATAAGGGAGCAAAGTAGAAGCGGTAAATGATTTCCTCTGCGCTCTTTAAGAAAACCGATGTTTTCTGTTCAAGGTTGACCCCTTATTTATTTTTTTTCTTTTTTATACGGAACGTGCAAATTTTTCTTTACTTGCGTAAAATTGCCAAGGCAAAAGTAAAGCAAAAGCAGAACAATTACTTTTAATTAAATTGCGTGCTTAACGCTTCTCTATTCTTACAAAAAGCGACTAATTCAACACTTTTGCTTTTATTACTTTTCCTCTGATCTTCTTTATAGATTACTCTTTATTTTATTACGATTTTTACAAAAAATTTAAAGCAATATTATTATCAAATAAAAAAGCATCATATCATTGATAAAAAATTAATTTATTATCAAAAAATTATGTAATAAAAGTAAGAGAGAGAATAAATATAATAATTATATGATTAAATGAAAACATAATGTATCTATGAAGTCTCAAAATTAATTTAGATTATAAGTGAAGTAGTTTACAATATTAATGTCATTGACTAATATAAAAATTATCAATTTATGAGTACAAAATTTACTTTTCCAATTAATAATTTAAGATAACTCTTTCTAAATTTTAATATTTATAATTGCTAGTAAATTATGAAATAATGGCAATAAATTATGAAGTAACTTAATAATGATAAATTTTAGCTATGAATAATTTAGTAATTGCTACCTATTCTTGCATACACACATTTACAGAATTATACAATTACTCAGCCCCTCTTAGCTTTTCCTTAACAATCTCCATCTCAGCTAATCTCTTTTCAGCTGAGAATTCACTTAGAGCACATAGGATCTACTATTCAGTATGTTCTTGTATAAAAGTTAAGAGTTTTTGCTGCGTTGGGTAGTTTCTGCGTCAAGCTGCAAGATCGTACATTTTTTCACGTGAACCGTGAAATCGCTTTCTGCTCTTCTTCGCGATATGTCCCAGTGAATAACGCTACCTGCAAATATGAAAACTTATAATTTTTGATGTCAGCGTTATTTTTTATTCGGGTAATTAATTAAAAAATGTATTGTTAAATTTTTTCAGTTATTATAATCTTCTTTAGATTTGTAGACAATGGTGGGAAAAAACGTGGTGTAATTAAGGCTCAACAAAAATGATACTTTTTTGAAAAGAATTTTAATTAACTATGAAATACGGTAAATAATACTTGCTTTCTGTATTTCATATAAAACTTTGAAAAATAGAAGAACTTATTTTTGAATTTTTTTTTATTTTATTTTCACGCTAAATAAAAACAAAAATAAAACGAAATGCTTATTTTAAGTTTCTGAAGTAATTACATTTATGGATTATATCACATAAGATTCAATAATAAAAAATTTATTAGTTATTAATTTTAATAATTGAACATAATTTTGAATAAAAAATATTAATAAATAAACATTTTTATAACTATAGCTTTCATATTTTATAGATGTAATAGAGTAGTAATAGTTTCATATTCATATTCAAATATGAAATACCCATTTTATTAATAAAAATTGTAACTGTATCTTAAAACCATTTAATTTAAACCAACCTTTATAATGAATATTTCAAAATAGCAACCATAAATAATGACATAAAATTTTAATGATTTTATATGAAATCTGGATTGTAAGTGTCCTATTTTAAAATTAAGGACTGTGAGTATTGCGCTGTAGGTCATATATTTTATTTTTATGTCGAAAAAAAATTACTATAATTTCATTACGATAAAATTTTTTTAGATTATAGGTTATAGATAAATGATTTCTCAAAATATCATCTTCAAAAACTTAGTTCAGCAAAAATATTCTAAATTTATTGTTACTTTCATAAATATAAATTTTTGCCATAACCTATAAAATTTCAAATGTTTTGTATAATAATGATTTATATTTTATATAAAATTTCACTAAAATATAATTAATATGTTTGTCTTTATACCTTTAACATTAACTTTATTAGACATAAATAAACTCATTAAAATTTCATTAAAATTTCAATATAATTTCATTTATAGCATCCACTTAATTAAATTAGTTCAGATAGCTTAATTTGAAGTTTATAAAAATGTATATTAAAAGTATTAACAAATTTATTGAAAATAGAGTCAATTTAATGAAAATGTGTAAAAATGTAGTATAAATACTCTCCAATCTTTTATAAAATATAAAATGCGAAGCATTTTACAGGAATTTTATCATTATTTTTTCCGAAAGAAAATTAAACATTTCTGACCTGTGCGAATTACTTTCCAGACTGGTTTCGGTTCTTCACGTTTTTCCAAAAAAAATCTATTTTTCTTTCATCCCTCTCCTTCATTGATGTCTTTCACTTACTCTATTTCACCATATTATCACTCTACAACCTATTTTTCTAGAGTTTTTGTTGTAGTATTTTCTTCATTTATTATAGACAAAATCACCTTCTAATTTTGGATCATGTGGTGAATTTTCAGAAGTGTACAAATCCCTAAAAAATTTGTACAGGTAGATAAGAAATAATGAAAATAAAAAAAATAAAGATAGTAAATATATATAGTTGTAAATAAGAAATAGATATATGTCTTTTTAGTTTAAAAATTTATATATATGTATGTAAACGTGTGTATTAAAGAAGATAAAAGGCTCTAAAAGGTATAAAGAAGATTTAAAATGAGTTAAGAGCAGAGATACGATATTTTGAACCACGAATAAGGAAATAATAAGATAACCATTTGATATAATAATACAAAAATCTTTGATAAAATAAGTTCAACAATTTTTCAAGAAAAAATATTATAAAAATATAATTGAAAATTGCAGGTATAATCCTTTTGAAAGAATCAGTTTTTTCAGTAGAATTAATGTATTAGTGAGGAAAGTAATGAAATTTTCCTGCAAATTTATAATTACAAATTGTTTTTAATTACTGTAAATTAGATAAACGATATTAAATATAAAATAGGTACTAAATATAATTCTAGTCAATAATTCTATTTTAGGTTAGAAATTAGTTTGTGATTTAATGAAAACTCAAGATATATAGTAGTGCAATATTCTAAAAACTTAATTAAGAAAGCCATGGTCTTTGAAAGAAATTGAAAATCCCATAGTATATCAACGGTTGATCTGAATAAATATATTCTGAACTTCATGTAAATGGCGACATAAGGAATTATGAAAATCAGGGAAATATCCTCAATATGAATATTTGGATTTAAGTTATTAACAATACAATGACTACAGTTAAATTCTAAATCAAAATCCTAGTTCAATATTGAAAATGTATTCATTAGGAAAACGTGAATCAGGATCACTTTTCAGGATCACTAAGGACGTAACTCAGATATCCCAAAGATGTAGGCTCACGTTGATAATAATGTAGTATCAGCATCTACAGAAGCTGAGATTAAGTTTAATCTCGTGGTAAAGCAACTCGGATACTCTGGACGACACTACAACCGATCGATCTAACACCACAATCTCAATATTCTACAAATTCACGATAATAACCCTATGGCTGGTTTCTCTTGTACTATAGGTAATATTACCCCGTGAATCAGCTGATAAATTTATAGGTATCTGCTAGCATATCAATCGTTATTTGCTATTTCATTATTTTGTGAGCTTGTGATATTTACATATAACAATCCATATATTATCGGGGTAATCTACAGATCCTGTAAAAGACAATATATTATTAAGTATAAAATGTATTTATTTTGTCTTAAAATATATATAGTTCTTCTAATCTACACAATATCCGTATTATGTCTAAGGTTCCATTTGTTTTATTATTTTATTTCTATTATTAAGTCATAGAAATAAAATTTGTAAAACATATTTTTATTCACTTCATAACTAATCATATATACTAATACATACACAGAATTTAAAATATATATATCACTCTATAAATAATAAATATTTCATGAATTCATTAGATACCATTAATCCTTTCCAAGCGTAAAGATTTATTGTTCACTCATTTTTCTGCATTTCCTGGCATTTGTATTACCAATTTCCGTAAAAGTGCATAAATTATATTTATTACTTTACATGATGATATAATGATTATCGAGAATGAATTATATATGTTGTAAATTTGCAAAAATAGCTTTTAGTTTTTTTATATATTGTATAATAAAATGAGATTCCAATTTTTTTCATTAATAAAGAAAATTCTAAAGTAGTATATATTGTACATTTCTATGAGAACTAAAAATATAACTAACATAAAGGCACTCAATATTTTAATACTATCATTAAATTTAAAAATATTAATATATATACTAGAAACATAAATAAAGAGAAATAAAAAAAACTGAAATCATCTTGAATAAATTGAAAAAGTGTATAGAAAATGTACCATTATTTTATTTACAGGTTTAAAATATTTTAGTAACGAGACAAAATGATTAAAGAAAAAACAGATATATGTAATTATGAAATATGAAAAAATAATTATTTTACGCCATTAAAATATTATCCATTGAAAAGTTTCTCAATATGTCTGTTCTCAATGTGAAATATTTAATGAAACTCTTGTAAAAATTTCTATTCAAATATAACTTTATACAAGTCTAAAAAATTCATGTTTAAAAATTCTCTTTTAATCAATACATTATATATATTTAAAAATTCAAATAACTACTTCTAAAATTTTTATCAATTAATGACATTCATAAACATAAAGTAAGATTATCCATATAATTTTTATACAAAATATTTAGTACAATAATAAAAGAAAAAAATAGTAAATAATAAAAAATCATTTTAAAGCTAATAATAAATAATTCAACGTAATAACTAAAAATGTAAACATAAACAGATAAATAATTAATGTAATAAAAATATACTTTAAGATTTTGAAGAGCTGTAAAAAATGTAAGATAATAACAGGAAAGGAGTGAAAGAATCGAATAATAAAAAAACTGCAAAGCGGAAAATTGTAAGAGACGTTGGAAAACTTATGTAAGACGATTTATGAAAAAAGGAATACGTGGTACATAAATGGGTATAGGGGAAAATAAGTCAGACTGTTAGTCAGCGGAACTCACTTCCAAAGCGACGAAACCATTTCATCATCGAATATATGATTACGTAGAGATGTTGGAGTAAAAATAAGGACGCAAAAGGGATTTTTAGAAGACTTTTGTGCACTTGGACTCAAAAAACTGACTTTGAACTCTGCATGCGTGCTTGCATTAATACATGAGATGTTTAGTTTTTTTTAAGACCTCTCAATTAGTTTTTATCATACATAGTAAGTTTTAAAATGTAATTTTTGTTTTGATAAATTATTTTGTGTTAATCAAAGTAAGTGATAAAATAAAAACATAGTGATATGTACATACTTAAATATTTATTGTAAAAAATACGTGAATAAACAATTTTAATAAATTTACATTGAATAATTTTTTCCATTTAATTTGAATATTGATTATATATTGTAATATACCAGCTACATTCAAATTGTAAATTAAAATGTAATCTTATTGTATTATTTATGTTATTATTCATATTATGAATTGAAATTGTGGTAAAGGTACTACAGAAGAAATATAAATTAAACAAAATATATATATAATTACATAAACCAAGTATTATTCAAATTAAAACTCCATTATTGTGCTTAAATACATATAAACAATGTATGATAATAACTTGTTAATCAAAGCTGCACAAATATTTAATAAATGTAATTGATTGCAAAAGATGCTCCTGTTTACTCTATTCAATTATTTAAATTGGAATTTGTTTTTCAAACATGTTTTGTACAAAATTAACCAATAAATCTCTATGTATAATAATTGAATGTAAAATTGAAACTGTTTGTAAGTTACCTGTTCAAAATAACTTATTTATCAGTTTCACATAATATCCACTCTGCTCCAAACGATCAATCATCCCGAGAACTTCGTGTTTTAATTATTCGATTATTAAAGTCCAATAAAAACTTGGTTTATTCACCGATAAATCCTCGGGAGAAGAAAGGAAAACGTTGTAGCCCAAGTCCAGTTAATAAGTACATAAAACTTCTATTCAAATAAGTTACACATGTGTTTTATGAACAACCCATGGGGAACTCCCCGCATTGTCCGCGAGTAAATCGGTGCGGGGGCGGGTGATGGGGGTGCAGTTTAGTAATTTCACCCCCACGTTCGGCTCGTCTATCTCTCAGCGTTATCTTTACGAGATAGCCTCATTTATGGGGTACAGTGAGAGAACTCCCTATATGTATATACACTTACACACGTGTATCTATGAAATACATCGATGCGAATGGGGGTTGCCGCCTGTCTTCAACGACATCGTGACTGACATACGCGCGCCATCTTATATGACTCTTTACGATCTCTCTCGCAGGTAGCTCGGGGGCAAAGGTAAGGTTCACTTTTATGTTTGCCGCTGACGAGCCCTTTAATTAAGACTTGGCGTGTTTACGCTCTCACAAATTACCCTTTTTTTTCTGGTTCAATTCCTCTATCACTAATTATATGATTTTACTTACTTTTTCATTCATAATAATTTTCTGAAAATGCTTTATATGGATGCCTTGTACTACTGATCATTTTAACACTTCAAAGCCGCCCCATTGATCCGGTTACTTCAATTAGCAATCATTCCTTTATTGGCATTACTCGAAATTCTGAATTAAAATAATTTGTTTTAATGTTTAATTTATAATAATTATCACTGTCCATAAATTCAAATTTATAATGCACAATTAATAATTTTAACTACGCTTTAAAAATCAATTGGATATTAATAATTGTTCAAAATTCAATTGTTTTCAAAAATAATTTTATTCTATTAAAAAATCATGCAATTATAATTCTAATTAAAATTTTAATGCTTATGTTTATAAATACAATATTTTCTCATCATTAATAAAAATCATTCATATTTTCAAAATGTTTAAATATATCAAAAAATCATTATAATAACTTAAATTTCATAATTTAAAAAACAATATTTCATATATATAATAAAAATAGAAAGATAAATTTCAAAATCTACTATTTTTTTTGCTTAAAAATGTGTATACTTCAACATCATGAATATAGTGCCATTGACATGAATTATTATTAATATATAATACAATTGATGTATTTAGTTTCAAAATAAAGTTCATAATTCAGTATTTTCACAAAAATATTTATTTAATATAAATATATTATATAAACAATGTAAATTTTAAAACTTATATTCTCGAATTATAATAGAAAATGTATCGAACTTTAAGCGTAAGTCTTAAAACACGTATTTAAAACTATTTCAAGTAAGCTACTTAATAAATGATAAACTAATAAATATCAATGCAGGTCGATATGTACATAATAATAATAATATATACTCGATAAAAATAAAGGCTTTCTAATTAATTATACGGTACCATATTTAAAAAATAAAAACAAAATAAATTTTTATATCTGCGCTATGTATAATATTTTACATATTTAAAAAAAAATGTTTAATCTACTTTTTATATTTTTTCCTTATTTTCTACATTTTTTTTCATGTGATATTCTGAAGTTACTTGTAATACTACTTATAGCTAAATAGGGTGTAAAAAAACTTATAATGTCAACCGGAGCACATATATTTAGAAATGTATAATATATATAAATAGAATATGTATTTCAAGAGTCCATTATCATTAGATTTTAAATAAATATACACTTTTTCTTGAAAAGAATTGTAAGACTTTCTTTTAATAATTTATAATAAATAATTTTAAAGAAAATGTTCAATTAAACAAATGTATATTCATTGAAGTTAAAGAAAAGTTAAAGATATTAATTTTTTGTAATGCACAATAAGATGGTGGAAATAAATTTATATTTTAACATTAGTTCCTTTAAAAAAGTATTATAAAAATAATATTAAAAAATAATATTTTTACTTATTATTTTTTAGTTATACTTTTACTGATTATTTTTATAAAATTACATAATTATATGTAGTAATTTAATAATTTTAGAAAAAATATTGTATATATAAAAAATTATAAAATATATAAATTATTTTGTCAATAGAATTCGAAGCTGCATTTCTATTTATATTGATAAAAGAAATTGATTTGAATATTTGCAATTGGATTCTCCGCAAAATGGTATTATAGAACATTTCTTCCACAAAAATAAAAATCAATATTTTATATCGAAAAACGCCAATGCAGCTACTCACGTATTGCTAGAGTCAATAAATTACAGCGTCTGCGAGTGGTGAAAACTCTGGGAAACTCTGGCCGGTTACATCTTCTTAAAAGACTAGATGTATACAACACTAGGGAAAAGAAACGGTGAGGGCGGGGTGAGAAAAGAAGTACAGGGATCTTTGATTTTACCAGTTTGTGATGACGCAGCGCTCCTCTGGGGGTGGCTAGTGATTTCGGGGATGGATTCGAATTATTGCACTCGTCGCAGCTCCGACAGCTCTGGGGATGATTCGGGTGGCCGCGATTGTTTTCCAGGGTGTTGGTGTTGTTCACTTCTGTATGTACCTTGTTTTTTGGAGTGTCGAGGAGCCGATTCTCTCATGGTTCTAGAGGATCCGTCTGAACCTCGGGTCTCTATTCTTTTGGAGAAAGCTGGGGCACGCCAATAGCATTCTCTAATCCACTTTGTGCTCTCTTTGTTCTTCCTTTGATGATACCAAGGCTATCTATAGTATCGACGGACCTAAGGAACAATGCAATGTTCAGGCTAAGATCGAATGTCGAGGTAGAAAAGCAAAAAAATATTTATCAGAGTTTAGGACGCCCTAAACAGGTCAAGTACATATAAATTTTTTTCATTTATGAAATAATGTGAAAGTATAACCTGGATTTTTTTGTTATACAAAAAAATTGATTGCAAAATATAATAAATTTATTTATTTTTTTAAATAAAAAGGTAATTAGTTATATGTGAACACATTTTTCCTCATCTAATAAGATTTTATTATAGACCAATACCTGACATTTTTTAGCTATCTTATGGAAAAAAGATTCTTTTAATGCAATTTTTTGGTGCGAATGAATTAACTTTGTTGAATTTTGCAAGTATTATCTTAAATTACGTAGCAACATATGTTTATAGTGAGTGGTGTGTAGTGACTCCAAATGGAATGAATTTCGTGTAAATTTTGTTTGTTTTTCTTTTGTTCTTCTATGAAATAGTTCACAACGATGATTTTCAGTTAATGATGAATTGATATTGAAATAGGAACGTAAACAATTCAATATCGAAATTCTCCGCTTTATTGTTTTTGAAATCGAATAACACTACTACATTATATATGTTTAAATTAAATATAAAATCTAAAAATAATATAATTAACAATATATTTTTCTTATATTATTTTTGTTAAACACTAAAAATTAAATAATTATTTTTATCACTGAAAACATAGTGCAATTGCGAGGTAGTTGGAACTATATCCAATCATTTTTATATATCTATATTTATTCTATTTTAAAATCTGCATAATTATTCCTTTATTTCATTTTCACAATATGTAGTACACGAATGTTAGTAAATGATATAATAATCTTGATGTTTTTATTCAAAATTCATGTTCTTTTCAAGTATCAGATTAAAATGATTAAAGGTCAAATTAAAAGTATTTATCATAATATTATTATTCAATATTTATATAATAAAAAAAATGTTCATTTATCATAAATGGATTATTTTTTAAATTATTTGATAAAGTAAATTAAAAATTTTCGGATAATTGTATGTTAATTAGTCACTAAAAGATTGATTTATCATCGTTAGCTTCGAAAATAATTTTTTTTGTAAAAAAAAATTTATAAATTATTGATTTAATATGGTGATTGAAATAATTGAATTTATTAGTTTGAAATTCTAAACTATGTGATAATATATAAGATATATAGAATTATCCTTTAATGTACTATGAGTAAAAACTTCTGGCGTATATCAAAATTTTTGTGAATTAATAGTATAATTTAAGTTTATTCTATACATAAATTTATTCTGATGAAAATGACTGCTATTATACATCTATATATATGTGTATATATATGAGTTTAGTTTCAAACAAAATAAAATCATAATATACATCATCAACCGAATACAATATTTTATGTTAATTTAATACTTTTATTCTTGAATAAAAATTAAATTTATTAAGCTTTCAATAAATTATTTAGTGGGCAGATACTTTTTTTTAATATTATTTATTAAATGTACCTGTAAAATATTGAAGATGCCCTCCTTTTTAAAAGTCACGATTTCCTTTTTCTCATTTATTTCATAAAATGGGAATGTCCTTTTTCGGAATATTGCCATCTGCGATGGAGAAGTTAGCCTCTTCCGTGTAAGCTGCCTATTCGATAGTGGATAGTACATGAGAAAAGTGTAAGCGAAAGAAAAATCTCGAACTAAGCATTACTTATAAGCTACGTTATATAGCAAAGTCCACGTTGTATCTGTCACAGCCAAGTGTGAGTGCTAGATATTTTGACTATCCTTGCCCTTCTGTAATCGATAAAAATACTTTACTCAAATAAAAATTTTTTTAAATTATAAAACAGTTAATTACATATCTTCGCTAAAATAAATTTGAACTTAAATTTTTGTTAAAAAAAAAAGTTTAGATTCCTCATAAATTTAACCATATATCGTAATTGATAAATATAATTTGTACATTATTTTTATAATTCTATAAGTTTAGTAAAAAATAATCTTGACCTAGAATAATTAAATTTAATTGTTTTGTACATTGTCAACACTTCTTTGAATGATGCATAATTATAAAACTTTTTCCTAGAATATTATTTTCGGACCATTAAAACTATTATTACAATTAAAACTAGAAATTGTATCATTCTGAATGATAAAATATAGTATTGAATAATTTATTCATTATACGGCGTTAGTAAGTTGATCGAGACCAAAACTTTAATACAAGAACTTTGGTTCTCGTGTGGATTCTGTCTTAGACTGTAAACTGAGCTACGGTAGATGTTTAACTAACGGCAATATCAGCAATTAACTAGATATGTAAATTCTTTTCCCATTTGACAGAAATTATTGTAACTTTTTTCTTGAAATTTTTATTTTTTTTAAATAACGTGAATTTATATTACTGTAGTGTATTAAAAAATAATTTTATGAATTTTTCATAATAAAACTTAATTATCTTTAAAAATCTGTAATATTTAATTATACATGAATTTTTCTCTCAAGATTATTTTTTAATACTTTATATAGACCATAAACTTATGTCTTAAAGTATAAAATGTACTTTATTATATATTATTTACACACTGCAAGCTACAACTAAACATTTGATGGATAATTTTGTAACACTGAAAATGTGAATATTAATTTATTTAAAATAATAGAAATAATTTTGCATTAAATAATTTATAATTATTATAATATATTAGAATTACAACTGATAATTTAAAATGAATTTTCATAGATTTATATAAATAAATTATTTGATAAATATATTACAGGAAGATGAAATAACGTATGTTGCTAAATTTGAATTAAAAATCTAATAAAAATACGGTCTCAACCGGCAGAAAGTTTTTAATTATTGTTATTTAATTAAAAATTGATTAGATATTAAAAATTTTCTAGATAATTTTTAATTACTAATTAAAAAAATTTCTAAAACACAAATGAAACGATTCATTATTTAAAATATTACACCATAATCTATAAAATATAATTTTATAGAACGCAGAAAAAGATAAACAATGTATTTATAATAAAAAAACTTGAAAAAATTTCAAGATAATCGAGTAAAAAATATTACTGCAGCTCTAAAAACCTTTAAAAACTTTTTATGCTCTACACTTCAAACTTTTTACCGCTTTTAAATTTCCTACTTTTTCCTTTAGCCAACTTCTCTGTTTTCTTATCACTTTTAACGGCTGCTACGAACAAGATGTTCTCTCAACATATCCAAGTTAAACTTATCACCGCGTTAATTACTTCGAACTTGACTCTAGTTCCAGATAAGAGATCATCCACCAAGTTTTTCTGAATCTCCTTATATGCATCTAGCAATATCTGATGAAAATCTTTGCTAATACAGCTTACGTTTAATTTAAACTTGGAAAAATTAAAACAAAATTACACTTGATTAAAGCATTTGAGTAAAATGTAAATATTTATGATAAGTTTTTTTGTAGACTGAAAGAGAAATAATTTTCGTTTAACTATTTTAAAATATAAAGCATCTTTAAAAAAGAAAATAAATTAAAAATTGAATTGGTAAAGAAATGTATTTTTAATTAAAGATAAAATAATGATTCATTTATTTTATTTTTTCAAAAATTTTAATATCCAAAATTCAAATTATACATATAACAAAGAATTCTTATTAGATTATCCATAGATAATAATATTTAAATAATTGTTTAATTATATTTATGCATAATGTATTTTTAATTTCTGTAAGTTTAATGTCTTGAAGTTCAGAAAGGACTTTAATATATTTAGTATACAATCTGTAATTCTATTTTGTATTTCTTTCAATTAAATTGAAATACTGGTTAATAAATAATAAATAAAATGTTTCTATTTTAAATTTATTAATTGAAAAATTTATTAGTATTTTTATTGGTTAATTCCTATTACTAATTTAATTAAATAAAATAAAGAAAGTCTGTTTTTTTTTTTTTAGCAATTCTATTATGTAAATAAACTTTAATGCTTTGCATTCAGTTTGAATTCCAGCTTTAAGTTATTCTTCAACTTTTTAAAGAAAGATTTACAAATAGTTTTAAAATTGTCCTTTTGAACACAATTAGTATTAACAACAAAATTATCCTTAACCATTAGCATTACTACTTTTTACCGATTCTGTAACAGCTTACAGGAAGATAGATGAGTAGCTTACAAATTTCTTCTAGATTAGTTTTATACTCAATCCTTCCACTTTTCTATTGATTGACATATACTAAGTTAATTAGTTCAGAAATTTTAAGAAATTTATATAGTTTTTGATGAATATTTATTATATAGAAGATTTTATTTAATTCAATATTTCTAGAAGTTTTGGCATTTCAGTTAATTGGATATAATTAAACTATATACCATATCCTTAATGTAAAAAAATGATTTGAAGTTCGTTATTTCAAAGTGTGAAATGCAATACACAAAGGTCTTAAAATGTGTGAAAATAATATGAATTTTCTCGCTTATGTAGACCTATAGAAAGCTATATTATATTTCACATAGCAATAATAAGTTTTAGGAAAACTATATGCACTAGCTAGTTAAAAAAATAGAAATATAATTTTATTTTATTTATGTATTACAAGTCATTCTAGTATGAATGCCACAAATTATGAATGAGTACACTAAATATGAAAAAAAATCAAAGGTTAAAATTGAATTCTATTTTCTAAGCTTTAATTTAATGTAAAATTCTTACGAGCCTCAAAAAAGAAATAAAAAGAATAGTTTGCATTCGAACCTTATGAGAGTTGATTGACAATATCCTTATGCTCTAAAGTTTATTTACACCCAATTCCGTAGATCGCGCGTGACGACGTGCAAAACTAGACAATATTGTATTAAGAGACGAGAGATATTCTGTGCTGATTGGCCGATAACCCCGTGAGATCGTTGTGAACTCGTTAATTAGGTTGTCCTACGCAAGCACTAAGGTAAAGATAGTTGCGTACGTGGACGCTAGATGGATATGACAGATGTGAGGTTGGTATGACATGCGCAACACCCTCGGTGTTACAATTATTGAGCAACCCCTAGCATTTCACTATCTCTTGTTTACGTATTTCTGGTGCTTTATCTGTGACATTTGACAGAAAAGTCAAAATACCTTTATATTATCTGACAATATTTTAAATATGTTATATCAGAATTTAAAATGTTCATATATTGTAATAGTAAAAATTATAAATATTTAAATTTAAGTGTCGTAAAATTAGTATAAAATTTAATTTTTAATCTATTACCTAAAAATTGTAATTACTTATATTATTTATCCAACTTTAGTAATGCTTTATAATTATGTACATGTAATATTTATTACATTGTCTCGTTCAAAGTTTATAGTACAAGCTTACATGTATAGAGAAGTTTTGATTTAATGTAACAAAGTTATATTATTAAAGAAATATTTGGGTAAATTAAAAAGTTACAGCATCAGTTTCAAGACAAATTGAAATGTATATTTAAATTGATAATCCTATATTATCAATATTACATCAATCATTTTTCAAAGAAATAGGTGTTTTATTGTAATAAATATTATATAATGTAAATTTGAACCAATTTATTATTAGACGATGCTTATAATATATGCAGAATATTAGCATTATCTTCTTCATTTAATACAAAACAGGAAATTCGCATTATTAAAAAATATTACAATATAAAATGAAATTTACTAAATAAATTAAGACTAATTTACAAACTAAAATAATAAATCAAAATTATAATTTTACAGATAATTTACAAAATTGGCATTATTAGTATAATATGCAGATTTTACAGCCTTTAATTCTATTTTTTGGATTCTATATTATGCAGTAAAGATAATATAAAATATTATATTGAATAAAATAAATAAAATTTTTTTTCTTGTATTTTTAGAATAGATTAAATTTTATAAAATATATTAGGAATTGATACTTGATTCAGACTGTAAATTATTTATAGACTAAAATCATTATTAATGCACGTAATCTCATAGCTTTACATGCGGGAGACAAAATTTTAATATTTAATTATAAGTGCAAACCTGAAGCATCAAAGAAGAACTTTAAAAATAGAGTAAGAGAATTTAGGAACTCGGATAAATTTAACTGTAGATTTGTTAGAAGTAACAGAAACTTGCGTAAGTTCATCACACAGCATCTTGTCAGCAATATCTTTACTTGGTGGCTGGAAAAGTACCGGAATGCTTTTTGGCATTCAATTATTTCCGAATTCTCAATACGTCGTCTACGTGACTTAAACCAGGCACTGTTAACATTATTTCAGTATTGCAAGTATAACCATTGGTACAAGTAGAACAAGTAACCAACTTACTTCCCTTTTGTTTCACGTTTCCAGATATGTTGAGATCCTGAAATTTTCAATAGTTCCGTTTTTCGACCTGATGACAAAGCCTTTTCATATTTCTTTGGATGAGAGAGGTGCATTTATATTAATATCTTACTTTTGAATGGAAGGATGAAAATTTCTTGGGATATTTTTATTGCTGGAGGGGATAATGTAAATTCGGTGCTTTATCCTCATATATATATATTGAATATTGAGTAATATCCAATTAAATAAAAACTAATTCACCACGTCATACATATTTCATATTATAAATTTTAATATTTAAAGAAAATTATTTTAAATTATAGGATTTTTATGATACATAATATATTACAATTAAACTAAGTTTTTGAAATAGTTCTATTAAGAATTAATTGGATTATATTGATTTACGTATGATAAGTTTTATTCATTTATTCGACGATACTTATAAATTTTTGATTCATAATAAATGCATTATAATATGTGAATATCTTTTAAAAAGTTTAAAGTTACTTTTCAGAAGTTTCTTAGATTTATTGAAGAATACTACTGAAAAATTAAGTTGCTAAAAGCCTTCAAAATTTAAAATGATATAAATGTCTTTATTTTTAAAAAGTATTACTTTTAAATTCAATAATATTTATTACATTTTCTATAAATTTTTATGGTTGTTAAAAATATTTTCCCAAAATAAAATAAATCCATGAAAACGAGTTTTTTACTCTATTCAAGAAACGAATTCTCTAGAATAATTAGAGTACTAAAAAAATCATTTAAATATATGTCTTTATAAAAAATTTAATTTTACAACTTATTCAAAAATTAAATGCAATCTTTTTTATGCCAAACATTACTTAAAATTCATAAAAATTATTTGCATATTCTATACTTTTCCATATCTGCGGTGGCTTTCTTCGCACATTTATTGCTTTTGCTCAGTTCTCGTCTCACTTGAATTTTATCTTAGGCACAGAGATATGTTAAAGTATTTTCCATAGATGCTTGTGAGTGTTTGTGTACGCACTTGTAATACGGATCGTAGATAAGTACACGCGTCGAAAACTAGTGACATCAGCACGTCTTTGAAAATATCGATGCTTCAATTTTGCACGTGCACTTCACGAAGTTTGAGGACTTTTTGTGTAATTAAGCACCATTCTCATTATTTTAAGACTTGAATGTAACTTTATTCTAATTAATTTTAAATAATTTCATAAGTGTGTTGGCTAAGTGTTGTAGAATAATTTGGGCAAAAATGATGTTTATTTTGCGAATACACTTAATATTTTTAAAGCTGTTTGTATAAGCGTATGTGAAATTTTTTTTTTTATCTATCTATCATCAATCAATTTATATTTGACTATAAACATTGCTGTAACTTTTGAATAAAAGGCACTTCTAAGTAAATTAGTATTTATCTGAATTTCTGCCATAAAATGATTAGAGTTGAACTTCTAGTTCCCTTTCGTATCAATCTAAATCTTGTTCTAAAATTTCAAATTGAATACCACCTACTGTTCATTTTAGTGGGTCTAAATATATGATGGTGATCATATAACTATTCCTGTTTAAGGATTCAGTGTCATTACTAGGACATCTTGTATCTCATTGAAGGTCTATTTGAATCAATACGAAATGAATAGCCGCTGTACCACCTTTTAATATTTTTTCCTCCCTACTTCAACATTATAAACATTATGTTAAAAATACAGTATTTATAATATTTTTTAGAAAATTTTAATTTTTATTTCTATATTTATTTTTATATTATGGCGTTTTTATTCAATAAATGGGTCTATAATATATTATTTTAATGTATCAATAAATTCATTAAGTTCATCATTAATATAAACTATATTTACAACATATAATTAGGTATCTTAATCATCAAATTATACTTGATGTAAAAACTTGATTATAATCGAAAATTTTAATATGCCTACCTTTATCTACATAAGTAACATCAAATATGTGGTTTGTTAAAAAAATTTTAATTTCTTCCAAATATCTACATAGATTTAATGGAATAATGAGCTTAATTTAAATATCACTCAAATATACATCTTTTGCATTACCAGAATTTTCATTTTTTGAATGTATTGAAGAATCTTAGTGATTCTCCAGTTTTTACCTTAGCAAAACATTGATTAATTTTTAAATATTTCTATAAATTTAATTACTTAACTGTATTATTTATTGTATACTTACAACCCCGAAATTATACTGATAGAAATATTTTGTTTTTTCGTATTTGATATTTCTAGCCAAAAATCAATTGGATTCCAACGTCAATTGTTTATATTAAATATATGACGAGTGCGCAAGCTGTCACTCAGTTATTACTTCAAATATACTTTCCAAGTGCCTTGTTCGACAATATTCTTTTGATTGTTCTTTTCAACGAGGAAAACTCTTTCAAACTCAGATTTTCCTCAGATGGAACCGTATTCCCCACATGTGAAAAAATCAGCTTCGCACGTGTATGCTGATTAGGTAAATCGGTTATTGAATATTTTTTTTTTTACCATTTCATTTATTGTTCACTATTTTTACTGATTTTACTTCAATTTAATTATCCTATTTTATGTATTATTAAGATTTCTAATATCGACTTCAAAAAACTATTCACAGATTTTATTTTAATAAATAAAATACTAATATACAACAATTATTAACTAATGAATCTTTTTCCTTATTATTTTTAATTATGCATTGATCATATTTTGTACTGCATTGAATAAAATTACAATAATGTAATATAGCTTATATTTGAGGTTTTTAAATCACATTTCTATAGTACATTCGTAATATAAGAATTTCATAGAGGAGGAACGACTAATTATTTTGTTTTCTATATTTTTAAATGAAATGTGCTCGACTTTTATTAAATAATACCAAGGTAGTTTGTGGAAAAATTAAATGTAAAATTTAGATTATATTACAATATTAACATTTTGTTTAGCAGGTAGAAGTTTGTATAAATTATTTTTAAATTTTTTAATGAAAATATAATTTTTATTTTAAAAATAATTTTTAATAAAAATATTTTCAATGAATTTTTTAATATACAGCTGCATATTTTAATATCTATATTCTTAATAATTCAAATAATAATTCATTTGAAATTGTAACTTTTTAAGAATAATATTAAAAATTTTAAATTATTTATATTTTTTAAAATATTTATTTTTAATATTACGCAAAATATTTACGGTTACTTTTAAATTGATTAATTATACGCCTTTATTTTATTTTTAACGTTTTAGATCACAATGGTTATAGAAGATTAGAAAGTATGAAAAAGTTTCATCAACTCTACTCTTAATTTAAGCAAAATTTAGTAACATACACTATAAAATATAAATTAAATAAACTTTGCGATAAATTGATTTTTTTTTTACTTATTAATTTCACTACGTAAAAGTATATTGACGTGATTGTCGCTAATTATTTTTATTCTTAATTTCAAACAACTTTTATTAATATTCGAAAATTGTATAGTGTTGATATATAAAGCAGACGAACCAAATTCCATTTTACTAGCTATATAATATATGAATTGTGAATTTTACATAAATTAACAAAGTTAAGTAATTGTGTTAAAATAATAACGAATACATATGTATAGTATTATAGTATATTTAGGTTAAATGAGTAAAATGAGACAAGCTGTGACACTAATTATTCTTCTTTGTCGGTCTTTACTCATTTCGGTTTTCAAGAATTCCATTTGAGTAAAGTTTAATATCAGCCGCACAAGCGCGCGTTTCATTAAATCTGAAAGTTTATGACGGTCGAGGGCTCCTGTTCTTCAATTTAGCCCGATTTCATTAAGTGATGAGTGGAAAGTCGAAGCAACACGTGAAAAAATCGCATTAACTTTGCTTATAAGTTAAATTTACTTGAGTTGTGTTTAGAAACCTTAAGACCGCTAAATTTTCAGAATAGATATCATGTTTTGGTTAAAAATTACCAAGGTATTTATTAGATTTAAAAACTCGCCAAGAAATGAAAACTAACAAGATTAAGGGTGTTTCTAGTGAAAGAATTATAATGAAAATCGAAAAGAACAATTGTTTTAGTATTATATTATTCAATATTTTGATGTAAAAATAAATTCTCTCATCTTTCAACAATAAATATTCTAATTTGTTTTGTAATTAGTAATTTTTAAACAATTTAGTTAATCGAGAAATCGTTTAAAAATATAAATTAATTAATGAAATAAATTAATTAACTTAATATAATATTTTAATTCACTGAAGAACAATAATAAATAAATCCTGATTTAACTCATAAGTGTAAAATAAATTTTGATTGCTACCATGATTAATAAATTGAATATGTGCATGAGATTACAAGTTTAACATTGCAGAACCTCTTTACACGAAGATCCTTTAAAATTATGTGAAATTTATCCTACACTTATGTTAAGGATTAGACATTCTTGAATATTAAGGGTGAAATATGCACTCAAGCTTATGCATAGACACATACACGTATTGTTATATTATCTGCGAAAGCCGTTCGATCATAGTTTGAGGCCAGGAAGTTGTTTCATTCTCATACCAGAGTTGATGTCGACATCAAACATCTAGTCCATCTTTCGCCACAACTGATCTTTACGAAAGAGATTATTCTTTTATATTTAAGCCTTACAAATTTGCTAGTACACGACGATGTCATTCTTGCAAATTTACAATGATTGGATTCACAAATACATCAATCAAAAGATGCTTTCCAAAGATAAACGTTCATTGAAATACGGAAATCGGATTGAGAAAAATATCCTGTTTTCTGTCCGTTTTTCATTCCTTTTTCTATAGTTATTATTCTCGATAACTTTTGAAAAGTAATTTTAAATTTTTAGTAAGTGCAATACCCTAAATCTAAAAATTCCTTTGAAAAATTAATTATAAACATACAATTTTTTACAAAATTATTAATATTGGTTATAACATCAAATTTTGTCTCCTACTACCTTTATATAAAAATTTTAATGTATTTATAATAACTGTTAAAAATAAATAAGTAACTTTTTATTATTAGTTATTATTTCTTCTTTCAAACAAATTTAAAAATTACAACAAAATTCAATATAATCGATCTCCTGTACTAAGACTTCACTAACGTCTACAATTTTTTTCATTTTCCTTTTAACTCTCACCTTTTCTCCATCTTTTTCTCCCTGTTTCATCTCCTTCTTTTCATAACTGCGATTTTTGTTGAGCTGCGACTATATCTCAACTTCTTTCTATCTCTTTCTCTCTCTATCTTTCTGCAGTGCCACCTCTGCAGTAATATCTCCATGGAGATTTCTATCTATTTCTTTCTCTATGCTTAGTATGTCTTCATCCAGGAGTATAAAATTATCATGGTACAGATTACAATAAATATAAATTTAATTTTTTTTAATTTTTGATTACTTAAAACAGGTATGTGGTTAAAGACTGAATAGTAGTGCTTTTGAAAAAAACGATAAATGTTTACACAAATTAATCGCTTTTTTAATTCCTTCAAATAAGAAATATTGTGCATAAAAAGTTTTTTAGTTTATGCAACATAAATTTATTTTGCTCTAAAAAACTTTTTAAAGTAAAATAGGTAACGTTCAACGTACTGGTCATCATTATGATATTTTCATAATATTTCAGATATTTGATATTTGAGTCACGATGAAAGATCAAAATTTTTGCAATTTTCAGCAGAGATTTATATATTTATTTTTAAAAATGTTTAGTTAAAAATATCCTCAATAAAAGAAAAGTAAAAATTGAGTTCATAAAATAAAAGTTTATGATAGACGCAAACTTTGATTTTTGATTAATGACCTAGGAAAATGAATCTAAAATTTAAGTAATTATATAAACTTAGGATTGATGTTCATACATTAGTTAATATTTTGATACAATGTAGAAAAATTCTGATTACAGTTTAATGCTTCAATTCATAATAACAAAAATGAAATGATTAAAAGATTGAGTAAAGAAACTGCTTGCGTTTTGGTTGACTGCCAGTGTTGCAGTTGATTTTTTCTAATTTTTTTTTCTGTTATATTCAAACGTTGTACAAACGCGATTCGGCGTTTACTTTTTTTCTCTCTCCCACTACCTTAATAGCATGTGATCATTTTTATTATACGTGTCTCTCAACTATAGTTCCATAAAAAAGAAAGAAACACAGTGATGGTCTATCTGGACGTACATGAAAGATATGAATTTTTTTCTTTTACGACTACAAAGAAGGAATACGTATCTTCATGTACTCAGACACACGTGTACTTTTTTAGAAATTCATTTCCCCATGGAACAGTAGTAGTACAACGGAATTTATTTTTGAGGAGCTTTCTGTAGGCAAATGGAAACACTGTACGACTGAATGTATAACTTTTAGATACAGAGATAAGTTCTCTCTCGACCGTACTAAATTTGCAATATACTGTGGAATTTTCTGAGCTTTATTGAACTATTTCGATATTTCTTTACTAAATCTGCAATTTAGGTATCTCTACAAGATTGAAGTATTTATAGTAATACAATTTAAATAAAATGCATAAACTCTTAATGAAATTAAGCTGTAACACAAATATTTCAAAAAAGCTACAGGGATGTATATTACCATTAACATTATATTAAAATTTGTTAATGAATAATATTACTACACTAAGTTGAAAATTAATTTATTAGATATAAGATCAAAAGTAATACATTTTATTGCATATAAATTTTAAACAATTATTTTTATGTTTTATACGCTTTATTTATAAGTGATCGTATAGTGACACACTTTATTTTATAATCTTATTAAAAAATTAAAATCATATTTTTTGATGAATACGGCTATAAAAATTTTAATATTTGAATAAAAAATTTAAAGTACTATTACTTTTTATTGTAGAAAGAGATTGTTTTTTATCTATACGAAATATAATGGTAAAATCTAAATTTTTAAAAAGTACAAATACCTCTGGCATATTTCAAAGAAATGATATTTGTAATATTTTTGTAATATTCAATTTAAAATAATTTTATCTTCATAATATATTTAATATTAAGATAAAAATATTGTTGTATTAATAAATTGTTGTATAAAAAATTTGAATACTAAATTAAAATATTATAATTCCAGAGTATAAATATTTTCTTTACTTTTTTAATTAAAATGTTTAGTTTTGGTGCTACTAAAATTATCTTAAAATTACTGACGATTGCTTATCGTTCATTATTTAATTTATGAAAAATGATTTTGCAAATATAAATAGTTTTTTATTGTTAAAGTATACCCTTATAATCTTTAGATAAACAAATTTTAATAATGTATTGAAATACGAAAATATAATTTCAAATATAATTTATTTCAAATAATTTTTCTGCAATGTTGTAAAATACTTAACATTTATAATGAAAAAATTACAATTATTATTATTATACTATGAATTATTATTGTAGCATGAATGAAATATATTTTATGAAATATATTTTCTTTTGTTTTCTTCTATTCTATTGATTATTGAAGCTATTTTTTGATATTTTTATCTTTACTTTGTTTTTTATCAACCTGTTTATTTCTATTTTCACATTGTTTTATTTTGCTAAAGTACATGTTTTTCTTTATATTATACTATAATAGATACAAAATATTTTTGACTTCAATCAATAGAATAATGTTTCGTGACAAAATCTATTAAATATATAAAACATTAAATATATAAATGATAAACACTGTTCTTATATAATAGAAAAATAGTTATCTGGTACACTTAGAATGCAAAAAAAATAATTAGAAAATATATGTGAACTACTTTCATATATACAGGTAAACTATTTAAGTTATATGTTGATATTATAAAAAAATTTTTTTTAAATCAAATTCTACAAAAGTCATTATATAAAAATTATGAAAAATAAAAGAGGAATTACTTTTATTTATTTCCAACACTGTAATCATCATAATTTGGTGATTTTAGTTTATTTTTTTATTGCTAGAACTATGTACATAATCATTATATATTATATGAAATTTTCTAAATTAATTTTAATCAATAAAAGTAATTCATAGAAATCTATATTAATTTATCCATATATTTTCCATAATTTTTCACAATTTTATACAATAAAATTTTCTTTTTTATGAGTTTTTTGCAGTACACTCTATAATAGAATCTACACAATATTATTACAGTTCATAATGTATTCAGAGAAGCTTTTTTAAAATATTATAAATTTTTAAATCTCATAATATTGAAAACATCATTAATATTGAAAACATATATAATATAGACATATATAAATAAGCTTAGTATCAATTCATTCATTCAAATTCTAATAAATATTTTATATGATGCTTACAAGAATAGTTCACTCCTTTTTAAAGATAAAACAGTAGAGATAAATATAAAGAATCAGGATAAATGAATTTGAAATACTAATTTGCTATGTATATGTCAAATACGATCTTTTAATAAGGCAGCTTATTATTTATGAAGAGCCGGTAAAGATAGAATTTCAAGGTTGAATTCTGGTATCGAACTTTCAAAGGAACTACTTGAGGGTTAATTTGGTGTATATATAATACATTTTATTCTATTCAAAATAAAATTATTTTTTAATTAAAATTTTATTTTTCAAAAATTTGAATGATATAATCTATAAAATTTTCAAATTTTATACAATAATAATATTATATATATGAGTAAAATAATTCTATTTATAATATTTACAAATTCCTCATTATTTTATTAAGTAAAATTTATACAAATTTATATAATAAAAAAATATAATGAGGGCATCAGAGATTATTACAGAAAACTAAGATTACGAGAAAAGACTGTAATTTTGAAATATATTTATTCATTATTTCGACAATATAATTAAAACGTTGTAAAATATTATGGTCATGTAAAAATAGTTTGACTCGCTACATTTACATTTGTTAAAAATCTAAACAATTTCAGAAGTTTGCAAATATTTAGAGTAAAGTTACTTGTTTTATTTTATTAAAGTTTCTTGCCTGTTCTATCTGTCTAACTTTTCATCTTGCTTCTTTTCTATATTTTCTTTTCATTCTTTTTCGGCGTTTTATTAATCTTTCAACGTCAAATTTCATATAATTTAGTAGCTATGTAAATTAAAAAAAACTTTTGTATAATCTTAAAAATTAAATTTATGAAAACTATCGTAAGTTATGATGCTTTAAAATTGTTCCAACAACAAAACAAATTGTTTTAAAAGTGTAGTTTATTTGTATCTTAATTAACTCCAAGTAATCTTAAAATACTATTAAACAACCCTCGAATTAATAATGCGCCTTTCCTCTACGGACCATTTTTCATTAGAAGTACACAAAACTGAATTTACCATTATATTTTCCCATCGATCTTACAAAGCATTCGAGTAATAAAAAATCCAATTTGTACATAGTAAATAAAGCTAATATTACATAAATATTCGTTGTAAAATAAAAGGAAATGCAGGCGAAAAGAAGGAAGGGCGTAAGGGAATTGAGAGGGAGTAAAAAAGGAATGTAGGCTGGTAGAACCGAGCTAGATCAAGAAATCCCAAAGGACTCAACCCTCGCAAATGAGCCGGAGGATGCAAATCAATCCCAGGACGCACAGGAGTATCTCTCTCGGTCGTTTTAAATTGTACACCCACGCTCGGGTACCACAATCCCTTTTCCAGCTTTCACCCCAATGCACCCCCAGGGCACGTAGGCCCTCTGCGTGTTCATCTCGCGCTTTGTGTTATGCACGTCAAGTAAAGCCGTGTTTTGCGTCAGCTGTCGCCTCTCGAGATATCGGGTCTAAGGGATGCTGCACGGAGATCTCAAGCTTCGGTTCTATTGCTTGTGTTATCGCCGTGACATCCCCGGATGCTGCGAGTCAACATTCCCAATGCTTATGCATAATCGCGTGATTCTGTCAAGCATTTATTCCTTTTGGATGTATCTGACGCAATCACAGCCATTGGACATCGTCTTCCAAATCCTTGAATAATTACACCTTTATGTTTACCTACTGGCTTACTGATTTTGTCAAAGTGACATTTATAATACAATTACCAAACTCTCCTCTTATGTCTGATGGATTACAAATATTATTACAACTTGAAACTGGAAATAATTTCAATATTTTTGTGTTTACGTTAAAAGGTTTTTTTAAAGTTTGAGTTGCTAAAAAAAATTGCACAAAAACACAGTAAACTCGTGTTAGTGGAACATATGATTAAAATTAAACATTACGAATCATTAAGCATTTCGGAAATTAATTAGCTGAAATATTGAGGAGTTGCCAGTTCAGGTAACTCATAGCTAATGAGGCACTTCATGTACCTTTTTTCATGTTTCACTTATTTCGCTGTACTGCTTATGCACTTAAAGTCTTTACAATATTTAGTGTCAAATCCACTAGGTTTAAATACTAACCAAGGCTGGTTATATATTATAAAGTATTTCCAATTTGAAACATAGAGTTATTACAGAAATTCATTAAGTATATTACTTGTAATTTATTTATCAACAGCTTTTATTGTAAAAAAATTTAATTAATCAACAGAAAAAATATTGATAAAATCTTGATTCACAAAAAGAACGCAAGTGTGCCCATAAGCAATTTTATATTGATTTACTACTACTAATTTAATTATAAACATCTGATGAAGTTAAAATTTAATAGCTTTAACTAGGTAATTTCATTTTACACATGAACACTTAAATATTTTCATTATGCCGACATGTTATTGTATAAATTTCTATATATAACAAGTCGTAAAGAAATTAAAATTTTTTATTATAGTAAAAATTATAGTACATGTTTTAATGAGGTAAGGTTAAAATTTATATTCAAAACATAAACTAATTAGAATTTAATGTAATAATATTAATTAAAATGAATTTTTAATATTTTTTCTATATATTTTTAATTGTCTAAATTATAATAAAAAATGTAAATAAAATTTATTAAGTATATTTATTTTTCTAAAAATATTATTATATTAAGATTAATAAATAATTACGAATGAACTTTAAAACGAATTTCATTTTATACAAATATAATTTAATTGTAATTTAATTATATCTTCTATTTAAAAATATATTATAAATAATGACGTTTCTTTTGGATTGAGCGTAAAACAGTTCATATTTTATTTATCAAATGTCTTAATATAGTGTATGATAAATTCACATAAAATAATTAATTTGCATCAGTAGCTTTTTAGGAATTTGATATTTTATGTATAAAGATCTGATTTTAGAATTTGAAATGGAATCTTTTTGAATTTCTATTAAATTCAAACGGTTCTTATTTACTTATCTTTTTATAGCCTATATAAAAGAAATGAAATACATAAAATAGAAAATTTGCAATGAAAAAATATTGTAAGATATAAAATTCTATAAATCTCTTCGATTTGGGTTTCAGGTATGAATTGGAATCGGATAACCTGTACTCCGTTTCCTGGTATAAAGACAATGAGCATATTTACAGTTTTTCAAAAAAGGAAATGAAAAAGCAAGTTTTTTCAGCAGAAGGAGTCAAGATTGATGTAAGTAGTACAAAATATATCATCCTTATACAATATAATATACTCATCCTTATTGTTTCAAAAATGTAATCAAAATCTTACTGTATTCAATTATTCATAACTCTTATCAGATATTTAAAATAATGATTCGATTTATTTTCATATGTAAAAAGGAGAAAAATGAACGTACTGAGTTTTTCAGTGCTTTTCTTCCAAGTTGGGAGTTTGCGTCATTGAAGATAAAATCGAATGACCCGGTAGGTATAGTCTGGGATGAGCAAAATCCTCCATGAGAGCTTTTCCTCGTATGAGACGAAAGGCTTAACCTTTAATGGTTCTGAAGTTTTCGTGAGCTGGAGTCAGTTGATCTCTTCAAACAGTGGCAAGGGAACGGGAAGTAGTAAAAGTCCTCGGATGGTCAGAAGCTGGAGTGTCCGAGAGCATCTAATACCCGACACTAATGTAGTTGGACGAACGATTATTTGAGGAATATCACACTTGTCATGGCATCTTCCCTGATACATTATTTTTATTATTAGAAACCATTAAGCTAATTTTATTTGTATTTTGAATTATTTACTTTTAGCACATTTATATTAGATTTAGGTGATTGACAAAATTCTTTTAAAATAATAAGAATAATTAACTCTATTTTAATTTATATTTTCTAATACTTACTCAGGCTAAACTTATAAAAATTAAATAAGGTACAAATATTTTTTAATATAATAAAATAATTATTGATAAATTCAGAAGTTTCTATTAATAGTTTCATTCTGTTTTTGAAATATTTAAAATGAATTATTTAGTTATTATTTACATGTAATATTTTTCTTAGAAAGTATTACACTTTTAATATATTCAATACAATATTTATTTATATTATACAATAGAATATTTATACAATTTATATTTAAAAATTTTTTTATTATTAAATTATTATTAAGACAATATATAGTATATTTTTGCGTTTATCAATATTAAAATACATCATTTTATAAAAATATTAAAATACATTATTCCCTTTAAAAGATTTCGTGAAAACTGAGTTTTTATTCTCGAAAACATAATTATTTTTGGATAATTACGCTGTATTTGTTTTTATCAGTTTCATATTCAAGTACGACTGGAATTTATTTTATCAAAAGCTTGTGTAAAAGAATTTGAAATGTGAAATACACAATATCGTTATGTCTAATTATGTGCAAACGACGGATAAAGTTGGTATTGTTTCGGATTTTTTTTTGGATGGGAACCAGCTCGGATTTCGATTTTTTGTGTCTCGTAAATGTCTGTACAAATGTGTAGCAGTGGTTCGACAAACTGCGCTCTGGAACTTGATCTATATCCACCATCTTGGCGAAAAATCTGTCTGTTCCTTCACGAACAAGTGAAAGAAAGTAAGAGATTGCAAAAGAATGAAGGTGTATGTGGAACCGGAACTACTTGGAAGGAATAGATCGTGTGTGTGTAATCGGATCGTTTAAAATTGATGTCAGGAAAGTTCAATTTGATTGCTACTTTTTACCTATAGCTGCTTCTTTTCTACCTACTCCATTTCCTACTTTTCTTTACTCACTTGGTTCTTTACGTTACCATATATCAGCCGAGAACAGAAATTACACAACGACGTACAAGTTTTTGTTTGGAAAGTCAGCCTGGCGTGATCAAGGTTTAAAATAGCAAATCTTTATTCAATTAAATATTCAAACTCAAACGGAAAGAATATGAATTTGGTTAATATGCTTCTTAATATAACGTACATTAATTATGCATTGCATAGCAATGAAATAAATTTTTATAATAAGATTTAGAAAAAGACTAAACAATAATAAACTATTTATTAATGTGATCATTTATATGTTAATTTATGTTGAAAGTTATCTGAGGAATCTTCATCTTAATTGCAACTACGTCGATTATATAGTATGTCGTACCATATTCATTATTTATTAATAGTTTTAAATAAAAAATTATTATTTAATGTTTATAAAATAATCACAATAAGAAATGCTGATTCTGGAAAAAAATTGTAAGCTATAAAAAATTAAATTTTCTTGAAAATAAAATAAACCAAGTTTACTGCTTACAACGGAGAAAATGCGCTATGTTCTTTTAGTGTTTTTATATTATTTATTACTTTAATATACATAAAAATATATGCATATTTATTTCATTATAAAATAAAGAATTTAGCAAGTATCAGTCTTATTTTCCAGCACATATGAATGTTGTATAAAATAAATAAATTTTTCATCTCATTATTCTTTTCTTATATTTCAATTATTTATGTAAATATGTACTTTAAATTTTTAAAATATCCCCAGCAATAATAAAAAATCTATTCAATTGAAATACTTATAGTAGTTTGATTTTATGATATAGCTTTTATAAATTATTTCTTGAAACAATGAATAACGACAATCTCGAAAGAATAGCCAACAAAAATTGTGAATCCTGCACTATTCACACCAAAAAACTTTTTTTTAAAGCTGGTATGATTCTTTATCTCTTAAGTAACGGCATCACTTTATGAGTGCATGATAGTTTTTATAACTACTAAATCAAGAATTTAAATGCATCTAAAGTGGTTATGTATTTCATAAATGAAATTTTTAATGATCATGAAAATGTTAAGTAAATCTACATACATATAAAAACATTTTTCTATTGATCATTAATTAAAGTATTCGGTATTTTTTTATACTTCTGTCATAAAATAAAAAAAAATTGAATTTATTTTTAAATTTTTTATATAATTCATATTTTTTACTTAAATAATGATAGTGTTGACAGTATTAATTTTTATTCCTTGTATAGTTAATAATCTTTTTGTATTTGTAGATGAGATTTAAAATTAAATATTAATAATATCTATTATTTTTAACCGTAAATAGTTCTAGATAAATTATAGTGAAACTATCCAACAATCAAAATTTTATATATTGTATTATATAATCTGTTTTTATTTTAAAATATTATTTTCAATATAAATTTATTAAATTTTTATATGAATTTTGTTATGATTATTAAATATAATTTAATAAATCTAACAAATATTTTCATATTTAGTTATTAAGTAATAGATTTCAATAATAAATCTATTACTATTATTAAAAAGTAGATGCATATTTATTCAAATTAAATCGTAATTGACATGTCTTTAATTTGAAAATCATTCAATACAATTACAATTAATTAAAGCAGTTAACCTCTTCACACTTTAGCATATGAATGGTAAACCATAGAAATACATTTTCTGAAGGAAGTGGCTCATCAACACGTATAATGTAATTATACGTACAATAGGTTAAACACTATATCGCCATTTCTAATGTTTCACTTCATTGCTTTTATGTACGATAGTATAATGAGACGACATTATATTTAACTAGGAAATACACCAAGTGGTACAGTTTACTTAATGTTCAATTTGCTGGATTCGGTTATAATGGGTCAATACTACTCACTTGTGAATTAGCAAGTCTGCTTTATTTCAACATGAAACACTCTAAGATTTTTGTTGTTTAAGTACTTACAAATGCATAGTTACTCTTTATGCTCTTTACCTAGCTATTTTGTAGTTAAAAATTTTGTATTTCACAATAAAATCACAACGATAAATATTTGCAATTCAATAAAATATTATTCATAATATTGTATTGTATTATAAAAATTAAAAGTAAAAAGGACCATAAAAATAAAAATCATCTTTTTTCATATCTGTCCAAATTCATGATTTAAAATTAAGTGGTGTAACAATGAAAGGAAAAAAATATTTAATGTGTAAAAAATTTTCTAAAGTATTATATATTCAAGGTAATCTGAGTTTCATAATTTTATTATTATGTTTTATTTGGTAATACTACGATTATCATTTCAATTATAATCCAAAATAATAATTTTCAAGTAAAGATAATTTTACTAATTCCCATATTCATTATTATATTTATTATTCAGATATAAGTAAAAAATAATTTTATATCTATTTTTTTTCTATTAATATAACTTATTTTATTATTAAGAATGGAAAATTTGAAATATAATTAAAAAAAATATATATTTTTTGTTATAATTACGAAAAGTTTTTATTAAATTTTCAGAACGTAAATTAGCTGTAATAAAAATTTTAGAATACACATATATATACACACACACACACATATATATATATATAATTAAAGGTTATAATAAAGAATTATATTTATAAAAGAGTTAATTCTCTGCATATTCTTTAATTTTGTATATTTTTTTATGAGTTTTGTTACATTTGTTAAGTCTGATATATATATGTATATGTTGAAAAATTTTTAGTATCTATATATTCTTTAATTTTTTAATATTTTTTAATTTGAATTTTTATATTTTGTAGATAAACATTTGTAGATAAATTCAACTCTTTATATCGAATTGTTTAAAAACTTTGATATTTCCACATATTAAAATTTTGTTTTACGCAATAAAATAAGTATTTGCGACCTTCTGTGCAATAGATTTAAAATAAATTCATTTGTAAAAATATATTTGTTTTTACTATTTAAAAATACTAGGTATAACTACATTTACTTTTAATATAAATTACAATAATTGTTATAGTAATTATAAACGAAAACTGCCTTGTTTAAAAAAAAACGAAGTGTAATAATTAAAATTACCATTTTCTTAATTAGTTTGTTAGTATTCGTTAACTAATGCTTTGTAAAAGATTGCGTGATGAATTTGAAAACAGAATTTTTAAAATATAAACAATATAAGAAGATGTTCACGCATTCTCGGAGCATCGATCAAGTTTAAATAGTCTGTAATTAACGATCGAAATAAATTCGCAAAGCTACCGGAATAGATCGCAGCTAAATAATGGCTGATCTCGATCCCAAAGCATCGAGACATATATTTCGCGATAAAGGTGTGAGAGTCTTGTGGCCCTCGTCTCGCTCAATAAAAGCAACACGAACCGTCTCCCCGTGAAATCGCAAATTGCTTACATTTGCATTATTCATTAAGCCAAATCGATTGACTTAGCTCGAGCGAATTAAAACGCGGGCCAAACCCTGTACCGCAAGACTCCCACCCGGGATTATATGAAGGTATCAACCTCTTCATGATTTCCTGGAGTTTTGCGAAGAACAGTTAAGAAGCCTCTTGAGACAACTACTGGAGAGAATGCAACTATTTCGAGTTTTCGGATGAATGCTTCGTCTGATTCCCCCTCAAATGGATATAGCACCGATTTATTAATAACACCTGGAACTATTCGTTTGTATCTTTTATCTTAATATTTTCACTATATTTAATAACAAAAAAATTATTGTATCTTAAAAGGATTGAATAGTTCATTAGTATAAAGTGGCATATCTAAAAACGATTTAATTTTGATAGCTAACATGCAGTTTTATAGATGTATAAGTTACATTTATATACATATATATATGTTAGGGTCGGAAACTGGGATATTTGTCCCAAAAGACGTACGTTCAGGATGCGGGGACGCCCGCAATGTGCAAAATGTGTAAAGGGCCATTAAAATGCGCAATTTTTGTGGTGTGCGCTTGGCCAAATAGAGCAAAGTGGTTCAAAAAGGGCGTACGTGTAGCTTCGCCGTTGTGTGAAAAGGAAAGGGCTGCGCGTATGAATGTATGAATAGTACGTGTGTGAGTTCGGGATGACGGCTTTCGTCGAAGTCTCCGGTTTTCTCTCTTTCTCTCTCCAGTATGAATCGGCCGATACTTATTCTCTCTGTCGCTTTCTTTCTTTCTTTCTGTCTCTCTCTTTCTCCCTTACACCTGATCGCTCACTGCACGAGGCGATATATTGCTTCTCTCTCGCAAGCTGATTTTCCCCGGAGACAAAGACATTCCGTCGGATTTAAACCTAATTTGTGTAAAATCACGCGTGTGATAAAATAGACTGTATGGGTTTTTTCTTCCGTAGGCGAGGCGGAAGTTTTTTATGCCAGAGAATATGATTTGAGTGAGTGAATGCGTTTGCGGGGGCCGCGCGTTTTCCGAAAGCGTGGGAAGCTTACACGGTTGAAAAGATAAGCCTAACCGTCGTTTACTTCTCGGAAAAAACAGAAGAAAATCGGATCGCGAAGGGCGGGGCCAAAGGCCAAGCAGCCTGATTGCGTGCGAGTAAATTTTTGTGCGTTAGATGCTGCGTTTGTATAACGATTGTGCATTTTGTGAAATATCGTTGTGTATTTATTTATGAATAAACTTATGACTTGCCAAAGAAGTCTTGTTCATTAAGACAAATTCTCCCTATCCTACATGCAACAAACAACAATATATATATATAGAAAGTGTATAAAATCTATCCAAATATAATTAATAACCATAGATATTTTATTATTTTTATTTTCAATCTTATCAAGGTCTTTAGGTGAAGCAAATAAAATTTCACATATAATTAAAAAATGATTGCTTATTAAGTTAAATTTCTATCTATATATATATGTGTGTGGTGTGTGTGCAATTTTTCTGTATCGATTGTTTATAAGCGTTTCCATAAAAATTGTAAATATCCAAAACCAATATGCCAAAGATGATCTCCAAATTTAAGCCAATTTTCGAGGAGGTAATCTGTGCCTACATATCCTTGGTCGCTCAAGTATTGATGCGTGTGTGTGTGTGGATTATTTATACAGATATAAAACACTCAACCAATTCTTATACAGTCTTCGAAATTTTGATATTCATCTGAAACTAATAATGATAAAAACCACAAAACATGAAGAAAAATAATTTAGAATTGCGTGGGGAAGGTAAAGATGTGGAGATAAGAAAAGTTGCTTTGAACGTCAAAAGGTATAATATCGTGGGAGAGAGTTTTTCCGTATCTGGCGCGATTGTGAACGCAATCGTCGGGGATGGAACGAGCCGAAATCTTGCCGAGACATCGGAATCCTTTCGGTAAACGAGTTTACGTGAAATTGGTCGTTCGATGCTGCCGCTGCATAGAGAAGAGTATAAGAAGAAAGGTAAAGTTGTGACAAAAGAAGGAAAGTAGAAAAACGATTCCCTCCCCTCGACGCGGTACTCCTTTTATTCCGGTAAGTGAAGAAAAAAGATAGAATATAGTAGTTTAGCGCGCGCGGAAAAGTTAGCGGAAAGAAATAGAGGAGGGAAACAGTTTTCCCAGTGATAAAAATCGTTGAAACTTTTATTTTTTTTCTTTCACTCCTTCGACTCCTTTCTCTACCTTGATCTCTTTTTTTTTGAATGACTTTATAAGAAGATACTCCGTTAGATTGTTATAAAATCTGCTGAGTTTCGGAATAAATGATTCATTACCGATTATGGAGCTTAACGTAAGAGCATTAAGAGCTTTGCGTCTTCATTTTATCCTCACTCTCATTCTATAAGGTACGAAACTTCTAAATCTATAAAAATTTTAAGCAAACTTTCATGTGGTAGAAAAGCATTGAACAGAACTAGTAAACTTCAGTAGTAAACTAGTAAACAGTCTCTGGTCAATTTTCTAGTCAATAATTGATCACAAACATAAATAAAAATAATAATAAAATAGCAAAAGTCTATTTATTTATTTATGCATCAAATATTTGGAATAATATTGTGATGGTTACTTCAGTTCTATAAGCGAGCATATAAGATTAGTAAAGAAAACAAAAAATTATTATGCTAAGTTGCGCTTCAAAATTACTTACGTTGTATTTATCATTTGCGCTATAAATTATTCAAAATTTCAAATTTAATTACACATATACATAAAATAAACGAAAATATTTACTTTAGAATTTTTCTCTTTTATGCAGAGAGTGAAAATTTTACATATATATGCAAATACTTTGATGCATGATTTAAAATATGTACTGTACCATGTTATCTCATAATACTTGTAAAAATTTACCAAAAATTATATATTAATAATCATAATTAAATATTTATAATATATTAAAATTTTATAAATTCGTAGGAAATTAGCATATATAATAATAATAACATATTCAGCTAAATCTATTTTTAAAAAAATCTAGCAATTTATTATACAGGCTAACATTTTTTTAAAAAAATACACCTTTATAAATTACCATTAATATAATTCATATTAAATCAAATACTGCAAGAAAAATGTTTCGACACAATATGTATTATTTATGAACTTATCAGAAAACTCAAAAGTTTTATAAAATAAAAGTTTTACTAATGGTTTGATAAAACGATAATAGATATATAACTTTATCATGCTGGGAATTAGACCAATCTTTATGAATTTTATCAATCGGAAATTCTTAATCAAGCTGATAAATTATTTTTCATATTGAGAAAACTTAAAAAAAGATGAATTCAGAATTTATTACATAAAATAAATTAAAACCTTAATTCTTCTTCGGGCTTTTTAGAATTTCTTCGTAAACACTGAATCAATCGCTAGTTAATATTCGATGAACTTCATTTTTAAATGAAAGTGTAGATTCAGATAATCAAATTCAGATGTAATGAGTCAGTCACTTAATAAAAGATTATTTTGACTTTTAATAAATGTAAATATCGCCGTTAATTATTATTTTCTCGTGTATCCTGTTGGGATATCATCTTTTTCCATATCGGCGCACAGAAGATGTTGAATGCTTGATTGGGATTTGGGGGCGGAAGTCTGACAAGAGGTTGACTTTTGCATCAGTCGGTCGAAACAACATTAGGCGTTCGTGAAAGTGTTGGTCTTGCCCATACTATGAAAGACTTGGCTTCACCTTTGACCCCACGACAACACATGGACGTCTCAATTAATCAAGAAGGTCTATGTGGCGGTGAGGGCTAATGTGTGGTTTCAGATACGAACCACAACGAGGATCGCAACGAGAATAATAATCGAACTACTGATTTTCAAGTGCCCTTATATTTTAATTAGAAATTTATGCAGTTAATGTACACATTACAGTGTCTGTGCCTTTGAACCTGATTCGCACAAACTTTGAAAGACAACAAACCCAACTAAATAGGCCATGGAAATAAGCGTTTAAAGCTTTTTTCCTTTTTATGGGAACGAAGTTTTTATTATGCACTGTAAATAAATTATTCATTTATCCCTAAAAGCATTCAACTATTTCTTGCTTTTTTTTCTATCGATGCATCACGAGGAATTTCGCATCCTTGAAACAACACAAGCTATTAATATCATTATTGTTATTAAAATAAAATATAGTAAAAACCAACCACAATTCTAATGCAATTACTCTTTTTTATAAATATTGAAAAATAATTTTCTCTTTATAATGCATTTACTAGATAAATTTCATAATATTATATTTAAATTTTTTATCTGAATGCAAGCTAGACAATTTTTATCATAGTATAGTTTTCTTACAATAATACTTAAATAATTTATAGTATTTACTAGTTAATAAAAAATAAAAAAAACTATTTAAAAGAGATTTACTTATTTGTAATAACTTTTTATTTTATAATAAATTAAAAAATTTATCACAAATATATATATTTGCATATATTATAACTATAAAATACGAAAAATGTTCTCGTGAATTTTACACTACTGTTACTTTTTTAAATTAAGAGTACTAACCTTGCCTCTCCATTGTATGTAACAAAAGAAGAAAGTAAACATGATGGCGTAAAAAAATAAATTTCCACTTCATCGTTAATAGCAGCAGTAAATAATAAGCGTGACTGCAAAAATAGGTAAAATGAAGTAAAGTTAATGCCGAATTAAAAGCAAAGGTAAACGTTAAGTATTTTCTTCCTGATATAATGAAGAATGGAGCAATAAAAAATAATAGTAATATATGAAAAAGTACGCTGCATAAAGTCTTTTAATTTATTCGTCCTGACTGCGTATAACACAACCACATGTTTTAGTCTACTAAAAGAATGAAAGAAATTGTTCGTCTATTTCTCTTTCTCATTTTTCCTGGCTGTATCTATGTCTCATTTAGTCTCATTCTTCTGTTTCTCTCGGACAATTGGATTTACTACATCATTTTTCTTTTTTCAACTTCTCTTCACCTTTCATGGAGCTTACTATTGTTATATTTTCACTTCACCACACGATAATTTTTCTTTATGCGTTACATACGTAGAAAGATATATAAGTAGCCTATCCAATACAGTCATTTATAATCTCAAAAATAAGGGAAAATCAAAGAAATTTTGCAAAGAGTGAAAAAGCAAAATTGAAAGAGAAAGAGTGTATGTACTACTTTGATTCGCGTTACTTTTTACAATTATATATAAAACGATAAGCGGATTTTATATTAAGAATTAAAAAATGAAAGTGAGGTTACTTTTTAAATTTTTTTTGGACTGTAATTAAATTAAAATGAGGAAAACCTCATGAGAAATAGTAAAAAATTATGTATGACTTATTATTTCTGTATATTTTATATTTTTTAATTATTTATTTATTCGATATTATTTGAAAGTATGTAGAGGAAAACATTTTTTGTGATTAAAGCATTCTGCATAAAAAATATATGCTTAATTAAAATTAAAATCTTCCTCTCCTAAATTTTAAATGGAAATATAAAAATAATTAAACTAAGGCATAAAATAAAATATTCAGATAATAAAAATGTGGTATTCATGTAGATGAAAAAGTGAATATATGTAGAAAAAATTTAGTTAGTATACTTGTATTTATATCGCATAGATATGCAGTAACTATGGTTGAACAAGAATGTGGAATAGAAACTTACACATATTTTCAAGCACATGCACTATATTTTATCTTCAACCAAGATTCAGTTTGTTTCAACTTTTCACCTCCTTGAACACGCCTTGTTTTGTTTTGAATTTACGAGATTTCAGACGTTTATGTTTGACAGCTGCATTTTTATTTATATAAACATCGTATTTTGTACAGTTTCTAAATTTTATAAAATTGAAAAGCATTTTGGTTTATTGAAAGATCATATTTTAACCAATAATCAACAGAATTATTACTATATGTATAAATGTATATTTATTAAAAAATAATTATTAAAAAGAAATAAAGTTTATTCTCTAATTTTAGTTAATTTTTAGTGACCACTTATTCGATACTCTGAATGCGAAAAGGTATGTTTAAAAAATCTGAAAAAGTATATTGAAAAATAATTGTTAGTGTTCCAAAAACAGGACTCGTCGATCCTTAAAACTGAATTGATTTAAAATTAGATCCTGGAAAGACAAAAAGTGGAGTAGGTTAAGATATTTATTTCAAAGATAAATTGCATTTAAATTTCAAAGTGCATCAATGGAATAGAAAGTAAAACAAAAAAGTTTCGCTTGTTATCGAAACAGGCTCTAGTACAGTCTATGCTTTTTTTCTCCACTTGGGCGAAAACTGCACCACCACCACCCCCAACTTTCAATCCCGAACACTTCTCTTCCCATATATATATGCATTGCCCTTTGTTCACTCGCTTATCTTTTTCCATATTTTTTAACCTCCACACACGTGCAGAGATACGTGCAGAGATGCATGTATGTGTGCATGCACACATGGCCCAAGGCAATAAACAAGAGGTAGAAAGTTGCGAGCGCTTTCCTGCACATGCATCTCCCTTTGAATAAAAAGTCGAGTGAGCAAGGGAAGAAAAGTCGTTTAAACGCCCCGTGTATCCCTTTTCGCGAATGGGATATTCTTGAGAGTATTAAGTGTCATTTGTGTTAGTGCGTATACGCGCATATGCTTGTATAGAGTTGCTCCTCGTGTCAAATTTATCGGTTCAAGAATCTCAAGACTTAAAAGTACGATGTATCTCTTTGGATTTACACTTCACATTTACCTAAACTTTTATGTTAAAAAATATCATGTGACCATTTATATAAGTAGTTCGTACAGACTATAAATAAACCATAAAGTCTCTTCTAGTTTTTAAAATTATAAATTTTATTCTGAGTAATGCATTATTGTATATTCAATTAAGAAAGTATCGTTATCAATCATAAAATTATTAAGTTTCTGAAAATTTGAAATTTAATTTATTAAATATGTTATCAATTTTAGAATTTCAGAAGTATTTTTCATTTTCAACTGCATTAAATTATCTGCTAGATGTTCTTTATAATGCAAGAATATACAAATATAAGTCAAGAATTATACAAACCAGACACAGTATATAACTCTTGAAATAATTCATCGAATAAAAAAAAATATGTTTATTATGCAAGAAAAGCAATTTATTTGTCATTTAATAATGATTCCAAGTTGAAGCAGAATAAAAAAAGAACGGTGAAATAATTTTTGTTTCTTAAAGTTGTTTTATTCACACATATTAAATGAAATATATCTAATTACTACGCAATATTTAATTTAAAAGGAAATTATCGTTACTCTACCGTTTAATAACTTTAATAATCTAGCATTAAAAAAAAACTTCTCTTTGCTACGAAAAGGAAAAAAATTGATCACTACTATCTGAAATATTTTTATTAGTAAACTGGAATCCAAGAAACAGAAGTAGAGAGAGAGAAAGAGAGAGAGCTAAAAACTAATTATACGGATTAGATTCTAAAGAAAAATATTAATTTCTATTTATTTGAAAGAATTGAGTGGACAGTTCAGATCAACTTTTTATTCGTTATTCTTACGTTAAAAATTTACTTTTCTGTTGCTGAACTCTCTTCTCTCCTACTCATATTTTAAATTAATTAAAAATATGTTTTTTAACAGTAATATTCTAATAGAATAATATCAATATTTAAGAAAAAAATGAAACAAAGCACTTGAAATTAATAACTTATATTTAATATATATTTTACCACATTTAAATTTTATTTAAAAGCAAACGTAATCATGAATTATTTCAATTGCATACAATATTATCATACATTGGTTATACACGTAATATACTAATGAAAATATAATAAAATGAAAAATCTCTCAAAAAATTTTTTTGGATATTAAATAACGTATTTGTAAATTGTTACTTATAATTATAAATTTTATTCATTATACCTAAAAATATGCTGAAGATTTTTCATAAAAGATTAATATTTATTCATACATTACAACTCATCCTGTAAATTAAAATTTTATCCTGAAATTGGAGAAGATACTGTATGTTTAGAGGTATTTTTATGATAATTATTTCATAATACATTCGCAAATATAATATAATAATTTTATAATTGCTTACGTTTAATAAGAAAATGGTTTTCAGAAAAATGATTTTGAAATTTAATTTGTAAAAATTTATTCATTAATATTTATTAAATCTTATGCATTTGATTTTTTAATTTTCTTAATAATACACAATTATATAATTTTCAGAATACTGTGACGAAAATTTTTATTCTATATTTAATTAAAATTTTTTATGAATTAAATAATCCCATGAGATATAAATTTTTATGAAACAGTTACATAGCAGCTAATAAAATTCATGAATATATTATGTATTTGTTTTATGTAAAAAAATCTTTTCTTTAAATATTAAAAAATGAAATACCTTTTTCGAAAATAGTACTTTTATAAAATTTAAATTTAATAATAATAATAAAACTTTTTTTTTTAAATATTTAAAATCTTTTAATCTAACGATATTGAATTTACTCTCTAAATTTTGCTTCATTCTTTAAAAACAAACAAAAAAACACTTTTGAATATTTAGTTTCTTGCTTTTGAATTTTATTTTGTCTCTAAAACCAAAAAATTTGTAGTATATCTTCAAAATACTACAAAAATAGCGTTTGTCCATATCTGGGAAAAATGAATATTAGATTCAAATTATGGATTTTTTCATATTTGATTTGAATCAATAATAATATTAGTTTCTTAAAAATATTAATTAGGTTCATCTTTTTCAATGTTTGAACTTATTTTTCTTTAAATTATGTATTACATTTTATTTCTCTTTTTTTCTTGCTGTTTATTGTACTAATTTTAAATACATATATGCATATATATACGCACAAATATGGATACAAATTGTGTCATATCATACAGGACTATTTTCTTTGGAGTATGAAACATTTTAGAAAATCGAAAAATGTTCCGGTTAAATAAAATTCCATTTCAAACTTTAAACATCGATTTGCATTTTTATTGCAGCTGAAATATTTTTTTTTAGCTATCTTAAAAGACTTGTAAATATAATCATAAAGTATACATGAGATTTTCAAAATTTCTGGAAAAGAAATCTTTTAAAGATTATATTTTCCAATTTCAATTATTGAAAGTTTAAATAAAAGTATTTAATCTTCATAAATGTTTAATAATTAAAAGCATAACAAGTAATAGGACAAATACGTTTTTATTTAGATATTAATAATATGCAATAATGTCTATAGCAGAGACGTATGTTGTAAAACACATGAATAATTCAATATTTATTATTATTGTATTATTGTTGGTGTATTTAATAATACTTATTTTTCTTTTAACGATGAATGTTTTATATAATTGAAAAGCATGTATTTACCAAAGAATTTTATTTGATTTTAAAACAAAACTTTTTAAATAATATAAAAAATGTTTTATATTAAATTATTGAAGAATTATTTTTTACATATTTCCGTATTTCAATTTTTGAAAAATTTATAAGTAATATTTTATTTAAATATATGCATTAATGTATATATTTTTTGAATTTTGTTTCAAAAATATAAAAATATATTGTTTAAATTCCTTTAAAAGGTAATTTAAGTTAAATTCGGTTAATTTAAAATTAGAACCAAAATTCATTTGTATACTAGCGTCGTTAATTCTTAATATATAGCTTTCAGCCTATTGATGGGTTTAGTCTTGTTTTTACCTTCAGCCCATGTCTTGTAGGTATATCTAGTAAGGCGGAAACAAGTCAGAAACCAACAACTGAATCGTATAACTTTCCACTAATAATCACAAGATCTATCTCGTGTATCCACCCAAACAACCTGAATTTCTGTATAAAGACCTCTACCTTGAAACTAGTGCGGAATACTTTATACTAGAACTTTCTATTTGGATTTATTTATTCTTTAGTACAGGACATATATCGTATACATCTGCGAAATAAAAAGTCAAACAAATAAAGAAAAGTAACCAAAAGAATCGTAAAGGTACGAAGAAATGCACGAAAAAAAATAAAGAATGACCGGTTGGCAAGAAAGAGATAAACTTGTGATAGGGCGAGGGTATGAAGAAGTGCTTTGACTAAAATAGTGTGATCATAGAAGAAATTGAGACATGGCAAGAAAAAGTGAGATATATGAAGAGAGAGATCAAGAAAAACAAAGAAACAGTCTAAGGGCTGTTTAATTTTTTTTACCATTCATTAATTTCAATTCTTATCATGATATTTCAAATGGTTTCAATATATTCATGTTCGTAAAAAAAACTTATTTACACTCAGAGATTTCAATCGCTAAGCGATCAGCTTTCTTATTCTGTCCAAAAATCAATATAATATTTTTTAAAAAATCAATATTCTAATCGAGATTTGTACCTCTATTTCATATCACTCACGCATACAAACTATTACAACGATTAATACAAATCTAATACAAACTTTTCTACAAAATTGCCCCTAATACAAATCTTTTCTACAAAATTGCGTGTCTCATAACCAAAAACTAAGGAAAATAATAGCAATAGTTAATAGCTGCTATTATATATTGGCGATTAAGGAAGGACTAATTACCAACCCACTTTTGGCCCCTTGTATTCATCATTATTATGAATTAATTGAGCAATTTCATTGAGATTCATGAGATCCCTCCTCCGCATTTAACCCCAAAAATTTATAGGCAATTCGAAGAGTACCTTGTTCAATTTTTGTTAGCTCCGAAGATTCTAACGGTCTTTCTCTCACCATAAGTACCACCGACGTGTGTAGGACAGATACTATAAGAACGTCGCACCCCGTTGTAGCAAACGGAACGAATAATAACCCCTTCACTGCACGTTTATTACCCCGTGACTATCCATCTCACATTTTAGTAAAACCCTTTACAACTCTTCCCTCTTCCTCGTGTATGCCAAGCAATTCAGCAAATAGCGGAAGTCGTTGCATTTTGGAGGAGTTCATCCGCTACTGGGCTGACCATAGTGAGGATACACTACTAAAAGTAGTAAAGAGGGTTGAGCGCAACTCGGACAATGGGATATACTTCTCCTGCTCACGCTGGAGTGAAAATGAACAATCTGCATAATTTTTACAATTTAACAAGCTTTTTCAGGTAAAGGTACTTAGCTAGCTTCTACTAAGAAAATAAGAGATGAGTGGTTCATTTTCGTTTTTTACAATCATTTTTTATTTTGGCACAAGACTACGAATTGCGAAAACTGAGCGAGAGCTATTACAAATAGAAAAAATGCTTCGTTATGAGTATACCAAAAAAAAAGTTAGATTTTTTTTATGTCTTATAATAAAAGATTTTTAAATTAATTTAAATGGCTGTGTTTAAAAACGTTGAAAAATATGGTTAATAAAAATTAACAGAAATGTTAAAAAAAAAAACCTATATTTGTAATCGAGTAAATAATCATTTTTACTTGTTTTAAAATTCTTAAATATTAAAAATTAAAGGTATCTCTTTTGAAATATGTAATGTACAATTTAATACTGAAATTTTGTATTTCAATTTATTGAAAAAATTGAAAATACAAATGATTCATTTTGAATAGTTAATAAATATGAATTGTGAAATTTAATTTTTTTTTGTAACATAATTCGTTTATATTCATAAGTAATCTTTAATTCGGTATTAAATTATTTTTTATATCATATTATTATTATATTTTATTTAAAATTGCATTATCTATGATATCTTTTAAATTAATATTGATAAAATTTATTACTTAAAAACAAAATTACATTATTTATAAGCAAATTTATTCAACAAAAATGAAAATATTATTTAAAACACCGGTTATATTGAATATACTGGTTATCTAAAATTCTAGTTAAAAATTGATTATGATTAGATTTTGATTTCATATCTTTAAATAACGTAATTGAATTACAAAACAAATTAAAAATTAATGTAAATTTTTAATTCTGAACAAAAATAAACATTTAGTTACTTGTAAATATTTAAATAAATAATAAAACACAAAACATTTTTTAATAATTTCTTATAAAAAATGATAGATACATTAATTTATATTAAATTAAATGTGTTATTGAAAAATATTAGTCTATGAAATTTTTATTAAATTGGCGGTATTCTTTTATTATATGAAATATAGTCATTTTATATATATCACATATCATTTTAGATAAACTTCTCCACAATCAATATTATACAGATTTTAGAATAAAAACTTATAACTTTAAAATATATTATTTTTCAAAGTTATATAAAAGATCTATAAATTGCTAATAGTTAAAGCTAATAAATACTAGTTATTAATGAAACTAAATATAAAAATAAACTGAGCATATGGGATCAATTGTGGAAACTGTTAACCAGTTATAATTTATACTGCGAAAGTTAGAAAGTATTGCACTAATATTAGTATTTACATCAAATGCATATGAAATTTAATGCTACCGAAGTTGTTTCCACTTACATGCTTTTGTGAAATTCTGTGGGTTAGCTCTTGGTGACCCACGGAATGACCAATGTCAGTAGATTTATTTAGGAAAACTCGGTTAGCACTTGGGAAGTCAGATCTTTTGTTTATTCAGTGGAATGTCGGATGCACGTACCACACAAAAGCAGAACAAAATAAATAATATAAGTTGTAATTGAAAAAAAAAAAAAAATAAAAAATAAAAGCAGTAGAGAAGCAAAGTATGTTATTGAACAGCACTTTGAAATTCGAGTCACTCGTACCTCGCACTACTCTCACTTTTCCATGCAGTTTTCCTCTTTTCACCCCCATTTTTTTTCTTGCTTTCTCACACTTTTTAGCATTTTAAATTTGGTTGAATACTTCTGTTCATGGCTGGGCCAGAGCATCACGAAGCATTCACCATTTTTTCAATTTAATGAAAATCAACACTCATAATAATGAAAATGAATATTTTTTTAATGTTTTAATAAACGTATGTTACTTATAAATATATATTGAATATTTACATTTTGAATTTGTTTGGTTATATTTACACAAAATTAAAAATCCTTTAAGTTTAGGTAAAAAAAATATTAAATATAAAATATTAAAAAAATAAATTTAAATAGAATATCTTGAAATTGATTGAAATTAAATAAATAAGAATTATCTTGTAAGACGATTTATTTTTTGTATAAAAAAACGTATCAAAAGCTTATAGATTTAGCTGATTTTTTTTATTCTTAAATTCTATGACCAAGTAAGTTTTTCAAATAACCTTTAATTTTTCGCCGTTGTGTACTTATTAATTAGACTATTATAATTATTTTTATTATTAAAATTAATTTTATATAATTTATGTGTATAATTTATAATTTATACAAATTCTTTTTTTCCTACCAACTTTCGAATCAAACCAGTTTTCTTTGTCCAGAAAATAAATCTAACCACTTGCCGTTGATCGGAAAAAGTCATTAAATACTGGTTAAAATTCAATCATATATTTTCTTCATTCAAAACATTTTGTATCGCATATTATGTTCAAAATTTTAATTCCTATATTTCAGATAGATATAATACTTCATATTCACAATTAAAAAGAAACTTATTTATGTCTAGACATTTGATTCGCGAGTCGACAAGAACTGTTACTCTTTTCAACAATCGATAATGTATGTTTTTAAAAATAGCTCGATTTAAAACTATTTCCTATCATTTTTATATGAATGTACACGAATTACTATCGGGATAAACAATATACATACCTTATAATTATAATAACTTTTATTCTTATCATATATAACATTAGCCGTTGTTATTTTTTACTAAAAACTTGGCTGTACTAAAATTATCAATGTATTAATGAACTATATATAGTCAATACTATGTACTTAATAGCCTGTGATCTATTTCTTATGATGAGTAAAAGGATTTATGTGATATATATAAGAAATTTTATCATATATATAATGTTAAATATCTTCTCGTCCATTTTGTTAGTAATTACAAAATAATTGTACTCAAATATTTCTATGAAATATTACAAATAATGTATTATTTTTTCATCAAATATTTAGAAAAAGTTTTCATTTTTCCTAAAATAAATACATATTATATTCCATATCTTATATGAAGAAAAGATTTTAACTTTGAAAAAAAAAAATAGAAAATAACAATAAAATAATATATAATATTTGATAAAGTAAAATACTAAAATGAATAATACAAAATTCATTTTTTTCATTTAATCATAATGAATTTGAAAAATCATAATTTCTGGGTCAAAAATGAACACATTTATATTAAATTTCAAAACTAACATTCTTTTACAAATGATTTAATTTATACAATTAATGTAAAATAAAATATTTTATTTATTAATAATCATTTTTTATTTAGTTTATTCTTTTATGAAAAATAATAAAATATATAATAACTTTAATCAAATAAAATTTATAACTCTTCAAAAAATGAAACACGGAATTAAAAACTAATCTTCTGAGAAAAAATTAATATAAAAATAAAGATACTTCATTCTTTACAGTAAATTATAGCAAAATTAGAAGCTCTTTTATAAATATATTTTTTTTTAAATTTTAATTAATTTTAATATTTAATAATTTCCACAAAAACTGTAATAAATTTGTTTAGAAATAGTTTTTTTAAAATACTGCTATGTTTTAATAATGAAATAATAAATTTTATACTTATAATTGACAAATACATGTGACATATATAATAGAAAAAAAATTTTTTAAAAAATTTTTTATTCAAAACATAATATTTTATATGGTGTATGAAAAATTATTTTTAAAGAATGAACAACTATGGAACTCTAACAGTTAATTCCGTAAATTGTATAACATGCTTTATAATAAAGTAAATATAAAATAAATACTTTATAGATGTGTATTTGAAATTAAAATTTCGTTCTTAATTTGTACTAGTTTAACTTAATATGTATGACTTAACATTTTTCTCTTTCTACTCATTGTTTAATATTATTCTCTAACGCGCTACTTCACATAAGTAAGTATTAATTATTCTAAAATATTTACAGCTATTTTATAACACAAAAGAAATTGCAAGACAAACATAAAAAGCAAAAAAAAAACAAACCAAGATGAAAGTCAAATCTTAGAACAGTCAATATTCATCTTAACCTATTTAAGAAAGTCTCTCATAAGACATAACAATAAAGTCGAGCAAAGGATTAACGATCCAGTCAGTATGTTGTTGCTGTCATCCGAGTGATGCACTTTGCAGTGCACCACGTCATTCTGTATTGTTGTTTATAGTGATGTAGCACATTTGACACTAATATTAAGTAATGGCCGTAGAACGTAGATAATGTGAAAAAAAATATATATACTAAAACTTCCCGTAAGGCAAAACATTTGCCATTGTTGTAGAAGCTTTGTAAAAGCCACTGCAAAAAACATTAATATAAGTGTGCTTTATATGTATATTCACAAATGCTTCTATATTACTTAGAAGAGATTAGAAGGAATAAGGATTAAGGATTAAAAGAATGCATGAAATTTTTTATGGAAAAGGCTTACATGAAAGTATTTTTAATATTAACATAAAATATTTAAGTAGATCCAAAATTTTCTGGAATTTTTTTAATCCTTAATTGTCCTCTGTTCATCTATTATTATAAGAAGAATAGATTACTTTCATATTTTGTAATTATAATTTAAAATAATTTTAACACAATGTTATATAATATTTAGAGTAAAAATAAAAAAAATTAAAATTCCATGCATCATTTTATAATAGTATTCTTATAAGTCATTCTAACATAATCATCTTATTTTCTTTTAATACGAATGAAAGAACACTTGAAATCAATCTACATGTAAAAACAAAAAGCATTAAGAATTTCTGGATTTCCTACAAAGAGAAATTCAGAAAACATATATTCAAATTCAATACCCTACACAAATTTAATATTTCTTTTAAATATTTGTTGCATTATAATGATATAGAACAATATAAAGCAATAATTTTTTTGATCGTGTGAAAAGAATCAATTCAATTACAATAGTAAATGATCATGTGTAAACAATAAAAATAATGACTAAATCATTCATCTCTGACACGCGAATTAGCAACACAATTAAGAAATAAAAGGAAAAAAATAATAATTAAGTAAATAAATTATAGTTTTAAGTGACAGTCAAGGTGAAAGAATAAGATTTTATAATAAATTAAAAACATTGCTATTGAATAATACAAAATGCGTAAACTGCTTTTGATTTAAATAATTAACACTAAATAGAATTTGGATATAAGAAAGAAGCCCGGAAAAGGGATATATACAGGATACATAGGATGTACAAGATATACAAGATATATTTATATATATATATAAGTACAAGCAATTGACGAGCGGACATACTTATTAATATAGAGAATTTCTATTGCAGTTACTTAATTTTTAAGGTTGTCTATTGAACGAAATTAGAATTTTGTGTGTAACTTTATAATGCAGTAACAAAATTTTTAAAGCAAATACCATGTTCAAAAGGAAAAAAAACAATAACTGTGCAAATATAAATCAACTTTCTAAAATCTTATATTGAATTCTGAAAAAAAATTAGCAATTAAAAAAATAATAACACATCCAGCAATTATGAGAAAGGAATATGGAGAGTCAACAAAACTCATAGACTCGCAAAATAAAGCTTGGACAAGAATGATACAGAGGTTAGGATAAATCAGAGGTTAAAACTGTTTTATCATAGAAGATAAAAATAGAATCAATAAGACCTACAATATTTTCTTTGATACCTAACCTCAAACAAAGCAAGTATAATAAGTTAATAAATATTACAAACGTGTTTTAGTACAAATAAGGTTTATATATGATTAGAGAAGATAAGCAAAAAAAAAAAAAACAAAGATTTGTTTTGCTGCCCTAAGAGTTTGAGGTCGAAACTCTGACAAAAGCAAAACGAATACAAAAAAAAAATGAGGAGAAACGCAAGGCAAGCATAGCTGCCTCCGGATCTTTTTATAAAGTGGACCCTTCTTAGGCAACCAGCTTTTGCCGAGAAGAAGGGTTGGCTAGAGCCAGAGCAACCTCAGTCTGGGGTTGTCAACAAAAAAAATAATAAATTAACGATATTAGAGATAATAATAATGATAAGTATAATGAAAATGATAGTAATAATAACAGTAACATCAACAACGAAAATAACAATAATACTTGTATCAACAAATAGATAAATTTAAAATTAAAAAAAAAAAAAAAAAAAAAAATAGCATAACAAAAAAAAAATAATTTATGAAGTATTAGTAACAGCAAATTAAATGATTGCTACCCAAAGCTGTTTATTTTTGACAGCTATATGATACCTAGGTTAGGTTATCATATAGTTCTAGGAAATTAAAATACCAAAATTAAAAAGAAAAAAAAAGTATTTTCTTACCCTGTTCTCTTATAAGAAAAATAAAAAAGGACACAAGATTTTAGGAAAATTATAATAGTTAAAAAAAGTCTTATATGTTAGGGATATGGATCAGAGTAACCCAATACTTTAATCAGCACAGAAATCCTAGGAAAATGATTTTAGTAGGGTGGACTTTACCCTACGAAGCTTTGACATAGTAACCACCGACCATCAGGGTAAACGGCCCCCCCCCCAGGCGGCAATCTTAGTGCATGACTTCGACGCCACAGTAGTATCCATGCTTGATGGCGTGCTGAACCAGGAATATTCACTGCAATCAGCGTTTGAACTCTATACCAAGCCCTTTTTCCCAAAGGGGGTTAACTGGCTAGTGATAAATGCACTCATTTTGGCGTTAACCGTAAGGTGGCACCAAAAGATCAAGGGTGCGAGTCGTGAAGGCTTGGAGCCAGTATATATCGGGGCATCTCTTGGGGTCTTAAACACACTGGGTTTACCACCAGACCCGAACGTGACAGCAGTATCTTATCCATACTACGACTCCTTATCTGCGGTACTTGGTATGGATCAAAAAGTAGTAACGAGGACTAAAGACAGGTCCAACCCCGGTATAATAATAGGTTCCTGGGGTAATATGACAAGTCTCGCTGTGGCTACTGGACTAGCCACTTTTGATACGCATAATGTTGAGGAGCCCCAGGCAGTACTCGCAAGATGCCACAGTGGGGGCCTGGATAGTCTCGAGCGCGGTGGTTACCTGCGTAAGGGCTTCGAAAGCTTTAAAAGCGTAACGGGGCAAACAGAAGGGAAGATACCACGTGGGAGGCCAAGACATCGCGCACATATACTGCAGGAAGGGGGGCCACTAAGGCGGAAGCACATAGGATTGAAATGCACGTAGCCGGTTTGAGCGTCCGAGCCCATGAAAATCGCTCAGCTTTTTGCCAAGAAAGTCAGGGGGTCGGCAGCTAGCCCACACACCCATAGGCGAGGTTTCTGGTGGGCCAGAGAAGCTGACAAGCCAGGAAGCAGCTGTCACCGCCAGTCCCTCTAGTAAACCCACGGCCAAATTGAGGTTGAAGAACAGACTTGGTCCCCAAGTCCAACCGAGGATTTACTATACTTGTATGAGTTAAATGAGAATTTATCTGCCCACGAGATAGACCTCTATGCAATATATATATTATATGGAGCTAAAATTAAGAAAGTGGAAATATGTAATGAGTGACTCGTATATATCACCTCATTAAACTTTTCATATTAAGAAATCTAGAATTTGGGAGTACGCCACCTAGTGGCTGAGAGCGGTACTACTTAGCACGGGAGATTTAAAAACGCACTTGCATGAGTTTTATATATATGAGTTGTATTAACTCTTTTCTTTCTCAAACAATAGTTAAGGGATGAACTGGAAATGAATTACAATATTCAAATGATAAATTAGAAGTTATATCGAATTGATTAAAACTAATACCACATAAAAAACTTACTTTAATTATAAAATTACCTATTATTACCTAATATTATATAATATTACATGAATACTGAGTAAATTCTCTGTATTTTCTATTATGTACAATACAAAAGAATCTTTGTTACTAATTTATCTGATAAAATAATCAAGTATAGCAATTAATACGCATCAAATATTGCAACTTGATATAGTTTTATAATTTATTAAAAAGTTTTTGGCTATTGTAAAATTATTTATAATTTAATTAAAAGATGTATTCGTAAAATACGAAGTTTACTTTACATTAATTTTTTTTTTTTTCATTGTATTAAAATTTTTAGATAATATTTTCAATAATATTACAGTTCATTGATTTTTAATTTAAACTGCTAAATAATACAAACACGATGATGAATTTATTAAATAGACTGTATCAAAAGTCACAAAGTGAATTTTTTTAATTAATTAACAGAGTAAAATAATATTTGTAATAATGATATTCCATTTAAAAATATATTTAATTGCTGATTTATATTAATAATATTAAATATTTTGCATTAATAATTCAAATACAATTTATAATCACTTCATTTGCTTCATATTAAACATTTCGGTTTTAATTTATGATGAGTACCTCTTCGGTTTTATAATGTCTATAAAAATAAAGAATTAATTAGTTTTATTTAGAATGACGATAATGAAGCGCAAACATCTATTTACTTTCGTGTCGTCGAACGTAAAAGTAAACTGACGGGAAGAAAATAAAAAAGTATATGGCACGGTGACCTAGACTACTGTATCAAGTGGTTATGTTCTTCGCTTATCGTCGTCATTGTAGTTAAGAAATTACATTCACTCAGCTCAATCAAAAACGTTCTATAAAGTACAATACACCAGATTTAATGGAACTATTAACTATTTTCATTCTAGACCACTTTTACACTCTCGATATTTTTAATATATATTGCGTTTTTATTTTTCGGTCCTTATGTACTGTAAAATCTTTTTAAGTGCATTGTGATGAAAATATTAATTTGATTTACGATTTATAATGTGTGCATTTATATATTATAATTTTCATTTCAAAATAAACTTCAAATAGTATATTAATGATAGCGAGACAAAGGGCATATTTTAGTATTATGAACATATAAATGTATATGTATGGCATAGTGAAATTAGAGCAATGTGACGTGATTGTTTAGAAGGAAATACGACTAGAAGCTTCCTCTCAGAAAGGAAATATCAGTTCAAATCCAACTTGGATTGACTGAAACTCTCCAGCTATATATATATATATAAATTTAATTAAATTATATCTTATTATTGCTAATGGAATTTAATAATAAAAACTTGTACATAATTTAAAAAATTTGATTGGAACGTGTATGAATTATAATATTATAATTTTTACCTTTCATCATTTTTTATAAATATATTTATTTATTTATTTTTAAAGAATTTATCTTTTTTATTATCACTGAAATTTTTCAATTAGATAAAATAAAGTTTTTAAAACCATATTAATTAGTAATTTAGTTTCCTAATTGTTATTACAATATTTTAAATATTAATATATCACATGCATGTAAAAGTCATTTGAATTAATTAAAATTATTCTAATATTTAGTATTAATGATTTCATACGTACATATGTGTCCACAGATTCTATAAGTACTAATGAATCTACTATTTATCATATAATATATGGTGAATTTAAATGTAAATTATAGTTTAAAATAATTTATTTATTATAAAAATTTATTTATAAATTTTTTATGGTAATAAAAAACGAAATTTTGTTAGAAAATATTTCTGAGTCATAATTATTCAAATACTTAATAAATTATGTTTGTTTTTTGGTTCAAGATGTGATTGTATGAAAAGATAATTCTTAGGATTAATACAAAAAAATAATAATTGTTTTTATTATTAATATTATACTATAATTTAATAATTACAAAGAACGTTATGTAATATTTTATTTTATTAAAAACTACGATAGTATTCATAAATGCAGAGTTAAAAAAATGCATTATTTAAATGTAAAATTTAATTACGTAAGTTATTAATTTGTATAAATTTAAACCTTCAGAACAATAATATACAGTGAAAAAGTTTTTTGCAATACTTTTATTTTTTTTAGTAGAGTTGTTCAAATATCCTCACATTAATATTATTATTTAACAGATATAGTTTCATAAATATAAAGAATCTGGAAAAATTAAAAACAAAGAATAATTGCGAATCAGAAAGAGTTTCTTTCAAAGGTTAAATTCGAAAAATATACAAATATAATAATATAAGAGTATAGGTATCATATTACCAAGTGCAAGCAATCAAATCAAAAAAATAGTGCAGTCGATCGAATAATGATTTTCTCTTCTTATTTTTCCTTCATAAATTACGTTTTACACATCTTAAAACAACTATGTCATTGACACTTTTTATGTCAATCCTCTAAGTAGCACCAGGCTCTTTTCCTCTAGGAAAATGTCCCCAGTTCCTCCTTTGGAATTTGTAGCGCTAGGGCACTCGTTAATATAAACATCACAGAAACTCCTTCTGTAGGATCTCAATGTTGGAATCAAGATATCAAGATATTCCTTCGGGACGGTAATTCCAAATATACTTATTCAGGAAATGCAGAGTTCATCGAACATACAATACTTTGATATATGATTACAGTACTACTAGTGGTTCACGATATAGTAGGCTTTAATCGTAAAATCGTTATCGCCTCTATCATATGATGTCTTTGACGACGTAACAGTCAGCGTTTGAGTTATTATTATCCCTGAAATTGTATCTGCTGACAGGATGTTTCAAAAAGTCATATAAAAAAAAATGCTTTAATTGGCGATTTTTAAGAGAAATACATGAAATAAAAATATAATTATATTGTGAAATATCGTATTCCCGATGTAGATAAATTTTAAAAGTTGAGAAAAATATCTTGTACGGTATTACCATAAATCTGACTCTATAACAGACCAGTGTGTGGCGTGGAGTACTGAATTTCTTTTTTTTTTAATATAGAACTGATGAAAATGGGAAACCTCTTCAATGAAAACTTTGTGGACAAAATAAAAATTTTTACATTTTTTTTAATTTTGATATTCACCCATATTGAAAATATTTTTGATATATTGTAAAATATTTGTTTTAGAGATATAAATTAACAATATGTTTTTTAATATCTAATAATTAAAAAAAATTAAAATATGTTCAATCTAGTAGAACAATAGACCGTAAAGAAGTTTTTTATATTAGATATTTAAAAATTGAAAAATTACATAGAAATATTATTATATTATATCAGTTCAAATTTTTTGTAAGTATAATAAATAACTTCAATACTTCAAATTGTTCCGTTAACAAAATATTAACTGTCATTTATTATTCTTGAATATTAACTGATACTACATATGCATACATAAATATTAACGTCGTTTTATAATATTAAATTTATATTACAACTTGTTGATTAAATGCTAAATTACTATATTATTCGATTTGTAAAAATGAAAAAATTTGTTAGAAAAAATGTAAGTTTGATTAATAATTATGAAAAAAAATTTTTAATTAAATATGTATAATTGAAAAATTCATATGGTAAATTTATTTCATGCTATCAAAAATGTATCAATTACAGTACTTGCATTGATGAGTTATAAAAAATATAAGAAAAAAAATTAATATGAATTAATATTTAAACTTATAAATAATATAAATTTAACGTATTAATTAAATAGGGTGGTAAAAAATTATTAAGTAATACGGATTCAGATTCTTTAATGTGCGTTTAAAATAATTATATTCATCGATAATTGTAATGTTATTCTTGTGAATAAAAATAAAAATAATAATGTAAATAGTATATACTATTTGTATTTTTAATTAAATAATTTTATTATTTAATAGAATAAACTAAAATGAAATTAAAGTTAAGTTTCTTTAATTTATTCTGTTTAACTACCATATATGTGTGTATTTAAAAATAATTTTATTCTATGATTATTGCCTTATTATACAAGTACACAGTGCACCAACAGTATAATTTATAAATTTTAATTATTTAAGGATAATAATACTACTTATAACACGCTCTTCTTCATGCAATAAATGTATATATTTTATTTACAATATTTTATTTACTATTTATTTCTGTATATAATTTAAACAGTAATTTTAATATATTATAAAAAATACTTCTATGAAACAATTATTTTGAAAATATTATTTTTTTAATATCTCTAATAATCAGTTCTATCATTTCTAAAATATAAGGTAGATTTATATTTTGCAAGACCTCGATGACATATGATAGTACAATTTCCTATATGGATTTCTGTTTCAGCCTCACAAATCAAATAGCATAGCACTTCAGCTCCAAAATGTAAGCCTAAATTCAACAGGCTATTATATATGTGAAGTGAACACCGATAGTCCGCCATTTAAGGTAGTGAAGGGCGAGCGGTATATGGAGGTCATAGGTAAGCTTATCACGAATCAGTTCCTTCTATAATATCTATCATTTTAATTAGGGTCTGGATCAACCAGAAATATTACGTTATATTTATCGAAGGCATGCGAAAAAGAATATATTATTAATCTATTTAGATATATTGAATATTAAATAACCTCGAATATATACGAAGAATATTTCATCAGTCAGTATTAATATTAATATTAGTATTAGTATTAATCAATATTAATGATAAATTTTATGAATTTGGTTATAATTTTCATTTATAAATAAGTAGATTCATGATTGGAAATTTAAGAATACAATTCAAAATTTGATTCCGACAAGATCAAAACATAATAAACTATTTATTGCAAATTTAATAAATAATACAAGTTTAAGTATAATATTTTATGAATAAAGCAAAAGTTCCCTTGGTACTTCGGTGAAATTTTGTGCGCTATTTACATTCAAAAGAGGAGAATGAGGTACTCCACCGAGATTATCGGTCCCGACGCCCACCACAGAGGTACAGAAGAACAATACCCTAAATTTGGCTTTTCCGCCTTGGAAGGACTCTGCAATTGTCTGCGAGTCAGTTCGCATGTATTAGTACTTGTGCTTAGAAGACTTTTATAAAATAAGTAGAGTTTAAAAAGTATTTCATTCATTTGAAAATCCGTCCTACAGAACTCTTATATCGGAGGGATTTCTTGATTAATTCCACTGTACTTTTTTCTATCTGTCTTTTATTTGGATGTAATTATAATTACATGAACTAGACAGTTTCTTGAAATGTATAACTATGCACATCCACGTACACAAAATATCAGTTGAATAATAATTTTAAATAATTTTAATCGATGACCTATATAATGAATATACTCTGTAAATATATGTATATAATATATACATGTATATACTGTGGCAATTGATCAACTAATAAACTATCTGAAAACATACATTTTTAGATACAGCAGACAGACGATAATAAAATAAATATCAAATGAATAATTAAAACTGCTGACAGTATTGCAATAATTGAAGATTATATTCTCATATGCAATCGATGAGTGTCACTTAGTAAATAAATGATATAAAGTTATTTAATATTGATAAAAAGTAATTTACGTCCACATATAAAATAATTCCCAATGTGCCAAAGATTATATATCATTTTAGTAATGAAGTTGTTTAATGCAAAGTGGTGAAAACCATTTTCGCAAAATATATAAACATGGAAATGTCATTCCTTTTATTAAAATTTATAGAAATTTTATCATTTGTATTAAGATTGAACGCAGTAGAAAATGTTTGCCAATTGTACAATGTGAATTTTATATGTACTGCGATTGAAATAAAAATTCCTAATCTAGTTTCCTGAGCAGCCAAGAATTTATATTATCCTTTAGCATGAATCTAATGAGCGAATGAGGTGAGCAAAAGGGCAAATGGAATGAGGGGAGGAAAGGAACAAGGTTGCCCATGTGGTTAGCCATGCATCAAACACGACAACTCAACCTACATGTAACAGGCGACCACGAATAGACAAGCTGGACCGACTCACGCACATGCTGTCAAGATTAGTAAATACAAGTTCAAGGCAATTACACGTCGTGAAAGAGGAGCTGCTACCTAATTTTAAATACGAATTTCGCATATTGTCACGAGCAGAATACCAGGATTAAATGGGTACGTGCAGCTCGAATGAAATCTTACCTCAGAGTATAAAAGCTGGAAGCCAAGGCGAGATTATAGCAGGTTGTCGTATTAATTATTGTTGTGTAATGCATTTTCCCGTGCACTATAAGCGAGGTTTGCAAAGAAGAAGGCATTTGGAATAATTTTAAATAATACGGTAAGTTACACATGTTTGCTGGGTGCAGCATCTTAAAAGTTATTTTCAAAAGCTCACCTAAATGAATTAAAACAAGTGTAATAAAAATAAATTAAAACTAGAATTATCCAAGATAAAGGTGCTTGACATTATCACTCTGAGCATTCATAAAGAAAATGGGCAGATGATGATAATAACTGGGGGCTGCAAAACAATGGCTGCATTTTTTTAAAGTGGTGAGTGTTTTTTTAAACTTAAACGCTAGAAAACCCAGTGGCGACACGCGATGCTGGGGAAATGACAGTGATGAGGGTCGGTCTCAACGTAAACCGGGGTAAAGAAGCATTTTAAGAAAAATTACCAGAGAGCAAAGAAGAAGAATATAGGGACGAAGTAAAAACAGGGCAAGGATGCAAAATGAGGCCACCAAAATATAGTAACTAGGAAAAATTGGTCTACACCGCAGTTGCTCTTCCAAAAAAGCAAAAAGATAAGAATCAACTAAATTACTAGGATTGAGTGCGATTTACACAGATTCAATTTTACACGGCGAAATTAGAGAAGAATTGGCGAAATAAATGCAAGATAAATAGTTTTGATAACGAGTGTTTAATTAATTTCGACAGCAATGGATCGATCCTCCGGAAAGAGGTTACGTTCCGTTTACATTTATGTAAAATTGGATTGATACAGTATTGGCAGGGTTTAATAACATCAAAATTCTTGTGATGGATTGCATTAAGGTTACTGTATCTACAGACATAACACATCCATCTGCGTATTTGGATTATTGTGTTATACGAGACACAAAATTATTCAGGTAAATAATTATCAAACTAAATATTTTTAGAAATCAGATCACTTTAAAGTGCAATAAGTACTTAATAAACAAATATCGATTCTAATTACGTAAATTTAATAGGCACTGTAGTCCAATTCGAGTATAATTCATTTTCAACCATTAATTAATAAATTTATGAAATAGTTTTCACAAAAATTAAATAAACTATAAATGGAAGAATAAAAATTGAAAAAATGTTAGCCTAAAGGAAAATCATGAAAAATTATTTTTCCTTGTGTGACCCTTGTACGTTTTTTAAAAAATTAAAATATCAGTAAATAGACTCTTATCGATTTAACTCTAAATATTTATGAACGAGGTATTGCAGTGAATCAAGTATCTCTTTTAAGTTCAATTATGAGTAAATTAATCGTTTGACAAATTAATACTTTTTTGTATGACACTTATATTGCGATTCAAAATTTATTGAATCGCATTTTTGGTATGTTTGTTTAAATGACTACCATTCATTTGAAATTTTTGAAAATATTTATGGGCCTCAAAAACTCCACTTTGATGTATGAGTATGTAAGTACGTATAAGTTGAAAGAACCCTTAAGGAGACAAAAACTTTCATACCTGATGATGATGTATTGTTGGTGATGAATAACTCAGATGAGCTTTCCTTAAAGTTGAAGCCAGTACATGTTTTACTAAAGGAAAGCAGTCCAATACTGATTTTAAAAAAAAATCTAAATTTTTTTACAATGTATCTAGTTCAGATAATCATTGTTTCAAGTATTACGTTAATATTATCATGTCTATACATATTCGAAATCAACAATTGACAAGAAAAATTCACTATTTTTAATGTTTTTACAATAATTTAGAGAATATATTCGTTATTTTACTGTGAAAAAATTATTAGTAATATTATATTAAAAAGATCTAGTCCATCTTTGAATAGGATAAATTGAGATCTGTATGCTGAAAAAATATTTGAATCTAAAGTTATAAGTATAAAAGAAATATATATTTGGACTCATATATAATTATCCATTGTCTATTTTAGAAAACGTCACATAATAAAAGACTATCATTGTATTATCCAAAAATAAATTCCAAAGAGCAGAAATGTCATATCTACGATTCAACACTATAGACATTAATATTGCTCTTAATACCTTCTATAATTACTTCGTAATTATAAGATTTACTTTGATTACTGAGTATATAACGATTTATGCGATAGTAAGTAAGAAAGAGCCGCCAAAATGCACTGGTTAGATTAGTTTCAAGATGAGGAAATAGTTTATCGGATGAGAGCACGAATTAAGAGTATGATTTAAGAGGAAATTATCTGAGAAAAAAATTTTATTGGATACTTGTCGATCGATTTTGTACCAGTAAAATGAAAAAAAAACTAATTTATTTAAAACTGTTTAAATATAATTCAATTTTAAAACGTTAATAATTACTCAATTACTTTTAAAATGAGAAAAATGCAATTAATATTTCAGAATTTAATTTTCAAATATTAATTCTATATCGCTTCTGTTCTTTATATAAATGAAATAAATGTCATATTATTAAAAACTAATTAAGGTATTGACAATCATAATATATATAATTGCAAGTATTTAATTTAGAAATGAATCAATGTAAATGTTTTATTAATAAAATTAAAATTGATAACCTAAATTTATTAATTTCAAATTTTTAAATTCTTAAAATATTTAAAAAAATATTTAAATTAATGATAAACTTAAAAAATAGTACTGTGAAAAGTGTTTCTTTAATTTTTTGGAACTATTTTTAATCTTCTCTTCATCAAATTAACCTACATCAAATTGTTTTTATATTTTAATTGTTATTGATTATCATTAATTAAAATTTTTATACAATTTTCTAATGTTTTATAATTATATATATAAATCTATAACTTATTAAAAAAAAAACAGAACATTATATTTTTTGCATTTCTAAAATAGAATTCTAAATGTAAACATTACAAATATATTCAATTAAAATATTTGTAATCACATTCGTAAGTACCAATAAGATTACTATTATGGTTAAAAATCTTGTAATTTTTAATTAGTTGCAATATAGCAGAAAAATACTCATCTTTATACTTTGTCTTAATTGAACAATTGTGATTAAAAGACAAAGGACAATAAGAAAAAACAAAAAATAGTAATTTAAAATGAATAAACAAGTGATGATTTTTCATACTTTCATTAGCTTCTATTTGTAGAAATCAGTCTAGGTAAATATAAAAATTGAAACCAAAGAGACCGAGAAAATGGAATAAAATCTCTATATGTTGAATAGGTCATCAAAAAATAGTTATTATAAATAAAGTAATTATAAATATCAGAAACTTTTGTATTTTTTTCTTAATATTTTTATTATTTTTGTACTTCATTTAGAATAAAACATATTTTCTTACGTTTGTACATGAAAATTTATCAATTCAGACTTGATTTAAAGTGTCACTTTCTATTTTTATATAAATATTTCTTTATTGACTTCATAATTAAACCACAACTCGTTTCATATTTTAAACTATTTATGTAAAAAGTGTATTTTTAGAAAGGTAATTATAGTAATATATATTATCGTTAAATATTAATTGAATACATGACGTATCATAACATAAAATCACTGTAGAGAATATTAATTTAGTTCCAACGTGTAAATTGCAGATATTAGTTTTTGTAGTCCTTGTTTTTTGCATGAACAATAAATATCTTTTTTATACATAAATTTTTTTACATTTTCGAAAACTTACTAAATGTAAATCAAATGTGATAAACTAACTCCAAATTTATTTAAGTGTAACTAATAATATTTTACTATCACTTAATTACTTAGTAAGTAAATGAATTTTTATAAAGTTTTTACTTTTTTGCTTTTATAATATTCTGTTATTTATAGGAGATTTTTATATTTTATTGAATATGCCTATAGGATATTAAATAGTTAAATATAAAGAGGAATAAAATTATCATTCAAGAATACTAAATTATACATTTATTTATGATTATCAATTTAGTATTCTTGAACGATGATTTTAATTAATAATGTTAAATTTATAATAACGAAAATAAACTATTTTTATTAGATAAAAAAAAACTTATATAAATTTATATTGAATTTTAGTAATTCAATCAGTATCATATCTGTACTATGCTTTTTTTTGAGATTCTGAAAATACTTCCACAGCTATTAAACTTAGGTATTTTTAACAGCCAAAGTATTTTTTATATTAATAAACTCTTTAAATTAATAATTACAGTCATATACACCATCACAAATTAAATTATTTAGAATAAAATTTTTATATTCCATTCATAATTTATTTTATATTTGAAACAGCAACAATATTTTCAGTCTTATATATCATTAAGATTTCTTTCTATTTAAAAATAGAGGTAAGGAGTGAGGAATGAAACGATATTAAGGTACATTAAGTTAGGACGAGGCTTTTACTCAAGCGTAAATTGCACCTACAAATATATTTAAAAGTAGCATAGTTTTGGTGTATACAAAGCCGTTTCCTAGTAATTAAAATACCATACTGCTTTAATTAAATGATCTATATGTAAACGCTCATTTATACAAGTAATGCATTCATTCGGGTTATAGTAGTATGTACGTAAATAATAAGTATAAGAAAATTCTCCATCCAACCCAAGTCAAAAAAAAAAGGTAAATAAGAAGAAAAATGCATTGAATATGTTTTAAATCTCTATGGTACTTTTTCGTATTTATAAAAACATATAATAAGAGAGAAAGGCAGAAAGACAGAGAAATTTAAAGTTCTACAGATGTTTTCTTGTACAATTGTTATGTTTCTTATGTAGAAATGCACTTTTTTTATTCTTTTTTATAATATTTTATGTGCTTTGATGTGCTCCTATATAAGCAAATGCTTTTCAACATCAGAGTAATAAAGATATAAGAAGAAAATTTTAATTGCACTTTATTTTTTTAATTTATATATACCTGTGTGCGTATTTTCTACCACATATGTTATTAATAAAATTTCTATATATATATAGTTTTGAAACAGATTTATGAGCACTGCATGATATTATTCATTTAATAGAATATTAATATTAGTATGTCATAACTTTGTATTAAATTCAATAGATTAAATTAAATTATAGTCAGGAAATGTTCTTAAAATTTATAAATAATGCATTTTTTATATTCGCAAGAAATACCTAATGTTTTAATATATATTAACTATTTTTACGGCATAATATTTTTAAAATATATTGAATGAACACGTTATTTCAATTTTCAATTCAATAAAACAATTCTATAGAGCTAGTGCGATTAATTTTTTGATTAAAATTATTTTTTAACTAAACTTTTATTTTATACATGAGCATGGTGTATCAAATTTTATTCAGAAGTTTTGTAAACTTTTTGTAATAATTTAATTGTCAGTTCTTAATCACTTCAATTCATTCAATAATTTGCCTACCTTTGTACCTACACGATTACATACACCATTTATAATTTGTAGATGAATAACAAATGGATAAATTCGTACAATCGATAATTTGATGTATATTACCATTCGATTAATGGTATAGTTTTAATTTATTAATAATTTTATAATATACATGTGATAACATTTTTTATACGGGAGAAACAAAATAAAATTCTACTTTTCTCTTACTTTTCACTACTTTTTAGTTTATCTAAGATGTTTTTTTCACTATCAAGCTAGTAGCTTTTATTATCGATTCCTTCATAAACTTAGTATAATCTTGATTGACTGATTGTCCTGATGATTGACTGAAATTAACTTTGAAAAGCCATTAAATATTTTTCCCGCAACACCAAAGATTATTAAATGACTTACTTACTGTTGATGCCTTTCATGTAACATTTCAGTTACCAATGTTGATTATGTAATTTTATATTTCACGTGAATATTCATTAATCGTATTTAACAATATATAATCAAAATATAAATTGCAGAATAATTTTACCTTTCAAAATCAATGTTTCATATAATTTATTAGAGTTCGTTATATTTTTGATCGATCGATCAAGTAATGTCTAAAAATAGTAAATGAAATGAAACATTTTTTCACATTTTATTTTGTGTAATATTAAAAATCAAAAAATGTAATAAAAAAAAAATATGCAACACAAAAAAAGATAAAATATTGAGTGAATCAAAAGTTTACAATCGAGTTTTAATATTTCATTCTCGTAATTTGAAAAATGTGTCACTATCATCTGATTGAAATAAGTAATAAACAAATGAATTCAAAGAAATAATTGTAAACATTCATTAGATAATAACATTGATATATTCAGTATTGTTTAAAATATTTTCAATTGTATAAGAATTAAATAATTTAAGTTTTTTTTCAATTTTTTATCTTAAAATATTTTTTTAATATATAAAGAAATAATCTTTCTATTTAATAGAGTATAAATAAAGTTATTAATTTATTATAAATATATTTATTTATATAAAAAATATTTGAAGCAAGCATTTTTTAATTGTAAAGAAAAAAAAAATAAAAAATAAAGAACTAATACCAATGTACAAATGTAAAAATTTTAATGCATATTTTCAAGAATTTGTTAAGCAATATTAATTTTCTGTGAATAATATTAGATGCTTAGATATCATGATTTTATTTTCTCTTGTAACGTAAACTGTCCGCAGCAATTCAACAATAAAAGTACAATGGAATTTTAATATTAAATACTTTAATCGTTAAAAAATGCAAATGACATCTATTTTCAACATCCATTGAGAACATAAAAGAAATGTCGACAGGACAATCGTTACGAGTAAGAAAGCCGGAATTAGTTTCCTGCAGTGGGGAGAGGGAGAAGAGGAGATTCGCAGTGATTGTCGGGTATTGAAAATCTGGTGAATTTTTCTGTTCTCAGAGCCTCCTCAAGATGATCCAAAGATTACGGGGGAGGAAAAGATTTACGCCACAGGCGATATACTTTCCCTGAATTGCACTAGCGGATTCTCGTATCCAGCAGCTCGGTTACAGTGGTTCATCAACGAAGTTCCGGTAAGTCCGACATTCTTTTTTCGAAATATCGATTCTTCTTTATTTTACTTTCTATCCTGTTAGACACGCTTTTTATGATATTGTCATTCATCTTATTTTGTTCTGTATAAAATGTATGAAGCTAAATTCAATTTTTTAGATTTTTTTATGCAATTGCATTAGAAAATATTTATGATTATAAAACAAGCTATTTTAATTTCTGCCGTAAATTATATTTTATTTTATTGATATATTTAAAAAATTTTGCACATAATGTTTATGTAATTTGTCTTATTTATTATGTTTTTTAATATTATTTATAACTGTTATTTCGTATTAGGAAGTAAAAAAAAATTTTTTTAAATAGAACATCTTTTTTGCATTTAGTTTTACAGCAATACAATGAAGATTGAAATGTGATGTAGACGGTGCGGAAAAAATTATGCGATAAAAAATCAATTTTATAGAACCCAAGATCATAACCCGTGTTCTGGTTGGAAGAACATATAATGTTTAAGGTTGTACGGGTACGAAAGTACGTCATAACAGTCATAACAGTGGAATCCGTAGCTCCATTATAGAGAATTACTATATCCGGATTGAAGATTAAATATCTGATACGTAATATAAAGGTCATTCAGGAAAAAATATAAATCTACTTAACCACATTTATCACTGTTTACACTAAGAAAATTGTAACTCCTGAAGATATATCGGGCAATAATAATTGCACATTATAATTAATAACGTTTGAGAATTCATGTATAACTTCTACACAATCTGCACAACTACATTTTTTATAAGCAATTACATAGTTAAGTTCCAGAATGCAATTAACGGTTTTGAAATCTTAGATTTGAAACAACAGAATCAAACAATAAACAAAAGCGTCATCACCATGAACAATTTAAAGTTATTGAATTTATTATATGTATACATATATACATAATTTATATATATTCTATTCAGAAAATTGAATAAAATACCCCGTGAATACTAAGATCCCAGATGAGTTGTCTGTTAGATATCTAACAAATGTGACTTTATCAAAGAATAACATTTGAATAATTTGAAGAAGTTAATAGAGAGAATTCCTCAAAAAGTATTGGATATTTCAATGTATTGATATTAAAAATGATAGATAATAGAAAAGAGGCAGAACCTGCAGAAATAGCAAGGGTGCTTTATTTAAATAAAATCAAGAGTATGTGTAATACAGTAAATTCAGAATAATGAAAATGATTATAAGATAAAAATTAAGGGATTACTGGAAAATATGGTATTTCAGAACAAGAGTAATACTCCGTAATATTAAGAATACGAAGACTAGGGCTGTTCCACTGAATTGTCATGAATTTTTTATTGAAACTAATAACACAGGGCTATCAACTCGTTAAGAAAAAGAAGAAGATAAAGCTAATTAATAGCAAGACTAACTATTGCAATATCTACAGTAGTTATATATATTCGTTATGATATATATAATGTATAATGTACAATTCATAGTAAAATATGATACAATAATCTGTTGTCTGATTCTACATTAACAATTTTTCTGATGTACCTAACAGAAATATTGATAAAATTGAATTTTATCAAAAAAAATGAAAGTAGGCAAATTTTTGGTATGTAAAAATGATAAAATATTTAATGTAATACAAAAGAAATTAAAGTGGAAATGTACAACTTTGAATGAAGCAATTGATTTATAAAACAAAATTTTGTAAAAATTAGAAGCTATTTCACAAATGAATAATTTTCAGGAGCACGTACAATACACATTGAAATAATTGACTTGAATTCCAGACTAATGCTACAAATATCACAAAATGAATTGATATCGATACTTTAGAAGAATAGCCAAAGAGAATGCTTTCAAGTCAGCATAATAGTAGTGATTACTAGTCAAATAGATGATCGAGAGGTTTCATCTATGAAATTGAATTCTCTCGAGGTCAAGCTTCATCATATAAGTAATTCAGGCATAATTTATAATTAAAAAATTATCTAATAAGAATGTATATTTCAACAAGTTCAAGAATACTTGACACACATATTTATATATATTTGATGTCATGTTAATACATCCATAAAATTTTACTATTGTCATTGTTGACTAATTATTGTAAATTTAGAAAATTAACAGCAAGATTAATGAAAAAATAAGTATTATGAGTGGATTAAATAATGCTAAAAATTTTTATATTATCAATGTAATATAATACTTCAATTTCATTTTTTCGAATAATTTTGATCAAATAATTTAATTTTAATGAAGATTTTTTCTATTGAAAGATGCGGTCTTCTACACAAAGTTCAGTTTTTAATCAAGTAGTTAGATGAAGTTTGGTTATCAACTAATAATCTTGTGGACATCGCATAGAACAGTTTCACCGTAGTTACTTCTACGTCAATCAGATTCATTCAATCAGAAAATCACATTCATTTAATCCATTTCAAATCCGAAGATGCAATTCTTATCTCTACAACGGTATTATATTCTATCTCAATTTCTCAGATGACACGTTTGCTTTACTCTACGTTTGAAAGTCTCTAATGGATTATGCGCACTGATAAGTTACCTAAATCTCACTTGGATAAACACGAAGGTCTTCATATGTTTATAAACACGTTGAATAAAACCAGTATGATAGTAGAAGATGATTTCGAGTATGATGAAAGTGCATGATACCAAAAATACTCAGTCGCAGCTTCAATGCAATCAGTATTGTAAATGAGAATGGATAGCAGCAAGATTAAGGGTCGTCGAAGCTCTCGTCAAGCTTAAAAATGGTTTAATCTCGAGTCTTCTTTTTTCTGTTGTTTATCTCCTTTGGCTTCTATTTAGCAAAAAGTTGCAAAGCTGTTCTCTCTGATCTTTAAATGTAGACTCGCATACATTCGCGATAATTCAGTTCTTAAACCAGCAGTGAGCTTATTCTCAAAGCTAGATTAATATAAATCCGACGATTTTCCCGTTAATTGCGAAGTTCTGTCATCAGCCGCTTAACTCAGTTGTTCATTTCTTATCTTTTATACTTTGCTATCTCACTCGTTCACTTTAACGTGCCTCTATCTTACAATATCTCCGTTCAAAATAACTTTCCATTGTATTCCATTATACGTTTGACATATTATAAAGTGTTTAAATAAAGTTATAAACTCATTATTTAATTATTTTTAGTTGTAAAATAATTATTAATAAAAATAAATATATTTTTTTAAATTAAATTCTATGCTGAGATAACTTTATTATTATATTATATAGTAAAGTAAATTATTCTTATAATGTTTTTATAATTTTTGTGATATTTTAAATTTAGTTTTTTAAATTCATATTTTCTTTATAATTTATATATTCTCTTATATTTATAACAGTTGAATATCAATAACATATTTTCTTTTATCATTTTTAATTGTTTTATTATATGTTTACTGATACAATATATATTTCAAATTTCAAAGCACTTTACAGTAATATTTAATTAATATTTGCAATGATGTTTACAATATTTACTATAATATTTACACACGTCATTTTCCCTTATATTTAAATAAATAACTTTCAGAACAATTAAAAATTTAAATTAAACACTTTTTAATTATCAATATTCTACTATTCTTTAAATTTTTTTATTTGTATGAAATCTACTATTAATTATTTGGGAATTATTGAAGTTTTTATTTTGAAATATGATTCTAAGTTTTTATTATCATTGTTACTTATTATATTTATATATTATGAGATGTAATTGAGAAAACAATTCTTTTCTAATATACTTTTAATTTAATCTAAAACAATATATAAATATTATATCTCGTAGTATATAAATATAATAGGTTATAAGTTTATAAATTTTTAATGGTTTTTTAGCTATTTTTAAATTTTGTTAATAAAGTAATTCTATATCTATTACATGTATTTATTAAAAAAATTCAGCAATAATATAAACAATTTCGTTTCATTCCATAAATTTTATTTATAATTACTTAAAAACATTTTTAGTTTAATTACAAGCTTATTTTTCTTAAAATTTTTAGGCTTCTTCTTTCTTTTTGTTTTATTGATTAACCTAGTTTCTTCAGATTAGACAGCTGAAATGTTGAAACAGAATTTGTAAATGAAAAATTAATTTTTTTCTAATGTTTTATCATACATATTTATTATAAACTAAATATTACTAAGTCAATCTTATAAACCACTAATTCTATTTTGCATTTAGATTGCGAATAATTTATACATATTTTATTTTATTTTGTAGAATATATGTCATTAAGTTATATAGAAAAGAAAAATTTTAACTATGACCTATTTTTTTAAAAATGTCTGAAATTAGATAAAATTTTTGCACATATTTTAACACGGCAGTTATTTATAATAATTTATGTAAACAACTACATATAATTAATATAAATAAAAGAGATATTACTCTTACTATATAAGAAAATGTGGGATAATATATTTATTCTGAAAGCAACCGAAATTTCTTGTTTTCTACTTCTTAAGTTGCAGATACTTTATCACTATTTGTATACCATAAAGCTGACATGACTTCTAGTCTAAAATAAAATATTAAACATAATAATATCCAACTTGAATTGTCAACCTTTTGCCACAATATAAAAAGTAACATATTAAAAAACATTCTTTGTTATAAATGATCGGAAAAGTTATTTTATTATTTATAATTATGATGATATTCACACAATATAAATATTTAAAGAGATTTTTAATTATTATTTGAGATATGTAATGATTTATTTTTTAAAATAATATCTGACTTGTTACATATTTTATATTTTAATTTTTAAAATCAAATTCAATTTCGCGTGTTTGTCTAATTTGATAACTAAAAACATATAGGAAGTGGAAAAAGAAAATAACGTTTAAATATTTATTATACTTACGATTTATTAATTTATAGAATTAATAAATAGTCATAGAATTTTTTTGATTCTTATATTTGTCGTGTGCGGAATGCGCTGCCAAGGCATTCCGAGCAACAGACCGAGCACTTTAGTGAAAATTCTAGAATGCCAATTCTTACTCCTTAGTTTGAGGAGGATTCGCAGATTTTTAGAATAACGTGGGCATTCTATGAGAACCCACGAACGCCTAAGAATCTATGGTTCTTGTGACATTATTCACTTAAAATCTTTTTCAGCCTGATTTAAAATCTGGAATTAATACGAATCATGAGATATATACCTTTTCCATCCTAAATTTCAAATCATTAAACACGAATTGCCACTCAACCGCTATAACTAGTTTTTTAATCACGCTTCTTCTTGATTCCCGAAGTCTCTTGCAATAACGGATTCTGAAATCGAGATTATATTTTTATATAATATATAGAATGTAAAAAGTTTCTTATAGGTGTAAAATTAAAACAAAGTTTTAAATGTGTGTTGCAGCAACGTTTCGACAACTTACGTTGTCTTCTTCAGGTCTATTTTTATTAATAAATTTCATTAAATTAAAGCTGTTACAGTATTATAAATTTAATAAAAGTGAAAAAGTTTGTTATTACGTTGGTATATTCGAGTGACGTTATTTATGCACGACTTATGTTGTCGATTTATCAATTTCGAATATACCAAGGTAAGTTTACGTCGAGGATTAAATCTCAGCTGTGTGTCGCGTCATCAATGACGTCAAATGTTTATAAAGTCCATTTAACATTTTCGTGTCCTCGTGTTTGTTTACAGTGTTACCATTTAATTGAATATAAGTCGTGTATAAATAACATCACTTGAATATACCAAGGTAAAAACAAACCTTTGTACTTTTATTAAATTTATAATATTGTAATAGCTTTAATTTATTGAAATTTATTAATAAAAATAGACCTGAAGAAGACAACGTAAGTTGTCGAAACGTTGTCGCAACACACATTTAAAACTTTGTTTTAATTGTACACATATAAGGAACTTTCCACATTCTGTATATTAACATGGAGGGTGTTCCAAATTCTATAATTTTTATAAAATCATCCACGTGCGTAACAAACGTATAAGTTCCATTGTTAGTAATTTTTCTTTGAACTGCATGATTTTATCATTCTAGTTCAATATATAAACTATTAATTAAAAATTATTTAACATTAACTAATTTTAAAATAGATAAGGTTGAAAATATAAATAATATTATTTAAATAGAATTATATATTACATTTATTTTCGTATTTAAAATTACATCGCTTTTATACTTTTTATTTTTTGTTATACAGATTAAAGCGGAATCGGAGGTGTTACCTTCAACAATTCGTGGCCTTCATAGTACCCGTTCAAGTTTAAGATTAGAGCTTCATCCTCCTCATATAGCCGATGGAAAAATAGAAGTAAAGTAAGTTTCAAACAAATTATATGAAAATCTAAAATAAATTAATATTTAAAAATCTTTTCTATCAGTTATTGTATTCATAATTATATATGATGATATAATTTATATTATGCAATTAATTAACAAGGGAAAACACATGTAAATTTTCATTAAAACTAAAAAAGATGTAATTTATATTGTTTGAAGTTCTAACCAATGTAAAATTTATAATTCAAATAAATTATAAGCTTACATTGAATTTAAAGTGCTTTGCAATTCAAATTTATAGAACTTAATAGAGATAAAACATTTATAATGTTTAATTACACAGTGAAATGAACATGTTTAAATATAATGGAAAAGCTTAATCTCAAAAGAGATGATCTATTTTAAAAAAAAAATATTTTTTTTGTCAACAGATGTGTATCCATTGTAACAACATCACCTTTGGCAAGGAAATCTTACGTGGATCAGAAGACGACTAGAATTTACGGTAATTAAAATAAATTTGTTACACGTTTAAACACGTTATTTCAACGATTTTCCAATAACATAATTCTCGTTAGTGTTACGAGTTAACACAATAATTAATACAAAATGAACATTCCTTTAAATTTTTAAAATATTAAATTAATAAAATTAATTTAATATCAGAATAATAATTTAAAAATTTTTTGAATTTAATGAATACTATTTATTTGAAGTAAAAATAGGAATCAAATATTTTAATTATTTGAGATATTAATTAAAAAGTGGTAAACCGCAAAATTTCCCAATTGAATGAGAGAAACTATAAATCTAATCTTGTATAATTCTTTAGACTACCTCAATAGGGAAAATTGTGCCGAATGAGAAAAACAAAATACATTGGCATTAATTCTTAGTCAACATAATTCTGAGTTTGCAATGCGCAACAGTTGAATACTTTCATTTGACGGCACCCACATCCAAGTCTTTACCAAAGCAAATCCCAAGGGCTCAATCGCAAAGTGAGTTGATATTAGGCTCGAACAAAAAGGGACACATACATTACTTATAACTGAACAGTAGAGTCCTAATGATGCTTCATACAAGAGCTCATTGATTATAACGAAGTGTTTTTGAATTAGTGGGTCACAAGGGAAGAGAGGAAGTTGGATAGGCGCTCGCAAACTCAAAAGCTGGGGCTTGTATATTTAATTCGAATAGCCGATTAACAATGTTAAATCCAATTTTCTCGACATTCGTAGGTTCACCTATTTTAACAAGATTATCAATTACTGAATCGTTGTTACGTTCTAACAATTATTTATTAGTATAATGATTTGACTTCATATGCCTGTGGCCGTGGAAACAATGCATCGGGCACATTTGCACGTACTGCTCATATCCTCAAATTATGAATCTTGGCAACCTTTAACCTCTCAAAGCTTCAATCAACTTATCACAAAGCCGATACACATATTATGTAAATTATTTGTCTTTGGATATTTTGGGAAAATCGGAATTTTAGTGATTCCATTAGTAATAATAAAATTACTCAATATTTTGATATTGATTTACATGAATTCAGACATTTATTTTCTAATTTTTAATACATTTACCCTCGAATTTTATTATTATTTAAATTGAGCGCTTTTGAATATAAGTAAGTTATCTTTTGTAAAATGTCGCAAATACATTTATAAATTTCTAAGCAATGTAAAATTTACTGTGATGTAATGAATATAACTTGAATAATATTACATGGCAGATAAATTAATACAATTTACTTTTATGTAATTTTAAAATTATTAAAAGGTTACACAGATATTTAACTTGTAATTGATTTAGTGAAGTTTAAATTTAATTTAATATTAATTTAAATAAATGTTTTCATTCTTCTATGAAAATTACTTAAATTATTGTATCATTGAAGTTAAATTAAATTTTAAAATAATTATCCTGAATGACAAGAGTATACTTATAATTACTTTGAATCATTATGCATAGAGTGTTTCCTTAATATCTGGTTTTGCGACATAAAGACTACTTTACTACTTAAATTCATATAAATTGGTAATTTCTAGGAAAGAACTATTATCACAAATTTATAAAGTTTTTAATTGATCTTTTGATAACAGATTATCTGAGCTTTATACGCATATTATTATTATTATTATTATTATTTCTTTTCAATTTTATTTTGTGTTATACATTATATGAACGCTATTTGTAATTAATATTATTTCTTATCGTTTTATTCAAATTATTTATTCAAAATATGACTATTAACAAATATACATTGAATTATTTGAATTGCTGAATTGCAAAAAATAGTATAAGAATAAATAAAATTAATGAGAATTAAAGCCAAGGAAATATCATTTTGTTAATAAGGATTGAATCAAATTGACATGCATGGCGGTATTGTTCAGTAAAAATGAGAAATAAAATTTCTCATTTTTACTACATTTTATATATTAACAATTTGAGAAAAATCAATCTAAATTGATAAACAGAATTTGTGTAAACACTGTATTTTTTCATATGTGATAATTTGAACTTGGCACAAAGAGCTTTTTATTCGATACTTTTCTGCGTATTAAACCCTTTCAGTATATTTACAAATAAAAAGATTTTAGTTTTAAATAAATATAATTAAATCATAAAATTGTGAATCAGAATGAATGATCTATGAAATAAAAGTTTAGTTATTTGTTATATAAAATGAATATACAAAAAGAAAGGTAAATATTACGTAACAAAGTAAATAGGATCTATTTAAATCTACAAATAAAATTTTTTTAAATGCTTTCTTAAGTTCTTGTCCACATTCATAAAAAAATAATTTTTAAAACTTTAAATAAGAATACTAAAAATATATTTACTTAGATTGTCAAGTAATGAGAAATATTCTCAAAAATTGCGGAATTTAACAAAGTTAATAACTACGTATTTCGGTGGTATTTTATTATATCCATACTTCATTTGCGTTTCATTATTTACGTCTTTGTATGGAGCCTGGAAATAAATATCATTTATATTATTAATTTTCTTCGTGTTCCGTATCTTTGTATTATTATGTTCATATTGTTCCTCCAATTCATTAAAAAATATAATTTTATAAGATTAAAAATAATATCTGTATATATAATAATCTATTTATTTATATAATTATACAGTATTATATGATTAATACAATCATATTAGTAATATTGAAAATGAAGATAATACATAATTATTATAGTATGTTTTGATGTACATAATAACGGTTTACTTAATAATCTAAATTTCAATGATCGACATTTATGTAATTACTTGTTTTACATTAAGGTGTATATACAAATTATAGTAGGTAAATAAACAGTATTTAATATTTACCGGTCGTGATTTTCAAAAGAATAGTGGTTTTTCACCCAAAAGGATAGAAAATAAAAAGCCAATTGTCAGAAATTTAATTGTAAGAACGAGATTAAATTTTCATAACCTTATGCTCACTGAATATTACAATTTAGAAATGTCTGTTGCCTGAATTCCATTTGCAGACGATGAGTCGTTCCTCGAGTAGACTTATCTCCTTCAGGGAGTAACTGTCACCCGGGAGTTCGTAGTATAAAGTTCAATGGCACCTTCTACGAGAAAAGCTCCGTTAAAAGATGGTTTTAAGTAACATGTATTTGTAAAAAATTTTCTTTAGAGTTTTTGTGTAAAGGCAATTTTTCTGGGAGAAAAATTACGAATAAAATTTTTCTGATTTGCTTAATCTCTATAAAAATGTAATATAAATTTTTTTAATTAAATAAGAACATTATTAAAATATATTGACAATATATTTTTGAATAAATTTTTCTATGATATTTAATAATTATACCCTGATAAGAACAAATTGCATAATTTTATATAGGAAAATAAAATATTTTACACAATGTAGTTTTATATTACATTTATCTTTAAATGAAGCACTTAAGAATCTATGTGAATTTATGTAAACAATCTTATCAATCACTTAAATACTAATATAAAATTTTAATTTAATTTAATCGCCTGATGTCAACAAACATTTTTGCATTTAAAATTATAAAACTCTGCATTAGAAGCTAATTATAGATGTGATACTCGCTTCAACATATACGAGTAATTAGTGAAAACAAATACAACGGAAACGACGATAATTGCTAAGAAAAAGACAAAAAAGAAAAATTGCAAATTCTGTAGGAATATATATAGAAATAAACAAACTGTCAAAAGCAGTCGAGATCTGTCAAAGGTCGAAAAGGACTGAGAGAAAGGGAGAGAAAGGGAGTGAAAGGGGTAGCGAAAGGGGGAGTAAAAGGGGGAAGGCGACAAGATTCCACAGTCGTTTGCATTCGCACTTGCATGTGTATACGCATCGGGCGATTAATGACAGGTTCGCGCCTGCGCTCCGAACTTTCGACCGGTCGTTTAGCGAGTGAAATTATGATGAAACTGGAGTTGAAGCTCGCTTGGAGTGACGCGGATCGATTTCCATGGCCCCGCGACCTCTGGACGAATTAACAATCGCTCGTAGGTCGCAACCGGGACGCCCACCACTTAAGCAAATTAACGGACTTTATGGATTTGCAAGTCCATAAAATTAGTTTTCTCTTGGCCTCGGCGCCACTCCCTTCGAACTGTTGCTCTCTCGTCTAACTTATTCAATTTATCATTTGAAAAATTACTCAGAGCTGTGGGTTAAGGCGTGGGCTCATCAGACAATTTTTAATGAGTTAAAAAATATGAGGCTGGCTCTATTTTTAAAATACAATCTCTAACAATTGTGTTTGCAGTTTTTATTTAATTTTAAACTCTCCACTGTACATGTCTTTGAATTGCATTATATTAAGGAAAATATCAAAAACTGCTTTACCATACGCATTGCAATAATATATTCCAGTTGTAATCGTGCGATTGTTGCAATTTTAATGTAAAATTTTATTTGCAACTACATCATTAGTAAGGTCATTAATTTCGACAATAACATGAGAGCTTTCCCTTATTGTAACAATTTAATAATTTCACAAAATTCGTTGTAACCATGTAATAAAAAAGCGCAAGCATTAATTGATATGATTTTTTTTTAAAATTTGTATGTTATGAATACCATGTTTATGTCAGTACTTTTAATTATATTTTTAATGTAAAATAAGGAAACATTATTTCGTCAATTATAAAATTATAAAAAAATTATTAAGTTAATTCATAATATTTTTTTTTTATCATTTTGATAAAACAAAAAATCATTTTATAAAAAGTATTTACAACACATTTTTCTTGTTTTTTTTTAATAAAAGTATTTTGTTTTTGCTTTGTCCAGGAATTATTATTAACGATTATGTTGCATCTTTTGATACTCATGGTTTATATTATTCATACATAGTTCACAAGAGTCAATATACATTCATAGAAAATATATATCCTTTTCTGTTTATTATTTTTAAAACAAATGAATTATTTCTAAATATATTACAAAAATTTTAATGATAGTATTCTGATATCTAATATATATTATATTAATAATTTTAATTGATATACAAAAACCTTCTTAAAAACTATAGTTTACTAAAAAACAGATTTTAATCTTTAAGACAGCTCCATATAAAATATTTCAAATATGTTTCACAGTTTCAATAATCACATTTTAATTTAAAATACACTATTCTGCAAAACAGATTAGTATATTTATTACACCTACATTTACTTTGCATATATATTGTTACCGATTGGAGCTAATAGTTACACATAATTCATGGGTGTAAAAAGGATTTTCTCGGCTATATTAGAATTTAGGAAAAAAGAAGAGGATAACCTCAGTTTATGTGATTACCTGGTAGCATTTCCGATATAGCAGATTTTTATACATATGTGTTTACAATCTTGCCAGGGGACAATTAGGGCATGAAAGTGTTTTTTAATAGTGGTTTTGTGCAATTATGTTTGTTTCGTTTTTAAGTTTTCACGAGGAATACATTATAAATATTTTGGAAACAAACTTTCAATCTTTTTGATATAATGTTGATCTTAATATTATAATATGTATATTATTCTAATATAAAAAATTGATAAATAATTATTATTTCATAATAAAATAATTGTAGCAGTTATAACATAGTATATATTTCAGATCATAAATTAATATTTTATTTCGAAACACACGTTATTTTACTATTTTATCTCTTGTTTTTTTATTTAGAAGAATGAATACATATGTATACTAATCATGTATTGACTCAAAGTTTTAGAGGATTTTCTTTCTTTTTGTTTTACACTCATTCTAGCTATTCACGAATATTGCTACTTAAAAATACCTATCTTCATACTTCTGCATTAGATAAACAAAAATATTTATTCATAAACCTCATTCATAAGCCTAAATAAATAACAGAAATGATACTGAAAATATTATTAAAATAAATTTTAATTAAATATATTAAAATTAAAGAGAATGAAATAAACGATAATTCTTTTTTACAAGACATTTTATTGATAAAAGTTTTCTGACTCAAAACCCATGCGAGACACGAAGTGCTTGATCGAACATATAGATTTAGAATCATAAATTTTTCTTTTTTCTCAATTCAATGAGCAACTCTCTCCAATGTCCTTAATTTTCGCGAAATACATTCTTCAGTTGCTCAACGACAGCTTCTTAGTAATTAGTCAACTATAATTGTTTTATAATTAAAATTAATTTTTTATTAACGTCAGGTGGTACACATTATTTTTCAATTCTACTTTCTGAGAATTTTCAAGGTATAAAAAATCACCTATCAGATGTAGGACGGAAAAAGCCATAATATATTAACTAAAATCCATTTATACATTTGTGTCGCTAGTCCTTTATATCAAGTTTTCAGCTTATTGTTGTGTCTCTACTCATCTTTGTCTTCTGCCACATACCTTTATAATGCATCTATCTAAAAACTTATCAAGGAAGATACATGTCTGTATTGACAAACTCGGTCTTCCATCACTGGTCATAAGATCAGTCTCGCGCGTTCGCCCATACAACGTGTATTTCTACTTAAGAACTTCAACCTTCTCGGTAGCGCGCAACTCTTTCACACTATAATTTTTTGTTCAAATTCTTTTGTAAGTGGCTACAGAATAAATATTGCAAATACCTAGAAGCTTGCGTGTCACAAACAGAAAAGGAAAGATTTAAAGAAATCGTAAAATTTAGATAAAATGGACAGATAAAAGGTACAAAGATAGATTGCTATCAGAGTAAGAGAGATAGCCAAGAAAAGACTGAATGCAGGAAAAAATGAGAGACAGAGTGCTAGAAATGGAATTTATATAAAATGTCAGAGAGAGAGAGAAAGAGTGAGGTGCGTGCTGTAACATAAATAATAAATAAAGTCGTCAATTACAGCTAGACATCATAAGAAAAATCTAGGAACAAAACGATAAAGAGAAAGTAAAAGCAAACTGTTTTTGTCCTACTCGAAAATATTTTGTATCATTCATTAAACTCAAGTATTAATTCTGATATTTTACATATATGTATTACATCTATGTTTATAATTTAAAACAAAAGCTTATTTACTTATAGACATTTGAGTCGCAGCAAGAAGTCTTGTTCTTTTTAAAAATCAATAACATATGATTTTAAAAATCAATATTTTAGCGCCACTTGCACTACTTTCTATCATTTACGTATTCACACGTGCGCACCATTATCATAATTAACTATTGAATAATTTATTATCAAAACAATGTTCATAGAAAAATCATAGAAAATAATAAAGTAAAAAAGAATATAAATTTTTTTAAAACTTTTTTATAACATATATCTATTTAATTGAAGAATTGTATTTATACCACATGTAAACAAATTTGTAATTTAAAAACAACAAATAATATTAATTCAACTTCTATTTGTATTTATTTAATTAATTAAAATCAATTTGAATATACTTATTATTTAATTTAAATGAAATAATTATAAAGGTATTATTAATTATTATTACAGATATTGTTTTGTAATGGAAGTGATAAATTTATTTAATGAACTAGGCAAACCTTTCAAAAGAAAATCAGAAAATTCTATTTTGTAATTTCTAACTGATTTGAAGTTACATAAAGAATAAATGGAATTGCATTCTACGAGAAATTTTATGAACCAACATTAACAACACATGAAAGCACATATATCACCCATTAAAAATTTCCAAAAGATTAATCTAAAAAAATCATAGTTTGACGTTTAAAAAATATTAAAAATGTATGAAAAAAATGAGGAATAAAATACTAAATAGTAAAAAATAAGATGGAAATATCACCTGAAATTTATTTTTTATTAGAAATATTAGTGAATTTTAAAAAATGGAAGAATGTATAGAAGAAAAAAACAAATAAGACTTAATTGAACATGATGTTTTCAACTATTACACTTCGATAATAATATTATAGTGCATTGTAATAAATTTTACTTGTCATGTTCATGACTAAGACCTTAAAGTTGTAAAAAATCAATATAAGAAACTTATTATTAGAGGTATTTCAAATTTATAAAATATAAATTTTATATTGTATAGATTTATTAATTAATGTATTGTTAAAATTATCATTATTAAATAAAAAATGTGTATAAATTTCTAGTATAAACTTTTTGAATGCATGTTTAAAATGTAAAAATTAACATTAACCAAAAAAAATTAGCCAAAATAATCATTTTCATTTAAAATCTTTTAATAATTATAAATTCTAATATAATTAGTTTTATAATTGAGATATATAATTATAATATAATTTATTTATTCAAATATTTAAATAAATATTGCCTGCTTAAAAAATAATTTATATAAATTTTTAAATTAAAACAGCATGATATATATTTATCAAATTTATGAATCATGTCAGTTTTTGAAGTATAAATTTCCATATTCTTCTTTAATTTTTTCAACAATTTGACTCTCTTGAGACGTGCAAACCAACGAAGCCAAAATTAAAACAATAACTTATAACTTTTTCTCATACACCATCATGTATTATTTTTTCTTCTTTTATTCTAGTAGTACTATTTTCTATCTAATTACAATTTAAATAAGCTGGTTCAATGCAATGTTAAAGTCAAATAATGCATAAACTGAATTATTACGACAACTAAGAGTATGTCATAATTTAGAATATTTTTATTTTTTGCAATGTTAGCAGTAGGGTTTCTTATGAATAAAATAGAAATAAATAAACTTTGTGAAGTATTTTATCTAAAAATATAATCAGAAATGAATCAACGTATATGTATTGAAAATATGAAAAGCATGAATTGACAGTGAAGTATAAAAAAATAATCAGTATGGAAATATATATATATATTTCCATATTGATTATCTTGATTATCTTTTTATATGTATATATTTGGAAAACGACATATATGTGGGATTATTCTATTATTACTGAACTATTTATTATTATTATTATTATTATTATATTTATTATTATTATTTCCTTGTTCTACCAGAAGTAAATGACCATTTTCTTGGATTTGTTAAACACTTTATAACTAACAATGAAAAAGTTATATTATATTAAAAAACTTTAATACTTAAAATTATAATGAGAAGAAAAAATATTCAAACAAAATTTAATTTATTTAACTTCTATATTGATTCAAATATTAACAATAAAATTAGAAAATGAATTATTTAGATGTAAAATTGTATATTCAATTACAGCTATTAAATATTACTCATTTATGAATTACAAAAGTTTTAAAAATATCTTTTAAAAAAATGAAATAATATAAGAAAAAAGAAAATTACTTATTCATTAATTTTAAATAATTAGACATGTTTAATTATAATTAATAATTATGAAAAAATTTTAAATTTCTGCAAGTAACAATATGAATTTAAAAGTTCATGGTATATTAAAATATTTAATTTTTCATTTAAATTTTCAAAGTAATTTTGTTTCTTTAAAAAATTGTTTTTATACTATAAATTTTTTAGTATTTGAATAATAACAATTTTGTTTGAATAATAACCTAAATATAAAATATATTTATATTAATAAAAACCATTTCTTATAATTACAACTGGAATTTTTATTTATATATAATAGGATAAATAATTGTATGTTTACGCTTGTTAATAATAATACAAACTATTCATCACTTTCATATGAATAATATTTTATACTACTTATATTACTTATAATATTATAATAAAGAAATTCAATTTGAAAATTATTTTAACACGAATAGAGTATCTGTGACTTTATAATTATTTTTGTAGGTTTTCCTTTATCATTATCGTCGTATGAAATCCGATATTTAAAATTATATCTTACAATCATACATGTTAGAAAGTGTTTAAAATGTGTGTAAATATGTACGGAACCTTTTAATCGCACACTTTTTCTTTTTTAAGAAACGGTATTTACCTTAAGTGTCAGCTAGACTTAGTATTACATTCATTATTAGATATACAAAAAATGTATATTTATTTATTTTTTCAGAATTTGAATTTGTTGAATTTTGTTATCTAATGCCTAATTAGAATGTTGATATTTGCTTGTTAATTGTATAAATTGATATATAAGATACAATATTATGATTGTAAGGATTAAAATATTTCAACATATACTAATTGTAAAATATCCATGAATATAAACTTTAAAAAAAATACATTATGTTATTACAATAGACATAATCAATAATAATCATATACATATAGATTTTTATGTACTAATTTAATTGGTACACAGTGCATAAGCTATTACATGTTAGAAATTTGTACATATATATTTGTTATAATATGCTTTGTCTCTAATATACATTTATTTGCTTATAATCCTCATTTTATTTAAAAGTATGATATTAAATTGTTTATATAATGAAATTAACATTTAAAAATAATTAGCATATATCATTATTATTTATGTATAAGAATATAATATACTGACACTAACAAATTTTGTTCATCTTAGTAAAAAATCTTGTCAATTATGAACAACATACTTGTATTATTTAGCTTGTAAAAGTACTTGAATACATTTTGAACAGTGCAATTATATACATTTAGTATTATGTATATTATTTTAAATTTAATCTGTATATATTTATGTATACATTTTTCATTTAATTTATTATACAATATATATTTTACAAATATTTGAAATATTGATACTAAAAAATTTTTAATTTACAAAGTAGAAATAATGTAAAACAAATGCAAAGACGAACCTACATTTTTCATTGCATAAATATTTATATTAATTTTCCTTTGGCCAGTAAATAACATTTAAGGCTATTTACTGACGAAGTTTACGTTTTGTATTTACCTTCTCAGTTAAACTACTTATTAGAAACCTTCTTTTGCAAATAGAACAATTATTTTAGAGTTGACACTATTGTAATTTATTTCTTTTGACGAAAAATAATAAATAATATATAGAAAATATTTTCAGATTCAAATCTATTTCATAATTTTATAACTAAGATAATTATTGTAAATTATCTAAAATTACATGTAAGATAGATGATTCCTAATTTTAACAGTAGTTTTCTTAAAATATGAAACTAATGTCTATATAAAAAAAGGAATTCACAAATTTAAGAAATACTTTTATCATATTTACATTGACATAACAAACGAAAATTTAAGGAAATTTAAAAATAAATAGTGGTTCTTCTTTTTTTCTTTTTAATTTTTGCCTAATTAGTTTGTTATTTAGCCTTTATACTTTCCTCCAACATTATTAATATTAAAAATAATTATATTTTTATAGTTTAAATAGTTTGTTGATTACTTTTTGATAATTATACAATATTTTAAAAATTCAATTGCTAACATTTTTTCATTCATATTTTAAGCAATCTGAAAAGTATACCAATTTATTATTTTGTTTAAAATGTGTTAATAGTTTGTTATTCCTACAATATATAGAATTCGTTTTATATATTTATTTTTTCACATTATTCTTTTATTGTTAATATAACTTTACTGAAGTTCATACAGTTATAAAAAATTACGTTTTAATTAGCATTGAAAAAGTATCTCTTACCTCAGGTATTTTACTATCTTTGTTTACATTAGCTTTTATTTCAAATTCTTTTCCTTGTACTATCGTCAGATCAGTTAACATTTTTTTATTGTGTCCTCAATAGATAAGACGGTATTATCATGTTCGTACTACTTGTATATTCATATGTCCGTATATCTAAATGCGTCAGTCATTAATATTATACCTTTAAAAATAACAAAATGTAAAAATGCATTGTCGGTTCTTAAATTAATTAATTTTGAGGATTTTTTAATTCTGATTAATTACATAAAAGAAAAATATTAAAAAAGAAGGCATATTCTTTAAAAATATCAAAAATATTATCAATTTTAATAACAGTATATTTATGTTATAATTTTATAAATTATTTTCTATATTTACTATTAAAAAAAATAAGTTATAATGGTTTGTATAAGATATTTTTTCCACAAAAATTAGATATTTTCTAATTTTTCAAAATATTTTTGAATTATTAATTTGAAGGATCATAATGTTTTAAAATATTAAAACATTATGATCATTGCTAGCTTTAATTATTATTTTTTGTCAGTTTTATTAATGCACATGTTACTTTTTAAAATTATATTTATGTTTAGAATTACTTATTCTATGCAACTCATGAATTAATAATATATTCCGGTCACATGCGTGAATTAAATAATATAAATAAAATGAACTTACGAATTTGATATAAATTTATAATGTTAAATAATGTAACCACGTATTTTCAGTTTCTCTGAAAGTATTAACCAATGTCGATAATTTAGAAAATAATTTAAATTATCTATCAGTACAAAGAAATGAATTTAATAATTTGATAATTAAATAGTGCTAATACTAATTACACGTGTACGTTTTTTATATAAATTAATAAAAAAAAAAAATTGATAGTAATGTTCATATGCACAATTTAATTTCATTCGGCAATGAACTGATTAAAAATTAATAAATGGTTGTTCGATTATGTTAATGCATGGCGTAAAAAATTAAAAAATATTACATGGGGATTAAAACTGAGCGGAATATGATTTATGTGTAATGAAACAGAAAGTTAGGAAGAACGATCTTACGAGTACCTGAAAATAGATTTATGGTGTCCTGAATTATTTCGCACGAGTCATTTGCCACCTATTGACGAAAGACCTGTGCACTCTGAAAGCCATTGACGAAGTTCACCGTGACCGAGCAAACGCACACGCAGTGATTGGTCACTTATTAACAATGCAGGAATACTGTGTGGACCAATTCCTCTACACCCCCTCCCATTTCTGATACGCGGAACCGGAAACACCGATTCATTGAACATCCTCTCAAATTCGCCGGGGATATGTATGCGAGACTTCAATGTTGTGCAATGATGTGGCGATATCGAAAATTAATCAACAAATTCACTTTAATACGAAGTATGTGCATCCCTAGTTATTATATTTTTTCGCCGTCCAATTTGTGTAATGTACCGATATGAACTAGTTTAGAATTTTAACATGAGAAGAGCTTAAATTTTGTTGGTTTTACAGATGCGAATCTGCTAAACTGAGCATGATATACGATTACATTACACAATTTTTAACCTGCGGGAGTACATTGTTAAAAATTTAACGCATTTTTTTAAAAATAATGCTTTGCAAGATAAATATTAAATATTGAATAACAATGAGAAATATAGTTTGGCAAACAAGGATATTTATTATCACAATTTATCTTAGAATTTTCTGAACGAATATAAATGATTATAAAAGTTAAGAAAAATATATAAAATATTTATCATGGACATAAAATCAATTACAGAGTCGTTTATATACACCTTACAGCTACGCTTACCAATGCACGTAACGTCACTTATTTAGTATCCAAGCACATCCACTTTATCTTGTAAATTAAGATTCCTTAAGATCTGTAATTTGAATGTATAATCATTATTTTAAATATTATTACTTCTGTAGTATTATTTTAAAAAATAAATGATTTAGATTTTAAATAAAATTTAAAAAAAAATGAATTTATGTATATAAAAATTAAAATCCCGTACATATATCAATAAACATTTACATTTTTAATATATGTAATGAAAAAAGTCTTCGATTGATATAAACTTTTCTACTTTATTTATATCCCAAAAAATACAAAAGCAATCAATTTCAATAACATATAATTATTGTGTAGTGAAATCAATGGAGATCACAAAATGATTGATCATTAAACATGTGCTAATTTTTATCACAAAACATTTTGATTATACGTTATATTTTATGGTGAAATTACGTTTGAAAGTACATAATTTGATCTATATCATTTTGTCGTAAATAACTTTTACAGTAATCGTTGAAGCTAATTATCTCAAAAATCGCACGCACATTTATATAGTGAGAAAGTGAGAAAGAAAATGATAGATAACGGAGGACAAACAGATAAAGGGATTCAAGAAAGGTGGTACAAAAATACTTGGTCTATATAGAAATGCCTGCGATAATGGTATCAAGGATGAAGAGAAAAGTAAGGTAAAAAGGATCTAGTGAAGAAACGGGTTAGGGTACATGAGAAATGGGTTGAAGATAGAGAAAATTCGAGGGCGGTTAGCTATGGCAGAGAGGCTAATACGAATGGGGACTTTGGCAAGCGAAACGAAGTATGCGAAGGACCGAGAGAGACGGAGATAAAAATTGTGATGAAGAGAGAAAAATAAATAAAATGAAAGGACATAGAGCAGAAAGAAAGAGGGGATATAAAGATAAAAACGAGCGGGAGTGAGACAATGGAAACCGGAAAAGCCGCCGAGCGATTCGGAGAAATTGCCCTTAACGACCTTCGATTTTCTCGTTAAGCTAAATCGTTCACGAAACGCCTCTTGCATTTACCGTCTAACCTGAACTCGTAACTTTTTCCCTTCCTTGCCCACTCTGTCTTGCCTCTGTCTCCTTTTCTTGCTCTCTCGCCTTCGGCTTGACTAAACCAGCCAGGCCATCCGTCCAACGAGATAATCGCGTCCGGTCAACGTGGATACGGCTTTACGTTCCACCCCCGTTACCACCTATATCGCAACCATCCCCCCACCCCCACCACCTGTCTGCGCATGTACGTAAACCCCGAACGTTTACTCAATTCCACCCCATGCAACTCTGTAAGTACGTTTAAGAATTTATGCCCCGGGGCTTTTGCGTGCACACGAACACAACCAACCAAAGACTGGTTTAACGGGTTAACTAAACAAGCTTGATGCCATATGTAATATCTCGAGGTTTTAACCGATTCATGGAAAATTGAACCAAAGAAACCAACTTTACGAACTTTTGCATCATATTCCGTTATTTTGCAGTTCATTTTCCGAGTTTACGGGAAACTTTTTTCCATGTATACAGTTCATTCTCGAGAAAAACCGAGAAGAATTTGCATTTATAAATAAAAAAAAGCGTAAAAATCTACAGTTGTTTCATCTGGTATACAAATTTCAAGTATCAGAAACAATATTTAATCGATTCCGCATAATTGAGTCAGAGGTGAAATATTTATCCGAGAAAATTTCAATATACAATTTTTAATTTAAAGATGTATTCATTAGTGATTTAATCAACAAATATAGTACTTTGTATTTCAAATGACAGTTTGTAATATATATTTTACAATTTTAAAGCACTCTAAAAAATATTATAAACAAATTTTATAATGCTTCTTCAATTTTGATGAAAATTAAAAATATTATAAACTATTAAAAGGCATTGGAATAAACAATAAGTACTAAGTTTATTATTTCTCTTGAATATAATCCATATATTAAATTCCGTGACAGTAAATATAATTACAAGCCAACGTTTAAAAAGCATGTTTATGTCAAAAACAACAATACAAATATAATTGATTAATAAAAATTTTAATTTGTACCCTTTTTATTTTAAGATAATATTTGAGTTTTTTCAATAATGAAAATAAAATTATTACTGGATATTCATTTTATAAAATGCAAACAGTCGTTTCAAGTAGATAAAAATGAAATTTGAGCGGTATTCATATCAAAGAGATTCGTTAATTAAAAATCTGCCAAAGTACTTAATACAGAATTAGTAATCAATAGAAAGAATAAATAAAATTCATAGTTTTTTTTTACTATTTCTAAGTTTTCCATAATATTTCGATTCTTAATTTCTCAATACATATATAAATATATTTTACGGCTAATATTAATCAATAAATTTTTCTTGTGAAACCCTTCATTTTTAATGGTATTTTAAAAATATATCGTGTTTGGGTGTATACTTGAAAAATTTCTGTAATGGTGTAACAAAAACATTTAATTGTTAAATCATGGACGTAACGACGATTTTGTTTATTAGCCTTTGTTAAGATTTTGATTATAAAATTTAAAAACATTAATTATTATAATCATTTTATTTTTACAAATTAACCAATTTATGATATATAAATAAGATGTATATTTTAATAGATTAGCATTTCACCTACTAATTTTCTTCAATATACATGGTTCATCCACGAAGTATCGAGTTTTTTTTTCATTTTTCGCCTATTCGTCGTAGAAATTCGGGAGAGGCCTTAAAATGTCGACAAACTCTTTCCGCACTTGTCTCTTTTTATTCGATAATTAGATGCAGTAGGATTTTACTTCGCGCTAAGGGTGTTTTTCAAATTTTTCACACAGCGCGATGGAGCGACTACTCTAATAGCGTTACGCAATAAAATTTGTTTGCAATTAAAAAAAAAAGTGTAGAAACTTATAAAATATTGCAAGAAGTATATGGACATAATTGCATGTCAAAATCGCCCAAAAAACTTTCGAATGGTTACGAATACCCGGCGCGTGTTAGAAATTAAAAATTTGGACTATCGATTAACAGATAAAGCAATTGAGGAAAAACTGAATTTAACGCGATCTATGGTGCATAATATAGTGCAAAAACATTTAGAAATGCAAAAATTTTTTGAAAAACATTAAAGCTGAAGAGTTTGAAGATGCAATTGAAACTTGGGAAATACACCTTAAAAAATGTGTAAATGCAGGAAGAAATTATTTTGAAGAGTTTTAAATTATATTTCATACTGTTTATAAGTCCACCAATAAATTATCTTTCAAAAAAGAAAGGTAAGAATTTTTTTTTTTATAATCTTTGAACAAAATATTCTCACGTAGTGGTTTTCCGCTAATTGCTTCAGCGCGCCGTGTCAAAAATTTGAAAAACACCCTTCGCGCGAAGTAAAATTCTGCTGCACCTAATTATCGAATAAAAACGGATAAATGCGGAAAGAGTTTGTCGAAATTTTAAGAACTCTCCCATATTTCTACGACGAATAGGCGCAAAATGAAAAACAAACTCGATACTTTGTGGATGAACCATGTATTAATACTAATAGTTAAGTAATATATTGTAAGAAATAATTATTAATATTAATCCTGAAGAAAAATCAGTTCTCAGCTATATTTTTTGTATAAATTTGATAAATTTTAATTGTAATAGGAGAAATATTCATTCATTAAACTAATGCATAAGCTTCTCAAATTGCTATTGTTTCACTTACTTGAAACTTCTTCTATGTTTCAGTTCAAGGCCACGGGAATCTGACAAGGAGTTCAGCCTCAATATTAGTCATCATCTTGTTACTTGATTTACTACTGAATAAGGATTAAGAAAGTGCAACAAATTTGACATCCATGTTCGTAGGCAGATTACTTGGAAAATGTCATTAGAATGGGTGAGCAGTGAAAGATTAATGGTGCATTCGTATAGAAAGACAATCATAGATCGATTTTGAACTGATGAAGAATGAAATGGTGGTTCTTAATTCTTTATTTCTTCAGAGATTATTATTGTACATATTTTAGTGAATATGATGACAAGGTCCGAAGTTTTTTTCATGTACATGTGAAATTTATGTTGCAAAAAATTTAGATAGTAAAAGATTTTTTTTCAAATCAAAAAGTGCTATTGAGATAATTAAAATTTTATAAGACGTTGAATTGTATTAGATAATTGTATTAAAGTAGAGTCGAATTTTATGAATAAACCAGTTATCTTATTTTATAGTAGGTTTGTAAAAAAATATCAAACAAAATTTTTTTTTTTTATATTATTTAGTGCATATTAAAATAAATGAAGTTAAATTCTAATCTTTGGTAATAATTTAAAGAAATTTTAGGGAATTAAATTTGAATTTGAATTTATTTGATTAAAAATTATGAAACTAAATTCATTGATTTTTATCTATTGTACAGATTTAATTATTTAAAACTTATAAATAATTTTAATAATCAAAAAGTAAATGTTTAGTTTTAAAATTGGAAATGTAAAAATTAACTCTTGTAAATATACCTTGTTGAATTAATATACATATGTAATTACTGACAATGAATTTTATATATTTATTATATATATATATATATACATATATATAAATATACATACATATGGCCCTCGACAGAATATTTAACAGTATTTCATTTAATACGTGTGCTGAAACGAGGGAGAAAATATGTAATCGAGTTGTACTTAAATGAGTGCAATTTATAATGTAAAAAGACGTTCGTAGATTCAAATAGATAATTAGATAGATACATAAATAGAAAATGAGAGAAAAAGTGAACAAATAGAAAATGAAAGGTAGAGAAAGAGAGAGAAAGACGATAACAGCTAAGCAAAAAAGCATCGTGCAAATAATATTCCCTTGTTGCATTGACACTCATTGCCCCTTTGTAAATAAGAATCTGGATTGTATATCTGGTGTCCAAATATTTATTGCGCAAAACGAAGAGAATTCTTCAATGTACATAAGCAAATGGAACTAATTATATGTTATATATGCATAAAGAAGAAAGTCAGTAAAGAAACCGAAAATTCCACGAAATTAGTGCGTACATGCCGACTTCATCGAATTACATATATTTTATCTGCAGTAACTTCAACTTTTATAAAAAAATTAAAAACTTAATAGTAAATGTTAGTACAAAAGAAGTATTAAAATCAAAAATATTAAATATGCATATTTATTTTGCTATTCTAATCCTTTATTTCACAAAAATTGTATTGTGAGATAATGGGAATAATAAATCAAACAATTATATATGAAACAAATAATTAGCTATGCATAAAATTGTAAAGTTATTGCTTTTCAATAAAATAGTTCTGTAACATATTATTATAAAAATCTTAGTCACAATTCTTTAAATATTTTATGACATATTTGAAAAATAATATATGTGAAACCTATATGTTTATGATTTAACATTAAAGTAACATAAACAAATTCATAAAAAAAAAAATAATAATTAAAATATTAATTTTGGATTTTCAAAAATGAAAAATGTTGTATTTAGATATATTGTTATTCCAAATATTTAAAAAGCTAAAAACTGTTAAAAAAATTACAATAAAAAAAATTAGGAAATATATCTTTCTAATGTTACTTTCATCATTGATATCATTATATTACGTTAAATACTTAAAATATTTACGTACACTATAATAAATATATTAGTAGTTAGAATATAAATGGCATATTTCCAGTTTTTAAAAGTGACTTATTATAAAATAATAAAATAAATTTTATTATTCAATAAATCATTCATATAATTAAATTTAAATTCGTTTAAAATGAATATTCTTTGTTTATTGGAGTATTATCTTATATTTAAAAATATAATTTTCATTTAATATTATTAATATAATGAAGTCGGAATTTACCACAGATATTCGTATGGTATGTTTGTTTGGATGTACATGTTTGATAACACTTTGCTGGGTGTATTAACGTTGAATTGTAATTGATACATATGATTTGTAATCGTCTTGGAGAGATTGAATGTATTTCCGTAAGTCCAATATGTGTTCCATATTCAAAATATAAATTTATATAAAATTGAAATTTTTTTTTTAAAAATGATTTATTTCAACTTAGTTTTCTATATTGCTTTTTATTTTTACGCACAAAATTGTAAAAATAACTATATTTATTAATTGATTGTAAGATTCTGAAAGGTAATTTCACTGCGATACTAATTAACATAATGTATTTAAGATTAGTTGAGTAACTTATCATTCGATGTTGCTTTTTTTTAAATGATTTATTTAAATTATTTTATATGCTATTTATAATCTATTGAATATTTTTTTTTCAATATATATAGATTTTCAAATAATGCTTTCCCATTAAATTTCAAAAAGTGTTTCTTTGATACTACAAGTAATAATATTATCATGTATAAATATTATCCTGTATTATCTAATAATTTTTTAAACAAAATTTTTGTTTCTACATTATTTGTAAAAATAAATTATTAATAAATTATTTTTAAATACGCATGATGTTTTATAAATAGAAGTTCGTTCAAGATTTACAAAGTAATATATACATGTATTTGATATTTTATTTTACAAAGATTCAGGAACAATTTTTTACATTATTTCGTAAAAAATATATCCGAGCTTCATACTAACATTTATTATTGTAAAAATGATCATTATAAAAAAAGTTTAATCGCGATTAATATATTTTGAAAACAACATTTACGACTGAAGTGCTTAAAGATGTCGTAAAAAAATTAAAATTGTATAAGAATTCTTAAAATATTAATATACATATAAATGCTATTTATTGTATACAAATAATGTACTTAAATTTTGACTTCTCCATACAAAAGCAGCTTGCGAGGTTCATGAAATCTGATAGTCATCAAATCGAGTCACAAGGATTAAGTTGAAGCTATTCTGATAAGTACATACAACTTCAGTTTATGCAAGCGAAGTTGACTCGTATTTCAGTGTTTGCATAAGATTTAGCCATTCTATAGTTTTGAACAAAACCAATTTTGGCAGAGCTCCAAAAACCCACCCTGTAAGCCCCTTTTTTTAGTGATTTATATCATGAATAGGAGTTAATATTACTTTATGCACAGATCAAATATAGTTGTACGAATTACCGCTGTACATCGGGTCCAAAGAACAAAGTGTGGTGTAATATACTTTGAATAACGTGTAGAGAAATAAAAGCGATTGTTATAAGCATATTTTTTATATAATTAATATGCGTTGAATTTGTTAATAAATAGAGTCCTCCAATAAATTTAATGAACATCCAGTTAATATTATATTTAATTACGGTCCTTAATATTAGCACATTAATCGTGAATAATTTCCTAATAGCATTTACATTTATTTAATATTGTATTGTGTATTAGGTTCGACAATTTTATTAAATTAAATTATATTATTTGTCTCAAATTTCATTTATTCTTTTTATAGTAATTATTCTTCACATATTCTACAACTGATTGCCAAATTTAAATATAAATAATAGTATTTAATAAAAACAATCTTACAAAAGTTTCTTTTAAAATCATGTAATCAAAAGTATATAAACAAATTTAAATATATTTGCATATGCAGTAAATGCATTTCTTGGATATATTCGTTCCATGAATATCGATTTATCTTAAATACTAAAATGATTATGAGATTACATTGTGGTAACTCTTGAAGTAAATTTAAAATTGTCATCTTAATGTAATCCTGTTAACTAAAACTAAATTTCATATTAAATTCAAATTATTAGATTGATTGAATGTAAGATATTGTAAAGTGTAGCAGTAATTATTACATAATTTATAAAAAAATATATATACTTTTGTTTTAATTTAATACATGCAAAATTTTATTTTCACTATTGAATTCAACTTTGTATGAAAAATATTAATTATAATGTAGTCATAATATAATATAAAAAGAAGATGGATTGCATGTAATGATGAAAAAATGCGCGAATTTTATTAACGAAAGAGAAGAATGTAATAATATTCAACAACCACAAAAAAGCTTTTAGCATTGTTAAATTTATTTTATTATATATGAAAATACATAATACCAATAGTATAAAACATGAAATTATAAAGGTATTAACATTAAGAAATATCTGTCTTCATTATAAAAATGTTCAGATTATCAGATATTTTACATAACTAAAGGTGAAATCATAGTATTAAATAATAAATTATATAATTGAAAATTTCGTAAAAAAAAAAATTCTTACATGAATAAATACTTGAAAATCGTATTTGAAAAAAAATTTTTAGTTCAATGCATATTTTACGTTAACTGATTTCAAGTACAGTGATAAATCAAGGTAAGATTGAATAGAAACATTTCTTATTTGCTCAATTATTCAAATATCATTGTATATTTTACTTTGGTGTAATTTTATTAAGTAAATCGAAAAATATTCAAAATTTTGCATTATATATAATAAAAAAATTGTTTAGTAAAAACAAAAAAAAAGTAAGATATCGGTGAATTTAGTGAACATATTGTAATACAAATTGGACATTTTGAAAAATTTGGATATAATATCAATAATACTGATGATTATGTATATATGAGATACTAGTTAATTAATTAATATTTCTTAATTACTGATTATAATAGTGAAACTTGATACAGTTTATTCAAATTTTATGTAATTATCAGCCTTAATAAATATATAAATATCAAATAATATAACTTTTAATTTATGAATACAAAAACTTATAATTAATAGTGTTTTCTTATTAGTACACCACCTTAATATCAATTTTAATTTATTTTAAATTATCTTCAAATAAATTTAATTCAGTCCTCTTATTTAAAATTTAGTGTTATAAAATTATTTTTTTTTTAACAATTGTAAAATACTATCTGAATCAATAATTTATTAAATATGTGTAAACCAAAATAAAAAATTATTATTATTATTTTATTATATTCAAATATCAATAGTTATATATATTATATATTGTATAATCTATGTTATTATAATATTAAAATATTAATATTTTACGCTGTGCTAATTTAACTTTTTTAATAAATTTTTTTCAATTTAAAAATTGAAATTTAATTTAATTTAAAAATCTATTAAATGTAATAATGGTTAAGATTTTTAAATTTATCATTTATTATTAGAAAATTATTTTAAATTGTTTTTTAAAAATAAAAATGAAAATTTTATTAAACGTAAACGTTCTATAAATTCTTTGGAAGCAAGTTTTTACAATTACCTAAATTATTTTATAGAATTTGGTCAATGCTTGTAATGCAGACAGTGTACAAAATTTTAGACTGTACATCAGTTTATAGTTTGTCTATAGAATTTCAAACTTTGTTCGATCTTGTACTTCCTTTTTACTTGATTTACTGTAAAGTTTTCTATAACGAATGTCTTACTGTAAACTAGCAATACAGATCTACTTTTTTATCATGTTCTTACAAATGAATAATGGAAGTTTAATAGATTAAAATAGATTATATTTATTCGTTATTACCAAATCAGTATAGATTAATATATATGAAATTTGTATAAATATTATTTATTGTTAATTATTACTTATCAATGCTTTTATATTCTACATGTAATACCTTTTCTTAAATTTTATTTTTATAATTTTAATAAAATTTTAAATTATATATAATATTTTAAATAATCTAGAATGATTAGTTAGGTCTTAAAAAAATTTTTCTTTGTTCGTACACACTGCATATATTTTAAAAGAATTAAATCAGGTGAATTATGTAAATCTTATAAAAGTAGAGAAATTTATAGAGATGCAAAAGTTATAAAATATCAAAAAATAAAAGTAAATTAAAATGAAATGAATAAAAATCTAAATTAATTTCGATTATTTTTGCATTACGCTTTTACGCTCCTGATCGTTTGTGAGTAATTAGACTGGCAGAAAGTATGCGTGGATTGAATGACAAAGAGAAGAACAGAAAGAAGATTCGTGACTAGACTGCATATACTTTGTATTTGTAAGTGGTACTGATAAAAAAAGAAAAAAGAAAAATGAAGGAAATGAAGAAGGTTATGAGAAAAAGAGCTGGGAAATCTAGTGGAAGGAAAAAGGAGGAAGTTTGACGGGAAAAGAAGTGGAATTGCACTTTTACAGCAGACTAGGTGTAACATTCATATCATTTCCCAAACGTCTGCTTATGAGCTCTGTCTTCACACGCAGAATTAAGAAGGAAAATAGAGATAAAAGGGTGATTTTTCCGACACTAAACTTTCGCTTTGTTCATTTCCCGAGATATGTAATGCATTAATCTGTGATCATTTACTTACCTTAAGCTACCAAAGTTGTAGCAAATTATTGCCCACTGAAAATATTGTTCATTATAGATAGTAAAAGATAATTTAACAAGCATTGATACGTACAAAATTATATATTCTACTTTTAAGAGAAAATTTGAACTCTTTAAAATAAGAGATTTTTTTGAAAATTTCTATTCCTTTACTTTCTCTCAACTTTTCTATACTGTATGTAACATATTTCTTATAGTTCAAATTGGTTAAAATAATAATAAGTTATTAGATTGTCAATTGAAATGCAATTTGTCTTTTATTTATTCAGAGAAAATATTGTCGCAGTAATGCGAAGTTCAGTGTAATGTAAACTTGTAAATATAAAGCAAATAGTAGTCGAGTTTATTTTTTTAAGTAATTACAATTATTGGTAAAATAGATGATGGATATGATTTTGAAATATACTTCAGCTACAGTTTTTAATATATATTATTATTACTGTGTATTTTAATATAAATTCTGTTTACTTTCAATTAATATTTTGAATATGCATTATTTTATTTAGTAATTAATTTCACTAACAAAAATAATGATTTATTACAACTTTTGAGTTTACCAAATTTTGAATAAATCTTAATTTTGCTTAAACTTTCAAAAATAATCCGTTTTAGAAATGTTCAAATATTTTTAATGCTTTATTTTATGGGAAAAATAAAGAGTAAAAAATTGATAGCAACATAGCTTACAAAATTATGTAAAAAGAAATTTAATCAGAAATTTTAGAAAATATTTAAAACCAGTAATAACTGAAAAAAATCGTTTTATACTTTAAAACCTTTGTAATTTTCAATTTATGTTTAATTTATTACCAAACTGATATATAATTGTAATGTATGGAAATTTAAGGAAATTTAGTTGATTTTAACTCATGTCTAAGATTTTATGAGTAAGTTTCAACTATTTTTTTTTTCAGAATAAGTAAATTTACTTGTCTACCCTATATTTCATGAAAGTAATGAGCTTTTTTTGCCGAGTTGAAAGAAAGAAAATATTCTAAAGTGTGCTGAATAAGTAAAAATTTACTAAATTAAATCAATTACTCTGTGTTCATGGTTATTTAAAAATAAAATTATAAGAATGATAAGAAAGTTTTATAGGAATATATTTATAAATATAAATGTTAATATGAATTTTGGATTATTTATACTAAAAAATATGATGAGTCTCCTGAATAAATGTTAAAACATTTATTAATAAAAGTTTGAAATTATTAATAACATTAAAGCAATCTACAAATTATTATATTTATGTAATGGTTGTAGATACCATAAGGATATTTTAAAAGTATCTTACAAATATTATAATTTTCTAAATTATAGTATGCCGATTATTTAACCAAATTTTTTAATTAAATTTACTAAAAATATTGTTGTAAATTGAAATAATATTAGTATTGGCAGTGAAATCAGTAAAAATATTTTAATTTTTTGCACATGTTAAATTATGGTATATTTTTTAACACCTTACAATGCAAAAAAATGAGAAAAATTATTCATACGAAATTTAATGTTTGCTTGTAGATAGATATAATTTCCAGCTGTATTATAACAAAATGTTAAACAATATGACGCTGCGACATTAAAGGCGGAAACATCGTTAAAGTAATATACCGTATTTATTCAAATTATAATCAATGGTTTTCATGATTGTAAAAAAGATTTAGAACAGACGGTTGAATGTTTCGTGCATTTTATGAAATACATGTATAAGTTAATTATGTGTATATATGTATACATAAACATTATAAATGAGAATATAATGATAGAAAGAAGCTTTGCTGCACAGTGTAAAAGTGAAAAGTAAAAGAAATTGCTCTTTTTGAGCGTCATACACGGTACATCCCATATTAAATTCAGGAACATACGTATGTACCTAATACATAAACATAAAAATAAATATGTTACAAAGAAAATTTATGAAGGGAATAAAAAATGTATTAAATTAAATATATGACAGATTGGCGTGTGTCTGTCGGAAATCACGATGGTCTTTCGATTCAATCGAATCTAACGTCTTCATTCAGCGTTTTTTGCTAGATCTGCGTTGACAACTAGATATCAGTATAAAAAAACCAACATTAATTAAAGTCAGGAGTAAAGAAAATTGATTAGATATGGATCACTTTAATTTAAATCGATATTATAGAAAATAATTGTTATAATTAAATTTTGATTGAATCAATGATTTTAACCATTAAATAAAAATTGTTGGTGGCTTGCATTCAATTTTAATAATTATTCAATATCTTTTAACATTACCCAGTCATAAATGAGACGCAAGTTAACTGAAAAAATAATGAACAACTATATTTATATAATTTCTTTAGAAATTCTGTTTGTTTAAAAACAATTAAAAATTTATAAATTTGTTATAATTAAATTTTATGGACACCAATTATACTAATTGGCATCTATGAATATTACACTTTTTTATGTAAAAGTAATTTCTTCATTATTGTTCAAAAAAGTTTTTATTTATATGCACATCATATATTATTCAAACAAATAAAATTAATTTCAAACAAGTAAAGCTATCTATATCTAATATTTATTGAAGTATTATTAATATAAATATCTTTAAAAAATAGAGAAATAAAATTTTCCAGAGATATCTGTGTCATATGTACGTCTTGTCTTCCGATTAGATTGCACGTTTTATAGATCTGTCGCTAATATGCCAGCCAAAATCTGATTATAGGAATTAATATTGTGTCTTCAAACAAGATCATTTTAATTGACATACAATTACAGAGTAAATCGGAAGATTAGATAATTAAGCTTCCCTGCACATATTATAAATAAAAAATATAAATATGTATAAATATAAAATAATCGTTATAAACTGACGGAAATGTTTCATAAAAAATTAAATTATGTTAAAACATATACAGGAAACATGTTCGTTCTACTCGTTGTACCAAAATCATCGTTAATTCACGTAAGATCATATGTATGGCCTAATGTATATATTTCGCAAATTTAGAAATAAATCTTATTTCAGTAAAATATTGTATGTGTTTATTTTACTAACAGTTTTTAATAACAGAATAACAGAAATATAGTCTTATCGATGTAAATTCATTGATTATTTAATTTTCGTTCTATTTATAACTTTTTGCCACAATTATGAATTTAGATAATGAAAAATCTAAAATTTATGTTTCATTTTATATAATTGTTATATAAATTGTAAGTATCATTTATTATATTTAAGAATAAAATTTAAATAAAGAAGACATAATTTATATTTAATTGACAATTTTGCAATAAAATTTTATCATATATTTTTTATAATTTTTTTATAATCATACACTAATCATATGTAGTTTTAATCTACAAAAATAATATTAACCATATTATAAAAAAAATTGTATATTAAAAAAAAACAATTTAAAAACGATCATATAGCTCTGTGGCTATAATTATAAAGTTATTGATGTGAGCGTAACGTAAATCTAATTTACCTAATATATAACTTTATTGAAATGAATATCAAAGTAAATACTGAACTGAAAATGATTCAATAATTATATTTCATAAATATATATGTTATTAAAAAAAAAATGGATAAATATTATTTTTAAATTTTCTAAAAATATAGCAAATTTTGAGAATTTTCTATGAATTTATTTTTATCAATACATTTTTTCACTTTATGTCACATAAATAACATTTTATTTTTATAGTCTGCGCTCAAATTAGAATGTGTCATTTGTAAAATAATATCTTAAAATATCTTTACTAAAAGGCGAAATTACAATAAATAATAAATCAACATCTGGTAATTAAATAAGTAAAAGAGAAAATTTTTGTCAATATAGTTACCTGTGCCTCGAAAAAATACAGAAATAACTTTAATTAATTTCGAGATAAAGATATATGTTCAAACGATTACTGCAGCAGGAGAATCATTAATATAACCAGACGGATCGCTGTAAATCTTGAAATCTTCTATATAAGAGATTCAACTACTCTCTTTTATGAGTTCAGCTGCAATTATTTTCGTAATCATTGTAATATAAATTATATTTTCATCAAAGATTATGAAAATTGCAACCGTCAAAGAAAAGATTCGTTATTAGTTAAAAGGACGATCACTACAGTGAGAAGTGATCCAATCTAAAAGTAAATTCCTCTTAAACTCAATTAACTATCATAAAATAAATGAATTTAATAATTCTTTACGAAAATTTTTTCATTTATAAAATTATTATTTTATTTTTATGGCCGAACTAGAATGTTAAAGAAAAGATCAGTCATATATCACCAGCGAAAAAATGTACATATTGGGAAGCTTATTTTTGTAAACTCATTCTTAAAAAAATAATATTTGAGTGAAATAGCTGATTCGAATCAAGATATAGGAATCAATTCTTATACTGTGTAATACAGTATCAACCCCATTTTATTTAATGATAGTATATTTACCTTACCCATAAGTAGTATTGTACAAATGTACAATCATCAACTATGATGGAAGTTTCTCTTCAAGTAAATTGTTGTTCGTGCATAAAAATTATGATATTAATTTCAATAGTAGAATGATAAAATAGCATTAAAGTGTTTCAATTTATTCAAAAAATTATTATATATTTCCCCACTTATAATATCGTTAAAATTGAAAGAGTACAAGTTTACTACAACAGGATGCTACTCATTATTCAAGGTTAAGACAAAATCGTACAAACTACAAAGTCACTGTTGATGATAAGAGAATTTGTTGACGTGTTTTCTTCAATACAAAACTCTAATCCCATGTGGAAATAACTTATTTGTAAAATAATATCAATCTAAATTAAAGACAATAAAATCATCAAAATGAGTATCATTGTTTTAAATTGTTTTTAATATTTTTGAAAATTACATATCCTTTAAAAATTCATTCATGAAATATTAATTCTACTACAATGTATAGTGTGAATATTCGTAATATGTGTATAGTCTCTAGAGATGTAGCCGAGGTCCAAACATTATGCAACCACTGATGCACTTGAAATCTGTAAATGTGCATAAAAGTAATACTTTCCGGAAGCATAATTTAAATAAATTTTCATTTTATTAAATTATTAATTGTATAATATTTGTTATTAAATTATTGATTAAATAATTAGATTATCATATTGAAAAAATTGATCATTCTTAAAATTATATGAGACCCATAAAAATAAGAAAATTGTTTTCAAGAGTAAAATTAATTGCATTTTTAAGTGGAATTCATTAAATGATAGGTAAAAAAAATATTGCTTGAATTTATTATTATTTAATATTGAATAATATATTGGATATCCTGTATAACACCATGCCATTGAGGTGAATAATAATAAACTTCACTCCATTTATATATATTTTTTTTTTTTTTTTATTTTTTATAGCCATTGATTTTTCGTACCGGTGAATAATTTTATTGACTTAGTAAATATATTGTGTGAGCCAGAGTTCAATACAATATGAAACCGTTAGTGATCAATGGCAGATTCTCCGGAAAACGATTAATGCTAATGATCCCCACCCTCCCACGCTATATAGAGGGTCTGAGTGCCACCGCTTGTTTGAATATGTATCGATGCATATGGTTACACACACACATACAATAATATATGCTCGCGTGTAAACATATATATATATATATATATATCCATCCTCACCAAGAATATTGTATCAGAAACTATATGACTAGGGTTCTGCACCGAAGGTTAAAATATTTTCTTTTATGAGTTTTATAATAACCTTCGTTGACATGTCAAAATTTCTTGATTTTAAAATTATAGGTATTTACTGCCATACACCTAAGTAACTTTTTATCATCTTAATTATAATTTTAATCTTAATAAATATTCATATTATTATAATTTCTGATAATCATCATACACATTTTATAACTTTGATTACATTGTGTTCTATAAAAATAAAAATTCTAAATATATTTCAGAGTTTTGATAAATATTAAAGTATTTCAAAACAATCCACATTATTATCTATATTCTTTAACAATAATGTATTTAAATAAATCTTTAAAGTATTAATTGTATTAAATACGAAAAATTACTAGAATAATATAGACAACAAGTATATTGATAAAATTTTTTTGTTAACGAGTCATGCAAAAATTAATATAAATAGTTAAATGAAAATAATAAAACTAAATGATAAAAAACAGAGCTTTAATAATATAGTATACACATAAAAATATTATCATTTACGTATAAAAGCTTGACAATAAAGGAATATTTCTGCTTTAATACAAATACAAAATTTAATCTTTGATAGGATTTCGGAACGCAGATATGATATTCCTTTAGTGGACTTAATAATTCATGTTTAAAGAAAAATATCTTTTGAGTTTCGACAATTCAAACAATAAATTTTATCATAAATATATTTGTGGATTCTTGATCCATGGATACTAAATAAATTTAGATGATAAAGAGCGGTAAATATATGTATAGTTGAATTCTTTGTAGAAACATCAAGCGTAACACTCAAAAATGGAAAAATTAAAATAAGACATGACAGTTATATTTGACTACTTGACACCATAGATCTTAAACTGATCTCTGTATTATTAATATAAAAAAAAAACATAAAAAATACGATAATAAAGGAGATAAACGGTAGAGGATATTACTAAAGATTGATGTTAAAAAAAGAAAAAAAGAACAAGAACTTCATCAACTTAGTTTGGTTTTATTTTATTTGAGTATTATTTTGATCCCACTTTTCCTTGTCCAATTCGACTGAATGGCTTAGAATTTTCAATTTACCTTACAAAACCCAATACACGAACTAAAATATGAGTGAACACGCGACTACTAAATCACATTACACATAACGTGATATTTTAATATCACTAATTTATCTCTCTCTCACTCACGAAATTAATGGCATTGAATAAATATTGAAGTTAATTATATTCTCGGCTTTCTCATTATCCAATCTACACAATCGGTTTGGTGTGATACTTTCCCTCGTCGAGTGATTATCGTTGAACTTAATAATAGAATATATTCTAAAATTTTTATGAACATTGAAAAATGATTTTATCGTCTATGAAAATTTTAAATAATTACACATTAAAAGTGTAATATTGAAAAAAATTTAATTTTTATATGTGCGATTAGAGTATATTGAAATCATAATTAAGTATATATTATATTAAAATCATAATTAAGTACTTGAATTTTTATGTGAATGTCAATATTACGATAAGGATAATGTATATTTGAATTTCTGTATTTATATAATTAATAAGTTTGTTGGTATTTAATATAAAATTATTAATATTAAATAATTAATAATTAATAACCATTATATTATTTAATTTTTAAATCAATAATTTTATAATAATATTTTAGATTGCAATTAGACTTTACATTAGAAAATAACTATCCTTATTTTTTACATTATTTATGAATGAATGAAATGATCGTAGATCAAAATTTTTTTTAAGATTATTATTTTTCACAAAGGTGAAATTGTTATCTGTAATTACATTGAAAAATTAAAAATTTATAACCCTCCGGCTATTTATTAAAAAAAATGAAATAAAATTCGATTGTATTAAACACGATTCCGCGCACGCATATTTCTCGATCTGATTTTATTTTCATTTAAATAATAACAAGCGCAGTATGAAATAATAAAAGTACCAAACGACTTATACACAAAAATCATAAATAAAGCCGTCAACATTTTTATTGGTCATCATTCCGTCAAAATTGGACGTCGCGATGCTTCATCATTTTCGCATAAAAAGTAGCATAGGGAGTAGTTGCGAGGTCGCTCCCCCACTGACGTTTTTTCTTTTTTTTCTTTCTTTTTTTTTTTTTTTTTTTTTTTTTTTTTACAATCACCCGAGTGAAATAGAATCGCTTCACTTTCCAACGAGTTTATCACCACTCCGGCATCCCACAGCTGCAGAGTGCACGCAGATTCGCAGATAGAGAGCGACCGCGAAATCCCGAACGTAAAATGCTTTTTACGAGTGCAGTTCTCTCTTCTTTCTAGCGATGCAATTGTCCGGCTCTGATAGCGAACGAGTTTTCCGTCTACAGCTGTCCCCGGAAAAGTTGGCGTCAATGCAGATGCTGGGGAAAAATCGCATTAGATGATTAACCAACGGTAGACTGCGCTGACATGGAAATCCGCGCACGATTGCATCTGGTCCAGCCGGGACAAATTACGTTTTCATTTCGTCAACGATTTTTCGTTTGTGTCTGTCAAATAATCGCCGGAAGCCTTTTAGACGTTTATTCTATTTTCTAATGGACACCACAAAAAATTTCGGCTACTGATTTAAATGACCTCATTTTAAAGGTGAATCTCCACCGGCAATTATCACTGCATTTATTTTATTATTATTGGTTTCTATGTTTTCGACGTTTTCAGCTAATTTTCCGAGCGGAGTAATCATGCACACTTAAAATATAATTGCAATTGAACCATGTTAATTATGATTATAATAAGTCACGTGAAGTTAAAACTTTAAACTAGGTTTTCTTTTACATTTCTTATGCTTCAGTATATATTAAGTTAGTTATGAATCGTTAGTAATCTAATTAAAATATTAAAAAATTTATATGATTGGCTCTTTAATTGTTAATTAGAGATATTAAAATTTTAATTTATGATCAATAATTTACAAATATTATTTACTTTTCACATTTATAAATATAATTATTGTATAATTGAGATATAGATGTATATATAAATCTATTGCTACCGATTTTTGTGCAAAGACTATTATAGGAATTGAAATATATATTTTTTTATATGGTTGACTATAAAACTTTTAATTACCAGTTAATTTTTATTATTTTATGTTTATGGTTTTTGTAGTTGTCTTTATTGCCATAGGGAAATTAATAGATTTTTTAAAAAAATTTCTATTTTATTTCCATTAATTGAGTTAACATTTAATTTATTATAATTATAAAATATTATATTATTCATACTACAATTTAACGTGAAAGTTTTTAAATCTTTAAAAACAGTGTTTATCATTCCTAATTTTAAACGAAAATAGTCCTTAAAAAAATCCATATTTCTCTTTTATTTTAAATGTATAATAATTTAAATTCTAATGTATTCAAAATTTATTTTCTAATATTTTATGTACATTTGCATTTATTATTGATTTTTAACTGCTAGAATTATTATTCTTTTCTTTGTTAAATAATATACAATGCTTTCACAACAACTAAAATAAATCAAAACGTTTAACTTTATGTCTCTTTTTAACAATTAAAACATTTAGCGTATCCGGGTAACAATTAGTTATTGCCTTAAACCTCAATTCTTTACTGAAGCAAAGATAGAACAGTTAAGGTAATCGAAAGCTCTTCTTAAGTTTCATTTTACTATTATCATTAAGCTAAAAACTTTTCAGAGTAATTATTTTTATAGCTGTAAGATCTGTACTTTTTATAAAAAACTTTAACAGCCAGTTTAAAAAGTTTCCTATTGGCTAAGAAAGTTGACATTTTTCTTTCTGAGGCAGTTCTTTTACGTTTTGAAAGATCATTAACTTAATTTAAACGATATTACTGTTTACAAACTTCACTACGTAGATATTCGACATAGAAATTTTGTATGTTTTTCAAAGTTAATATTATAAAATAATACTTATTTAATATATAAGAAAAAATTCATTAATTTTGCGAATTAATGCTATAAAATATGTAACGTTATATATTTTAATGCATTGATATATTTCAAAATACCAAAAATATAAATATACCTACAAAGTATGTCTCAAAGTAAACAGGTTTACTAAAACATAAGCAGAAATAAATGGTTTTTTTTTAAAATGTTGATTTGTTTTACTCGAAAGAGTTTTCTCCCGTTTCGATACGCTCAATTGCACAATTTAATAGCATTTAAATTAGGATTACAGTTTTTTGGCCGGCTTGGTTCCGAAAATATTGGTACACATCTTTTGTTCCAAACATCAACATAACGCATGTTTCTCATTGTTAAATGAAGTTTTGTGAACAGATTGAAATCGTAAATCAAGCGAATAAGGGGAATAATAGCTGATTGATAAATTATTTTTCATTTTTCGTCCAAAATCGACGATGCATGTCCACCTATAAGATGGTGGATTACTGTAAAATAAACCTCAAGTTTCTTCCTTCAAATATTCTTGCCGAATGCGACGAATTTGATTCAAAAACTACCTCAAAGGTAAGATGGCACGAAATCCTTTGAACTAGATGAAACGAACTTATAATGAAAGGTATGCTTTGAATCGTATAAAAAATCTGAATTGTCTTCAATTTTGATTTTACAAAACAAGGCTTTTTGGTTGTCGACTCGTTTTTTGGGGACCATAAGAACAAGTTTCATCACCAATAATATTTTACTGGAAGTTTTTGCCTTTTGGAAATCTTAAACTATGTTCTTGCAATGTTAAATTCTGAACAACTTTCGGTCGCCATTCAATTTGTGCTGGACAAAGTGAGCACACAATTACAATACCTAGAACGGTTTGTTAAAATGCAGTAGATCTAATTTTTGGACATTCAAATTCTATTTTTATAAAAGACAGCAATGATTATGATTGAATTCAGAAAGAAATCATGCTCTTTTTTAATGTTCTCTGGATTAATTTCAGCTGATCAACTTGGTATTTTCACGACTGTTTGTTTTGAAGAACATCTACCACTCATGAACTCGCCATTAAAAAAAAAAATCATCACCATAAACTTGTTGCATCAATAAAATCGTTTGATTAAACATTTTTCTCACCTCGAAACAAAATTTAATATTGGTTATTTGTTCGATGCTCATTTTTGAACCGATGAAAAAAACATTACTTCGGAACTCTGTAAATACGCTTCCAGTAAACCAAGTGTTATAAAATTTAAACTGGAAGTCGAGAGAGGAAGAACCATTCGCATGCATAAGCAACATATATATGAGGTCAATAAAAATATTCCATTGATAAAGTTCTGTTTACTTTCAGATAGGCTGTGTACATATACAATGTAGAAATATGTAAGAATGCATTATAAAATTTAATGGATTAATAATAAAATTTGATAAATTATCAGTTTAACGATTATTTTAAATATGTAATTAGTATGGAGATATAAACAAGTATTATGTACTTTATTATTGTTTTAAAAATGCATGTGCTTCGATAGCTTTAAAAAGAGGAAAAATTAATTAATCTAATGACATTATCTGTATAATATTAAAGTGTCGTGAATTCAAATGCAAATACAACAAGGATCTTTAATCAGTTAATTCAGGTCTCCAGTTTTTTTATATTTTTGACTAATAGCACATGAATAAATGGATTTTGATGAGTTGTATCAACTCTTTTCGTAACACGATAAATTGTCATCAATTTTAACTGGATATACATCTATATTTTTTACCTTGCAAACAGGCCTCGTTATATATTTTTTTGACAGAGAATATCGAAGAACCGGCATTAAGTCACGCGTTATTGTAAATATGAAAATCAGTTGAGGCAAAAAGAAATAACAACATGGATTCCGGAAAATGACGAAGTCTTTTTAATATCATCGGGGTTGAAACGCAAAAGTTTTAAGAAAATACGGAAAGCTGAAGAAGAGAAAGTAGGAAGTAACAAGCAAGAAGGTAAGAAAATAAATAGAAAAGAAGAGAAGTACATTGAAATGCATGCTCAGACTTGAACTGGAGCTCGCGTCAATTTAACCTTTTATTTTTTCTTCTTGACTCGGTCAGTTTCCGTCCCGATTTTCTTTTTTTTCTTTTTCTTATCTTTAACTGATTTTCTTTTACAGTCTGATCTTGTGCTTTATTAAAATTATTCTGATATTACGAGAACTGCGACGTTTCATTTAACTGCATATAGACGTTTATTTTTGTAAAAGTGTAATTGAAGCTTGATATTATGATTCAGATAATGAACGGAATGACAATAGCAAATTCAAAATTAGTTCTGAAATCCGATATAATTTAGAATCACACAATTTGAATTAATATATGTATTTAAAACAATAAAAATTTTGTTTCACTTTATAATTAAATGAATTTATTTCGAAGGTTTATCATAATTCATCAATACTTTTTCTCTGCAAAATTTATTATTTTATCAATATGTTATGTGTATAATGACATCTTTAATAATATATTATAATGAAAAAAGGTGCATTTAATATGTACATATGTAATATCATCATGACAAAAATAATTTCAATTAATATATTACAATATTTAATTAATGAGACTATCTGCTTCAAAAATTCATTATTGCTATATATTTAATATGTTTATATTTAGTTTCATGTTAATATGATTGCTAAAATCGAAGACTTAGTAATAGGAATTATAATTTCATTATTAAACTAATAAAAGTATATAAATCTAATTGCTTTAACTATTGAAACTACATTACTAACGCAATCAATTATAGTAATTGGCAGTGCTAACAAAGTATGATATTGGAATTTAAAGTTTATTTCCATAGCTATATTAAAAAATAAAACATTTACATCGTAATCCTTAAGAGATGCACGTGTATTTTGTACTGAACACAATTACTTTTTAGTAAAAAACGTGTGTCTAGTTTTAATGACTCTATATCTCTCAAATCTTTTCCCAGTGGTTGCAGCTCTGCTTAGTTGTACAGGGAAACAGAAAGAGAAACCAGGAGGAGACAACGCCTATAAAATAAAAGTCAGACAGACAACTACTCAACTCTAATTTAGCTTGGTATCGTCCACTGAGACATTGTTGGCGCATGATTCCCTCTGTGACATTCTCGATCTTTTTTGGTCCTTTGCTATCCTTTTCCTACACCAATGTGCGCGTGAATGACTTCGACTGTTAACGGGGGCTTTTAATTAAATTTTCCGACAAATCGCTTTAAACGCTCCCAGCCTCTTATTCTATCTCTTTGTCACTTATAGTTCTAGTTTCTTTTTTCTATTTTATAACGTTTCTGACTTTTTTACAATTTTATTTATGCAGTTTTATCAATGCTTTGTTTGTTTTTAGATTAATATATTCAATAATTACCTTAGTAGATATCGATAAACATTGTAACTCCTGAATCACTTGAAATGCCGAGATTTTCAATTACTTACGGTAGTTCTATCAAAAAAGTTTAATACTGAAAATTTGTAATAAAAATTTCTAAATCTGTCTATTTATATTGCCGTATCTACTTATTAAAATTTATATAATTAATTATTTTTAAAAATTGTCATGTATATTATTTGAATTCATACGATGATATTAAATTTGTGTAAATAAATAAAAATGCAACATTGAAGCTATTTATTTATTTTTTAATTTGGATTTATCGTTAAACATATGAAGAAATTTATTTAAAACTATAATTTATTTCTTTAAAATTTTTTTAAATTATTTAAAATTACAAATTTTAGTCAATTTTCTTTCTTTTCTATTTCATTTATACGTACTTCTAAGTCAGTTTTCTTTCTTATCACACTTTTGATCCCACATTTTAATTCCTTTCCCTCTCTTTCATTACATCCAATTTATGAGGATGAGAAAGCAAGTTTATTTATTGAACGCAATGTATAGAGATGTGGTAAAATAAACATTAATGTTGGAACAATAATTTATTCACCTCTTCAAGATCTAAGATTAATAATAATGAATATAATTTAATTTAATTTTATAAATATTACTTTAATTTATAATATAATATATTTACCTAATAAAACTTATTTAATACATATCAATGATACCAGTAGTGTTTTTTTATTTAACTATTATTTTATGTAATACTAAAAAAATATATATACATTAAATATTTCGAATCTTGTGGTTTCTCTTAGGAAAACAAAAATTACAGTAATCTACAAAAAAAATTTAATTTTTCTTTGGCGCATCCATTATTTTATAGAAATATCTTAAAAATTTCAAATTTAGTATTTATAAAAATTTACTTAAATTTTTTGATTCAGATTAATTTATTGAATTTCTCATTAGTGCTTCAGTCCTTCGAGAAGAAGTAGAAGAAAAGATTCAATTAATGATTCGATCTCTAAAAAGGAAATGGATAAGTAGAAGGAAATGAAATTGAAAAATGACAAGTCAATTTTATTTTTGAATGTAGTAAATCTTACAACTCCTTCATTTACAAAGAATAATATTTAAAATAATAAATAGAATAATTAAAAATGATTTACTTTAAAGTTGAATCTCGAATAATGAATTCCTACAGAGAATAATTTTTTATTACTGAAATGTTAAGCAGGATATTATTACTAAATATAAAAATCAAAATTATAATTATATAATAAGTATAAATATAATCATTATAATCTTGCATTAAACTGAATTTAAAATTAAGATGAATAAATACAAAAAGTTCTTTATTGCGAAAAATCAGATTGAGTTACAATACATTTTGAAATAGAGTGTCAAGATTAAGGAAATACTACTAAATTCTATATATGCTCCGAAAAAGATGTATTTAAAAAATATAAATTGTGTAAATAAAAAAAACTGTTAAGAATTCTCAAGAATAAATCATAGAATTATATATTTCAAGACTGTTGGCAGTTGCACGAGGCCTGTAAGTTGCCGTGAATGAGTTTGCATTTCACGTGGCCATCCTTTTTCTAGTTTTCCTCTCACAGGTAACCTCGGAAGATAATGCCAGGTTGCCCTAGGCATTCACCTAGGTATCGGCTTATCTTGGCAGTAGGTTAGGACAGCTACTGGAGTTACGAGGGCAGCATTTGGGATCATTCACCCACCAAAATGAGCCTTTTATACAAAGCCTATTGCGGCTGTCAACTGCACAGATAAACGCTGCTAGTCCACTGGAATAAGGAATGAACCGAAAACTGACCGAATTTCCTTTCTGTTCACATACTCACCCCCGTCCCGATTCCATTTTCCTAGTTATAACGAGCGACCTCTGATCGATCCACAACCTCGCTCTTAGTGAACTCTGTCTGTTTGGGTCTCCCGCGGCACCAAGACAGCAAATTCCCTTCATGGGAGGGAAGGTGAGTATCCCAAAACACGTTTATACATATATATATATATATATATATGTAGAAATGTGGCAGAATTATTCACATATACTAATAGCCATGCAACAAGGGATGAAAGTGCAGGGAAGAAGAAAAGCAAGAAAATACAATTGCTAAACATGAACGTGAATCACACGAGATGCAATAAGTATGGATAGAAATATTTTAGATATTATCAAGGGATGAATAAAGGGGTGAAAAACAACAATTTGTCTAATATATGTATATATATTTAGTAGCATTAATTATAAAAATTTTTCACCATTTTTTTGAAATAAAACATGTAAATCACATACATTAATATTCTTTTTATTTGTTAGGATCATCAGCATTATGAATGGCAGTGAATACAATACTGTTTTTTTCTTGAAAGGCTTTATTTGTTATTTTTGTCTCTCTTTGAGTCTCGTGCATTGATTTTGATTGTTTTATATAATTATAAAAAACAACATATGAATGATGCATCATTCAATATGAGCGATATTCATTTTAAAAGAATATTTATTTTTCTCAAATTAAAAATTTTATAAATGCAAAAATATACACGTATTATCCATTAAAATTGTTTAATTTAATAAGATTATTATAAGTTTATAATACAATTAAATATTAATTTATGAAAATTGTATACAATATATTTTGATAAATGATTTTATTACATTTATATTAAGATCACATTATAAATTTTTAAAAACAATAAACAATTAATAAAATTTAAACTCAATAAAAAATAAAAAATATGAATTAGACATTAAATTTTTTTATGCAAATGGATTGAATAAACTCAATATTGTAAACATGAAGTTTGCGATTAAAGAACTCTTTTATAGAAATTGTTAAAATATATGCAGTGATATTATTTATTTTAGTATTGTTTTTTTTAAACCATTATTAGTTAAATACACATTTCACATATTATCATTTTCTATAATTACTAATTAACTTTTAGTAAAGGTTTTAAATTTAAATTTATCGTAAAATTAAATATTAATATTTACTAAAATAAATTTTTGTGCATAATAATTATTATTTCAGTTTAATTCTTAGTATCATTACGGACAGATTAATTGAAAAAAAAACACTGATTTACATAGTTGTATATTGTTTATAAATAAGTGGAGTACTTACAAGTGTTAGTTGTGCCACGTATTTTGGTAAAAGTTTAACCCAAGCGCGACATGTTACAATCTAAAGTTCCTGCTTTAAGAAGGTGGACATTCTTCTTGTTTCCGGTTATTTTACACGAGTTCACTGAACGTATGCCTTTTAAATTGCATGGCATTTAATTACAGCGAGTAGACAGAGGCGGCCCGCTTAAATCAAAAGGGAAAGTTTATTCTTGGTGCACAAGTGAAGATGTATATGTGAATATGTATTTTTAAGGGCTTGCGAGTAAGGTTAAATTAAACATCTGCGCTCCAATCTAATAGAGTGGAGTCAAGCTTCTTTGCTACCGCGGGAAAATTTTCTTCTGCTTTTCCTTAATCTCGTTCATCCACCTTCCCATTTCTCATTGCTGGAGCTTTCCCGCGACAACACCAAAAAGTTCTTAATTGGACGACTGTGCATAACCACTTATGCTTTACATATGTTCTTGCCCCATTTATTTTTAATGGTGACACGGGTTGAGGTGTTTTTTGCCAGTGTATCGCTACTTTTTCATCTGTCGTATTCTTTTTCTCTTGTTTCCTGGATTCAAGCCAAGACTCTTGTGTCGTACGAAAAAAGGGTGGATGATATTCGACTGAGAGTACTTGAATATTGTCTTCCTAACTGGTGACTGACAGTGAGGGTCTCTTAGTAAGCTAGGACACTCTTTTTTTATTTTTATTTTAGTTTTCATTTGCCTTGGATTTTCACTTAAGACTAAATTCTTTGTGCTTGACTTTTTCTTTATTCAGACTATATCATGTGATCCTTTACAAAAATTTCATGCTTAACAAGCTGTTTTTAGAATATTAAAATATTAATTGAAAAGTGCTTGATTTTATTTTAATAAAAAATTATCTGGATAATGACATTATTATGTGCACAGATTTTTATTCTTAATGGTCATTTGTTTCAATAATACGTAAATACGTAATATATTCATTTTAGTGCTAGAGTATAATGCTCAAACATTTATAGTATCTTCAGTAAAACATAATTCCAGTCATAATCTTTTATTAATAAGGAAAAGCAAATATTGTTGTTTTATTGTAACTACTAGTTACTAAAGTTTTTATGGGATTGTAAAACAAACGTATTATATGTAAATGAATATTTTTATATAATTTGTGGAAATATATATATATAAAAAATCGATAAAATTTTTTAATTTTAATGGCTGAATAAATACAGAGTATATTAGTTCAACTGGATTTATTTTAATCTGTATTTTAGTATGTAATATTTTTTTAATTTAATTTAACGCTTGACACACAATAAATCAATACCTGGAAATGAATACTATTTGTTTCTCAAAAATTAAAAATACTTTTTCATTCAAAAAAACTTTGTATTGCTTTTATAACTATGAACTGTTTCTTGAAATGTCTATTTCAAATATAATTATAATAATGTAATTCATGGCTTAAAATTATTTATAAAATATTACTTTGTAAATATTTCTAAGACATTTTAAAAAATATGAAACTAGAGATTTTTTTAAAAATTTTAATATGCTTAGTTTATTTTATTTCTCTAACAACAACAAAAATGGTGTATTGTTTGAACAAAGTTGAACAGTATTATCGAATAAGCAATATCAACTAATAAAAAAATTCATATATTTGTATAAAAAATCAAAAAATAATCAAGTTTTTAAAATTTGGTCTGTAAAAATCATAAAAATAATTATAAATATTCTTATATATACAAAAAATTTAGAAAAATAGTAAACTAACTTTTGAAATATTCATTTATATAATAAATATATTTAATGTTTATTAAATTGGTTATTTAAAATTCAACTTTATTGAATGAAATTCTCGTACATAAAATGACTTATCCATCGTAATATTGTATAATCTGTTAATTAATGAATTATTATTTTAAAAACCGCATCAATCTTAATTAGCACATAATATATCAATATTTCTATCATTTACTAAAATTAATTGAACTCAATTTGCTTCATTCTATTTACTGCATTCTTTTTTCAAATCAATTGTATGCTTTTTTATATAAACATGAAATTTAAATGTAATTTTAACAATAGTGCTTTAATTTATTTGAGCCAAATCTCAATAATATATAATCAATGTTATAGAATAATTGTTTATCATATCTGTTTAAAATTTATTTCCTTTTTAATATTGTATTTGGAGTTATTATATTTGAAACAATTTATAACTAATAATCAGTTCATATTGATTTATACTTGTGTGACAATTATTATAGTTAATATAATACTGTATATTGGTTTTAAATTTCATTTATTGCAATAAACTGGTCAGTGTATATTATTCATGAATTTTTTAAAAAATATTTATATATTGGAAAAAAATTTTTCAATATATCTATTGAATCACACAATACATTTTTATAATTGAAAAAATTTCAATATATTTTAATACACCGCATTGTAACTAACATTGTAAATAAAAATCTTCAATATTAATATTTCTCAAGTATCAAATGAATCCATATAATAAGTGATTGTCATATTAAAAACTTATAGTATTTATTTATATATATTTAGAATTATAACATTCAATAATTTATTATTTAATTAAATTTGGAAAGATATAGTTATATTATATTTAGTAATAATAGTTAAATATCGTTAAATTGAGAATGATTGGATTACACTCGATATAACTCATGTTCAACGGATATTTAATATCTGGTCAAGGGTGCACACAGTTTTTCAATTTTTTTGATTTTTAAACCACTAATACACTCATTGTCTTTTGTTTATACTTAAAACATATGTCATTTACTTTTTTATTTAGCAGTAAATTATTAACGTAAAGATTTCATTATTTATAAATAGTGAAGACATTATAATTAAAAATATTATTAAATTCCAATACATAAAATCAATAAAGATAATAAAATTTTACATAAATTATAATAAGTGATAAACAAATTTATTATAAATCGAAATGACTTGATTTTGCTTTTTTTACGAGCGCCATATAAAATAATTAAAATATGCATAAACTTTTATTTTTTCTAAACTTACTTTTTTATCGTTCGTATTATTTATTCTAAGCATTAGCGTGTATTTTATGTATTTTATGCATATTTTTGGTAAAATAAAGAAATTTATTTTATTTTTAAACATCTCAAACATCTATGCAAAATATAATTTGAAATCAATTTATTTAAATTAATGTTTTTAATCAAAAAAATTTTATTATAAAAATATAATTAACTTTTGGATGATTTTCAAAGAAATTGTATGAGATACTTGAAAAAAAACTCATTATTTAATAACATTGATAATAAAAAGTAAACAAAAAAATTTACCTATCTAAGTTAGATTTTTTTATGTTCAAAATTTAAAATTATGGAAAATGTATATTTGTACATATCCATTCAGTTATTTTTATAAATTTATTTATAATAATATATTTATTCATAATAAATTCGAAATAATTGATTTATTTTGTAACAAGTACAATACTACCCGAATTCATAAAAAATAATTGATCATTTGTAGAAAATTAGTAGATTCTGGAAGGAAGAGTATATCATGTAGGGTAACATACGCCATTATGTATGTCAGAGTTGCTATGTAATCATGGATAAATAGACACCGTTGCCAATCGCTTAAAAAATTCACATCATCGTTCTTACTTTTCACGATTGTAACAAAACTAAAGAATCAAGGTTTAAAAGAGTAAATAAAAAATCTTATAAATTATTTGATCCAAATAATGTTGGGTTTTATCAGCTGACTCATTGTTTATTAATTATGTATAAAATATTCCTATAATTTTCTTATGTATACTATTTCATCCTGAAATATTCATAAAGATTTTTTGCACTGCATTTAGTTATTAAATATTTTACAAATATAGCAATTGAAAAATAAATAATATAATAAGTATATATCTGAAGTAGGAATTAGTGTAATACGTATTATATTTGTATTGTTACTTACGAAAGCGAACTCCAATAATTGCCCGAGTCCGGTAGGTGTCAAGGGATTGGAATGAATGTTCCAATCTTGCTTCGGAGTTGAAAATAAGGGCAATTTGAAAAAAAAAAACAGTCGCAGTGGAAATTGATTTACTTAATCGAAACACTGGAGAAACCGGACGTATTGTGTATACTCTGGTAATAATTGAGCATAAAATGACTCTGAGTGCTCAGGGTGGACTCCTGATTGTTCAAGTTCTATGTGTCCTTTTCTTCTGCAAGTCCACTTTGTCAGGAGGAGAAAAGTCAACACTCTACTCAAACTAATCTTCAACACGTCCGAGGATTATCGAGTCAGGACACTATCGAGCCGTGAGAGCATCTTCGCAGACTCCACGAGTCAGCATCATCCGGTCTGTCGAGCTTATCTAAAGGCTTCAATATTTGTATTTTACGCAAAAGTGCGAGTTGTAGCCCTGAAATTTATCTGATAATCTTTAAAAAAAATCTTTATATTAAAATTGGAAATGCTTTGTAAAACTATATTAATTATAAATAAAGTCTTGGATCCATCGAATACTGTGAGTTATGGTATTTTCAAAGCTTTAACTATATTATATAAACATTCACTTCCACAAACATATAATTATAAAAAATTGTAATTTATGAATTTTTAAAAAATTATAACCTTGATATTAACAACTACAATTATCGAATAGTAGGGGTACAATTGAGTATATTCTAATATTGTTTTCCCCTGCACCTGTTAAATAAATCATAAAAAAGAAGTTTTTAAATTATTGACTTCAAAAATATTTACATTCAAATATTTTTTCTTTAGATATCACTTTATTTTACATGTTTGTTAACCCATTCATTAAAAATTTCTTTTAATATAGTTACAAATTTCGAGAATATTTAAACTTCCCAAATATTTTCATATATTTGTAATAATATTTTAAACATTAGATTATAGTCATAATAAATTTTTTAAGATAATTTTCTGTGTAACTATGACTGTAAAATAATCTTTCGTACTAACTGCACTAATTTTAATTATTTTAGATAATTTTAGAAATTTAAATTTTACATTATATAGTATATTTTTGCAGTTAATTTATAAAACAAATATTAATCAATAAATAAAGGAGAATTGTATTTTTAATGAAAATATATTTTATAAAGTGATGAAATTTAGAATTACTATTTTACATTATAATGTAAAATGTCACGTAATATAAATCAACAGACAAATATAATAGAAATTAAATTTTAAAATGAAATGTTTTTTAAATCTATTATTATTATGAACATGCAAACATATGTGATTATTATGGAATACACTTTCATAATTATAAACTTTAGAGAGAACAGTAATGAAACTGTTTATTATTATTGTTATTGTTATTCTTATTATTAATGTTGTTATTGTTAATAATAATAATAATATCCACAATAATAACAAAAATATAGAGAATAAACTATTAATTGTTTTGTATTAAAAATATGAATCTTTAAAAATGTAAATAATTTCATTATTTTAAGTAATAAAATACTAAAAAGCATACTTACAATCCAACACATAAATCTATTTTATAAATATACATATATTTACAATCATGCACATTTGTAATATATTTCTTTGTAGAAACCACAAATATTTCGTATATATTTATTTCATGTTTAAGGATTTAAATACCAAAAATGTACGTGGTATCCAATATATTACCGTAAAACTGAATTTATACTTTAAATTCATCATATTATTCATTTTTTATTCTATTTTTATGAATATATTTTATAAATATAACTTTACACATTCTTACGATATATTTTAATTAACCTCATATGGAGATATACGAAAGATGGTATCTTATTCTAAAGACGTTATAATAATCGTAATATATTAAAAACTCATTATATTAAACTATGTTGACATATTTTAAAGTATTATTTATATCAAATATTTCAAATATTAATTCTGAAAAAATCTATATCACATGTAAATTTATAAATGCGTAACGTTGCGTTAAGTTTGGTTATGAAAAGAATCACGAAGATTTTTAATTTCGTGCAATTAAAAATTCCTCCCTTTTTGGCCTATGCTTTTCGCACAATAGTCCGGGACGGAGGGATGATTCGGTTAAAAAAAAAGCCTAAAACAAATTCATTAAAGTTGGAAAAGGAAAAAATTTAAAAATAAAAGTTTACACGATTGAAGTTAACTCGGTAACCTCTTTATTCTAACTAGACAAAACAAAAGAAAAAAATATTTCCAAATATGCAGGAGAAAGTGAGGGAAGGAGAAAAAACAATATAATTAGGATTTTGCATAAAAAAACAATAATATTTATTTCTTATTTTTATTTAAGTTGCTATAATATAGTTCAGCTGTAAAAACTGACAGGCTTCCTCGTGAAGGATGAATCTAGTGAAGGAGTTGATAATTATTATTTGGAAAAAAAAATAGAAAATGAATTGATAAGAAAGTAAAATTAGACTGGCCTTCACGTGATTTTTCCTTCCTACTTATACATTTTTTAAGTACAGGGTGTATAGGTAAAGAGGGGATTTTTATGTGTTTTCCTAGAAAATTTCAATAGATTTTCTATTTTCTTTTATGGTTTAAAAATTAATTAATTTAAACAAATTATTTTTATAGAATCCTTTTGTCTACAGCCTGTTTTACAATTCTATTTTTTGTTGCATCAAAATACAATAATATTTACCTTATAAATTAATAATATTTAATTATTTGTTATTAAATCAATATTAAGGTTTTATTTAATACTATTGGTCAGATTAGCCTAACGGATGATGTTGTGAATGTGGTTTATGAGTGTGATGCATTAATTAGTGTAAAATAATGAATTTTTACAACAAAAGGTGTGCACTGAATAAACAATTTTATGGAATTTCTTATAATTTAGATTTAATTTAATAATCTTGATAAGCTTTCATTTTTTATAGTAGAGTGGGCGCATGGTTTTAAATAATGTTAATTATTTTTATTATTAATTATTAATAAAGAATTATGTTTAATACATGTTGGTATTATTATTTCTTCATTTGATGTGTGCAAATGATATGCGAAAACTGTAAGAACATTTTAAAAGTGTTTGTTTTGGTTTTTAATAACTATTTTATATACTTTTCTTTGTATATATGTAATTTTCTTTATTAAAGTTTGCATGCTCAGGAATTTACCTTGTTCGCTTTATCCCTTGTTTTTAACTTTCACATATTTTTCCCCCTTTTTTTTATATAAGTTTTTTGATATACGTTTCACAGGTCAAAGATTGACCAGTGACTTGTGGCACTTTTTAAACTCCTAAAAAATTTCCAATTTGTGTGAAAGAAAAAGAAAATAGTATTTTACTTTTCAATTTCATTTTTTTCTCTAAAAAAATATTATTAGTTTAGTATTTCTTTTGATATCGTTATCAATTTCATTATTATTATTCTTATAATCTGTATCTTCATAGGTTTCTTATCTCTAATAATGATTATAATTATTATATATAATCAAATTCCAGTATAGTTAATTGTGTTTTATTTAGTTTTTCCTTTTGTTTACCATACTTTTTGTTTATTATTATTTCTCGATTATTATTGACAATTACTATTTTACCATTCTATCTTTAGGTGTTTCATGAGTTTTTTTGTTTGTTTCATGAATTTTATTTACTAAGTATAATTATGGTTTATTATTAATTTTTCTTATTGTTTATATCTATTATTATAATTAATTATTATTGTTATGTGACGTCCGGTGATGTTGACAAACGCGATGGTGACTAGATTTCAAAATTTTCGTAATTTTTTTGAAAAAGCTATCCCCACTCCCTTTTGTTTTTGAAAACGAAACACTACGCGGTTAGCCCTTCTTGCCAATACTCAGATCCTTAAAGGAAAATCGGTTTTAGGGACGGAAACTGGGCATGGTCCTAGAAGACGTACGTCCAGGATGAGGGGACGCCCAGAATGTGAAAAAGGGCCATTAAAATACGCAGTTTTGTGTTGTGCGCTTGGCCGTGTGTGGAGTGAAGTGGCTCATATTGGACGTACGTATAGCTCCGGCGTTTGTGTGAAATGGGAAGGGTTACATTTTAGTATGTGTACAGATGCGTAGGATGTGTGTGTGTGTTCGGAAAAACGTACTCGTGGACGTCTCCATCTTGTCTCTTTCTCCCTCGCGAGCATGACTCGGCTGAGCCCTACAATCTCACTATCCCTCCCTCTCACTCTCTCTCTCTCTCCCTCTCATTCGCATTGCATGACACGTTATCTTTTCTCACTCTTTCTAAAAGTTCTGGAGACGAAGACGTACCGTCATTTTTACATTGCAATACTGTGTAAATTCATGACGATGTGCATTTAGATTGTTTGGCTTTTTCTTCCGCCGGCAAGCCGGAAGTTTTTTATGCCAGGGGTAATGCTGGAAGTGTGTATGTACGCGGACGCGATGGTTGGAAAATGCACGTGATCGGAAAGTTCAAGATGCCGTAACATTTGAAACAATGAGACCAACCGTCCCTTGATTCGGGGAAAAAGCAGATGAAAATCGAGTCGTGACAGGCGGGGTCAAGTTTAGTGGCCTAATTACGTGCGAGAAATTATTGTGAGGTCAGATGCTCTGACACCTCGGAACAGTGCGATTGTAAAATGGTTTGTGGTGAAAAGTGTTTTGATGATTACGACTTGCCTACAAAAGGAGTTTTATTCCATCATCCTTCAATTTCCATCATCAACCCAATACAAAAACCGGTGTTTGCATCTTCCCTTTTTGAATTGTGTCCACCGCTTCGGTTGTTGTTGCTTTTCTAACGAATCGAAGTGTGTGTAAGGGAGTGCGACAATCGCTCTTTTCGAATTCTCCGTGAGTGACCCGAACTGCGATACGAGGATTCACCTGGAGCCATTTACTCCGAGAAAAGAGCTACTGCGGAGTCGCCTACGCTAAAACAAATCTACGGCGGAGTCGCCTGTCCCGAGAGGAAATCGACAGCGGAGTTACGTTCCATCTAGGTGAAAGTAGCTGGTGAGGAGATATTCCTGAGGAAGACTCTTCCAAATCCTCCGTCAGAATCAACGAGTCCGAATGCCGTAGTACATTGTAAGTACTGCGATCTGAACTTTTTTCTCTGTAGATGCACGAGGGTATCGTCTATCTTCCGGTTAACGTGTATCGGGAAAGTGAAATCCACGTAAGATCTCGCGTCAAACATACTGACTTGTAAAGGAAAATTAAAAAAAAAATTAAAAAAACCTAACTCTACGTTTAAGTAATGCATTTCCACTTCATTTTCTACCCGCTATTATGAAAATCATTATATGGCGCCCAACAACAATTACTCACATTTACAAAATATATTATTTTCTTGTCAATTTTTCTTATTCAAATAAAGTATTTGAATTTAAAACGCGGTAAATTTAAAAAAAATTTCAAACTAACGCACGCCGCGACTTCTCGGAACTACGCCGTAGCGTCTCACGCTCAGAATTCTAAGAATTAGACAAAGCGAGCGAAATCAAAATATCAACAAAAAAATATATTTGTACTGTGCATTTGTTATTTTATGGAATAAACATCAAACTGGTGACCTTTATCCTTCTCTCAAATAAAAAAAAATATGAATAATATTTTAAGATTCGTTGTCTTGTAAATATATAAATTTGTTTTTGTAGAACTTTAATTCTGATACTATTTTAACAAACTACAAATATAACTTTTATTTTATTCTATTATTTAAGAAATGTTGTTTTAAAAAAAAAAAAAAAAAAAAAAATTTTATTTAAAATTGACATGGATTCCGTTAACGGTTGTTTTGTATAGCAAGCAAGGTAGCGCAGTTGTATAGAAAAAACCAATATTGTGAAAAGCGTTCCATTGGCGTCACTTTACGTCAGGATACCGCTGGTTACCACACATACGTTGTTGGAGAAATGCATAAAATTAAGTTGCCTTGACTGTTAGCAGGTGTTGGCAGGATTTAAAGTGCACCTTAGACATAACCGTGGTTGACCGATTTGGGTATATGGGTTTGGCGATTTGCAATGTTATGTGCGTTGGAATTTCCAGAATTGTGAAACGCGAATGGACTTGTCTTGAAAGAACAGGCGAAGGGCACGCTGTGCTGCCCTGAATAATTTTCAATTCAATTATAATTTAGCCGTGATAGTGTGCGGACAGGGCGAACTCCCTAAAATTTGTAAATTCGTGTACATTTTTATAATAAAAATAAATTAAGTTCCCAGTGTACTCGTGAGTTGTCTGTGTGTAATTTAATATTCAATCATAACCATCTCTTTATTAAATATAAAAAATAAATTAGAAAAGAACACATACATACGTACTAATCTTAAGAAGACCCAGAAGCGATTGAAGGGAAGTGGTAAAAACACGAAAAATCAACTTTCTAGGTAAATGGAGGAAAAATTTTATACAGTTCGATGCAAACAAATAAAAGGAGGAAAATATAAAATCAAGGAATCCAGCAATGCAGGAAATAATCGACACTGAGGTAAGCAAGTTGCTTAAAGAAGGAGTAGTGGAAGAGTCCTCCAGCCCATGGAGCTCTCCGATTGTTCTGGCGAAGAAGAAGGATGGGAAGTATCGGTTTTGTATCGACTATCGTCGACTAAACCAAGTGACCGAAAAAGATGCTTACCCCCTTCCCCAGATCAACGCTACTCTTGACAAATTACGTAGGGCCAAGTACCTGACGACGTTGGATCTGAAAAACGGTTATATAATGCCTTTCGGCTTACATTCCAACGTCTGATCGACCGTATCATCACCCCCGAACTTGAACCACACGCTTTGTATACCTGAATGACATTGTCATTGTTATGAGTGATTTCAGACATCACTTGAACCGGATCAAAGAGATATTGGCAAAGTTAAGAGCAGCAAAGCTCAAGCCGAATTAGGCAAAATGCCAATTTTGCCGACGCGAACTCAATTACCTCGGACATAGAATTTCCGAGGCAGGTATCCAGACCGATCCCGAAAAGATACTAGCTCTATCACCGCCGACAAATATAAAAGAACTACGACGTTTTAATGGTATAGTATCATGGTACCGGAGATTCGTCCCGAACGTTTCGACGATTACCGCCCCCCTTAACATGCTTCTCAAGAAACATAAGAAGTGGGATTGGGGTGAAGCGCAGCAAAGAGCCTTTGAGCTCCTGAAGAAACGACTTGTTGAAGTTCCCGTATTAGCTTGTCCTGATTTTAGTAAACCCTTTACTCTACAGACCGACGTGAGTAACGAAGGGTTGGGAGCAGTGCTATCACAAGATCTAGATGGAAACGAACGGATTATAGTATATCCAAGTCGTACGTTGAAGCCAGCCCAGAAAAACTATTCAGCCACGGAAAAGGAATGCTTGGCAGTAAAATGGGGCATCTGGAAGATGCGTGATTATCTAGAAGGTTACCCATTTACCGTTGTCACAGATCACCAAGCACTCCGATGGCTCTCAAAGATAGATAATCCGTCCGGCAGACTTGCATGTTGGGCGATGAATTGAGTCAATGGGATTATGATGTTCAGTATCGCCGAGGGACCGAGAACATCCTCGCTGATGCTCTCTCACGAGAGGCCCTCGACGTTGCTTCCGTAAATGTTGTGAAATTGAATAATGACAACGATACACATCTTGACCACTAGAGGGCGTACACCATCTTAATGAGAAAAAACTATTAGAGGCTATAAGTACAGGGCTCTAAAAATCAACATTGCCTTTGTAGCCAGATATATATCTTGCATGTATATTATAGGGATACTCTATCCTGTGTATTAGTGCATATAGAACCAGCGGTCACATAACCAGAACGTCTGGCTGCTGGTGTGCCCGGATAAGTGGGGAGAGTCCTTGGTTCAGCATCAGCATTGGCTCACTACCTAGGCTACACCAAGAAGGGGTGAGGGGATTCTAAGCTTGGCCAAAAGCTCACAACCTAAGGCCGTGCCAGGGAAAAAGAGTGGTTGATTTTGGCCGAAAGCTTACTACCTAAGACCGGGAGTAGATTGTAACATGAGGACGGATGCGGTAAGAAAGGTGTCTATCGCTGAAAATCTTCGCCTTTTACACAAATCTTGGCCCATAAGGCTCGTATATAAGGAATCGGATCAATAACGCATACGCGGCCGAATGCTCTCGGAGTTTCGAAGATGCTCCCGAACGTTCGAGAACATTCTCGGGCCGAGTATTTACAAATATTCCGCGCGTAAACACGAGTTTTATTTATGTGCGTGAGAGCACTATGTACGCTTTGCGTTACATTACCCCCCCTTTTTAATAGGTGTAAACTATAAGTTTTACCTTCGCGGTGTGATTGTCTTAACAGAGCCATCTCTTCGGAAGCGGATTCTCCGGAAGAAGTGCCCCTATATAACGTGGTTGACAGTTTCCCACCGGTCTCTTCGGTCCGTGGTTGACAGTTTCCCACCGGTGGTCCGAGGGTGCAAATGAATGGAGGCAGCTCAGGTATTGGGGTGAGGGAGTATTAGAAGAGGATAGAAGAAAAAGTTTGCATATAAAAAGTATGAGTGCTAGCTAATTCTAGATGAACCGCTCGTGTTGTTAAGCAGGTGAATAATACCCTCCACATCTTCTCTTGTCGACGTCCTATCCTAACGTGCATCGGGCCGTAATAATCCATCCACAGTCGGTGAACGGGCGCTGTCGAACCGCTACGCGACCGGAAGACAACGAAGCCATGAAAGGGTTAATTGGTTTTTGTTTGTTCACCTTACATTTCTAACATCCGCTCTCTACCGTTTTGATAGTGTTTCTAACCCCTACGATGTAATATTTTTGCCTCAGTTCATTGAGGACCGTCTCGCGGCTCCCGCGATAATAGTGCTCGTGGTATTCGCGGATTATTAGCCTCGTGATCTCGTGTTTCCCGTCCAAGATCACGGGGTTATTATTGAAGCCGTCCGGGGCAGCATTTGTTACACAACCGTCGGCTCGTAGGATCGCATCTTCGTCTAAGAACGGCGTTAACTTCGCGATCGTACTGGACTTCCCTACTGACGACACATCGCTTATCGCTTTCCTTTCTCCTGCGAAACAATCGCCTAGGATTTTTCGGTTCCAAAACTTTTCCACCTCGACTAGGTTATCTATCTCCGCTCGTTTCCTCCAACGCCTTCCGTACCTCAACACCCGGCATCCGAAACTTTCCAATTCCCTTACTCCCAAAAGTCGAAAGGGTAGTGGTAACATGAAATTTTTACCGAAGTTCACAGAGAAGCTGTAGGCGTCCCCCATTTCCTGGTCGACATCCATAGCTTCGTCCCTGTTTTCTAGAGCAGGTTCCCTATGCCATTCCCTTTCAGATTTTTGCAAAAATGTCGGACCTCTAAACCATCGCGAGTCGCTACAAACCATGTTGTTTGCTCACGTCGCGTCGTCCGCCGAGTTCTCGCCCGTCGGCACTCACCTCTATTCTGACTTTCGCAAGAATTTCCCCACCTTTCATAGCCTGTTCTTGACGTATACATGCTTCAGGTTCCGTCTTTATCCAGGCTAGGACGATGGTTGAATCCGTCTAGAAACATCTACGATCTATAGGAATCTGGAGTTCTCGCTCGATGTAATGTGCGACTTGCGACCGCCGCTTGCAACTCGAGTCGAGAAATGGTCTGCTCCTTTTTCGGGGTTATACGATTCTTTACCATAAGCATGACGACGCGAATCCTATCGCTATCCGCCCTCTTTATTCTCAAATACGATACGGTTGCGCTAGCCTCCTTACTAGCGTCGCAGAACGTGTGTAACTCTATTCGACGTTTCTTTCAGCCTTTACCTATTATGCCGCGTGGAATCCTTACGTCCCTCAATTTCATGATGTACTCTAAAAACTCTAAAAATTTCGCGTGCTCTTCTTTTCGAACCTTGTCGTCCCACATTTCTCTGTAGTATAGGTGTGCGTATTCGTGGTTGGACAGCCTCGTCCCTGGGAGCCTCCGGTCTTGAAGATGGTGGTGAGGGGTCCTCCGGGGTGGCGGCGGCGGTGATATCTGCGGAGGGCGGTGGTGGCGTTGCTGCGGCTGCGGACGGTGGTGGTGGCGGGTCAGCTGCTGGTGGTGGAGCGAGTGGTGATGACGGCGATGGCCGTCGCACCCATGTTCGCCCGATCGGTCGGATGGGCCGTGTCGGGCGGCGCACGGGTGCGGCGGAACGTTCGGTCGGGATGCTTATCCTTCTTGCAGGCATGCCTGACGAGAATGAATCTCGTCGTCGCTCAAGCATGCCGGACTAGCTAATTTAACCCCACCCGAGACATCGGCGGCTAATCTCGGGGAGTACCTGCTGCAGATAGTCCTGCCCTAGTAGCAGGTCTTCCTGTTGGTGACTTATCACCACTGCACGCAGGTGAACTATTCGTCCTGCTGACCTCCAGGTCATCTCCACGGCTCCCGGCTGTAAACTGGTCCGCAGGGCATATTGACTCTTCTGCTGTCCCGGCGGTATATCAGTCCCAGCCTCATCAGCCGGAGCGCTGCTCCCACACTGATGGTTGTCGTTGGGAGCAGCGGGCAGCCGTAGGCTCGGACGACCTCGTCCGAGATGTATATCACTCGCCTCATGTTGAGATAATGAAACGCTCTCGGCTGGGTCATCAATTATATACCCATGATGACGTTTCAAATCTCGAACGTGGGCGATGGTGGGGCCTCTTCTCTCTCCTCGAAGCTCGAAGATAACTGGGGAGATTTGACGTACGACGATGAGGGGGCCTTCATATTTTGGGGCCAACTTCGAGTTTACTTTATCTAATTTATTCGATAATACCCTCACTCGTCGCATCACATAGTCTCCCACATTTGGACTCCATAAACTGCGGGTTTTGTCATAATGAGCCCTTTGCCTGACAAATGCATGCGCTAGATTGACCTTTGCCAATTCTCGCGCGTCCTGTAAATGCATAAGTCGCTCAGGGTCGCTAGGTCGTGTTTGTCCGCCAAACTGAGCGGGCATACAGAATTCTCTGCCGGTGTTCAAGTATGCGGGGGAGTATCCCGTGGCGGACGAAACAGCCGTGTTGTAAGCAAATGCTGTTTCGCCCAGATAAACATCCCAAGCGTGATGTTTATCTCCGGTCCGTTGTGCCAACATCGTTTTGATGACTTTGTTGGCTCTTTCCACGGGGTTGCACTGCGCAGCGTAGGGCGGGGTGCGACGGTGTTCGATACCGCACTTCTGTATATATGCGGTAAACTCTTTTCCTATGAACTGTTGACCATTATCCGTGACGACAGTCTTGGGGCACCCATGTCGAAGAACTATCTGTTTTAGTCCTTCGGTAATTGCCGCGCTGGTTGCGGTACGAAGTGCAAGCAACTCCACCCATTTGGTGAACCGATCTTGTGTCACCAGGAGCCAGATGTTTTGCTTCTTCGATCGAGGTTGTGGGCCCACTAGATCCATAGAGATTTCTGCCCATGGTTCTGAAACATAGCGAGAGTGCAACGTGCCAGCCGTAAGTTCCTGGCTACTTTTGTATTTCTGGCATGTGAGACACATTCTCACATACCGCGTTGCCTCCCGCATCATTCCGGGCCAGTAGTACTTCCTCGATAGTCGGCAGAGAGTCTTTGCAATACCAAGGTGTCCGGCGGTCTCCGAGTCATGATTTTCGGCGAGCACTTGGGGACGGGCGGACATTGGTACGCACAACTTCCACTGTTGACCGGATGGTTCGTCGTTGAAGTCCAGAGTGTGCAGGACCTTCCGATACAACTTTCCCTCCATGAGTTGATAATCTGAGTGTTCTTCTGGATGCTCTTTTACTTTCTTTAGCATACCACTCACATGGAGTTTCGATGGTGGCTATTTCCGGTTGTCGAGAAACTCATTGCACACTAACTCCAAGACCGGTCCCAGAAAATATCGACCCCCTCCCTAATATTGAACAGCGTCGCGATGCGCCGCCAAAATCAAGAGTGAAGGTAATGAGTGATCGTCGTCGGGATATGCGGCACGGTGATCATTCTAAAGTATAAATGCCTTCGCGAAGGATGTCTACCCCGCCGAAACCAGGAGGAGCTGTTGCGGAGATGACCAACCCGGCTCATACGATCGGTTGAATGCCGACTGAATTACTGTTCACCACCGCCCGCCTCCAACAACAGGGCCCACATGTCCGCGCCGTCACCATGACCATCACCATCCAGCTCAATGGAACACCCTGATGCAGCCTAACAACCCTCCCACGCCAGCAGTTCAGGAGGGTCTTCGGGCGTCGTGGCAAACTCCGTTCCCGGCCGAATTGCTCCCTCCTCCAGCCCGGTCTATGATCTCGGGACATACCAGATTCGTTTACCCAATAGTTTCATAGTCCGGGTGCCAAAGGCACGGTGGGAGTACTCCGTCCATTATGGGCTGTGGCGGCGGAAGTTGCGACTGAAAGCGACTGAAAGAATGAGTTTTCGGCCAAATTATACTAGAGAGAAAGAGAGAGAAGATCGGAAACTTCAACGTAGGCCGTCATCCCTCAAGCACTCACACATACTTTTTAAACACTTATACGCGCAGCCCTTCCCTTTTCACACATCAGCGAAACTACACACACGTTCTTCTAAGCTACTTCGCTCTTCACACACACACACGACCAAGCGCACAACATCAATCTGCGCGTTTTGATGGCCCTTTTTAATGTGTTTTGCATATCGCGGCCGTCCCCGCATCCAGAACGTGCGCTTGTTGAGACCAATGCCCAGTTCCATCCCTAACATAGCTGGTGAGGACATATTCCCGAGGAAGACCCTTCCAAATCCTCCGTCAGAATCAACGTCTCCTAGCGCCGCAGTACATTGTAAGTAAAGCAGTCTGAAGTTTTCTTCTCTGTAGAAGCACGAGGGTATCATTTACCCTCCGTTTAACGTTTATCGGGAGAGCGAAATCCCTGTAGTTTTCTCGCGTAATACATACTGACATGTAAAGGAAAATTAACAAACGATTAAATAAGCCTAATTCTACTTTTAAGTAATGCATTTCCACTTCATTTTCTACCCATTATTGTGAAAATCATTATAGTTAATAATTTATCCTAATGTTTTATGTTAAATTTATAGATTTATTAAGCCTAATGATTACACATTATCATAATTACTTATTATTATTTCTTATTATTATAGATGATTATTTTTAATTTTTGTATTTTTCTTCTAAATGTTTATGTTTATTTTATAAATTTTATTAAGTTTTTATCGTTATTAATAATTTGATATTAATTTTAACAATAATAATTATTATTATAATTAGTTATTAAAATTTATTTGATTAAATTAGAGTAAAAATTATCACATTTATTCTAAAATCGTTTTTTTATGTAAAATTTTTTAAACAATTTTTTTGATTTGGCTGTTACCATAATAAATGTAAGAACTTATTATTATCAAATAAAACAATAAATTATGATTATCATAAATTTTTAATCTAAATTACTGTTTGATATTCAATATTTTATCCAACTAACTTACATTCATCAGAACTATTATAATCTAAAAGTATTTTGATTTTAATATTAGAACATTATAATCAGTATATTATTTATATTTCAGTGAGGTATAAAAATCACTTTGTTAGAACTGTAGCAGTTGATTTAAGTTTAATTTAATTAAAAAAATTTAAACTTTTATTTAAATTATTTCTCATTTTTTTTAATATTATATCGAGAAACAATGAAAACAATTAAAATAACAGAAACGGATATGATTTTTAATCATTTAATATTATTATTATATATTTAATATTTAGCATGTAGTTTTGATTAATATATGATTTATATTCAAAATAAATTTTAAAAATAGCTTTTTTTAAAATTATTTATTCAAATTATTTAGCTGTCTTAAAGAGTATATATTATAAAACCTTAACAATAATTTTTCTATGGAAATCTAAAAATAAATACAATATCATATATACTCAAATTTAGCTTATTTTAATATTTACTTTATTAATATCGATAATTCTTATAATATAATTTTATAATTTATTATAATTTTTCTGTATTAATGCATAAATAAATTCAAATAAATCAACTATTCTGTTCAAGAGCTTTAATTAATTTGTAAGTATTTTGAGAGGGGAATAAGAAAGGGAAATAGATGAATTATCTGAAACTATGATGAAATATGTGAAGAAAACTAAATGAAGATTTATCGTTCGATTTAGAGACAAAGGAGAATGGATTATATTATTGTATTAAACCATTTAAAAAGTATAATATTAATTTTTTCTCTATTATTCTTTATAAAAATATGAAAATAGAACTTGATGCAATAACAACGAGTAATTCAAAACAATAAATGTTACAATGTCTACTTTTCGATGGTTGATGTACTGGAATGGTCAGGTAAGGATCCTACATTATCGCGTCGAGAGAGAATACGAAGAACTCGCATAAGTAATAGTCTAACACTGTATATGTCGCATAGGGAATTGCGCAAAATAGCAGTAGTCTAGTGGTCAATCCACACATTATTCTCCATTTCTCTTTCTGTCTCTCTCTCTCTCTTTCATTTTCGTTCTCTCTTTCTCACTTTTACCATCATTTATCCATACAAATTGCATACAAGATTCATGCACTTACATATATTAATCTATTTACGTACGTATATTCACTAATTGTAAAAAAAATATTTTTAATAATTTTTATATATTTTTAATAATTATTTTAGCTACTTTAGGCATTGTCGGTTATGTAAAGCAGTCGTAATTATAGTTAATATAGTGAATTAAAGAAAATTTGAAAAGTATTGTGAAAAAAAAGTAATAGAAGTGTTAAATTCTACTTAATCGATGAATCCCAGTCTCTATATACTATAATATTATGCATGATAACCAATATCATAATACTCCTATAATTGGTATTTAATTTGAACATTGTTGATTTATTTTATAGCTATGTTATTAAAAATAACAGAATAAATAAACTGCATTTATAGATCTATGCTCTCGCTTATTTAAAACTTTCATTGTACAACCATTTTTCATATAGATCTACAAAAAATATTTATTTTAATCTAGTTATTATCACAGAATGATAATTATTGCTTGTACTATAATTTCAGCAGTGATAATTATAATACATATCAACCAAATTAAAAAAAATATGAGTTGATTATAATCTTTATTGTACATTATAATGTGAAAATACAATTTTAGTATAATCTAAAAATGTTTTCATTTAAAATATTAATATTTATAAGCATTCATAATATGCTCCCAGAAAACAATCTAATGATTTTAAGATTTTCTTAATATATTTTGATAATTTTACTAAACAATAATAATTTTATTCTAGAATTGTATACACTTATTAAATCATAATCATATAATGTATTTGTTGAATAAGTAGTTTAGAGCATAAATTAAAGTTATGTATGATCGTTAACAAAATAATTTTGTAACATGAATTTAAAGTTATATTTCAAACATAACTAGAAACTATAAATACATGTTCGTAAAATAAAGTGCACTAATGTATTCATGTGGGTAAGGACAACAATATCCAAGCAGCTATTAACAAGTATTGGAAAGTGTGTTAATTGCTGTGAATGGATTCAGGGCATAAAGTAAAACAAGTTTAAGTCGTAGTAAGAGTAGGTTCATCAATAACGTTATCATCATGCTTATGTGTTGATCTTACGAAGACTACAAAATCACATAAAATACATCGATCAATTTTCTAAGCTAATGACAAAATTATAATTTCATAAAATCTAAATAGAAACAATAATTAACATAGCACAAGCATTATGCGTCATACTTTGCTAATAATCTTTGTAATCTCACAAATTACGTCGTTATATTTTCTTGAATATATTTAACAAAAACGCATAATTTTTATAATTTTCCAACATATGAATCACTTAAAATAAAATAAGTAGTTTTATGGTCCATGGAAGGTTTTTATCAGTAAATAAGCAAAATATTAATTACAATAATTGTAATAAAAACAATAACAATATTAATTAAGTTAACTACTATAATAGCAATAATTACACTAGTTTCCAGAAAGTTTTAGACTTTGGTAATAAATCTTGAGTTTGTTTTATCTAGTTCTAATAAAATAAATCATAATTATATTATAACTGAATGCTATTTTGAACAGGAATCATTTCTTCAGTGTTCAACAACTTCCAATTCTTTTATCTGATAAATTTAAAAATAGGAATAATATATCATCCATGATTTAAATTTATTAAAAGAACGTTCAGAATTTATATCAATTGTTTACAGAAAATTAAAAAAATATCTATATTATATTTTTAATCTTACTATTATACATCTGTAAACATAACATACAAAATAAAACTTAACAATCTTACAATTCATTTCATTAAGATTTGTGATACTTGTTTTAATTGAATCGCAAATTTTCCAAGATCATCAATATTCTGATCCAAAAGTTCTATGAGATCTGATTTATAATCCTTAATATACGAAGTTTTTAAATATTATACGATCCTAGGATACAGAGGAAAGGATAGGAACGATACTACTTAATATTATGAAGAAAATTTTAGGACTTTATCCTACACATTAATCATGCATCGTAATGCTTCTGGGAACGCTTAAGACATCAGAGGGGAAGTGCCCTTACTCGACAGAATAATTAGTTCAAAAGGGTACACAGTAAATCATGTAACATAATGATACGTAAACACACAAAGCTTTTTGTGATTCAAGGTGTACGATATTTTTACGAAAATATTTTTCCGATGAAGATGTATAGTTATACTGCAAGTGAAAAATTACAAATCTTTTCTATTCTTAAAACCGACACGAGATCGACTTTTCTTCACATACATTTTGGAAATAACATTTTTTGAGCGTAAATTGGATACCATTTTTTCTGTTGTTGTAGAACAAATATAAACATTAATAATAAGTAGAAATAAATCTGAACAATAGCATTGAAGTATTTGAAGTTATCGACATTTAAAATGATATATTTTTGCTCTTATTATTATTGTTATTACATTGGCTTTTTAGAATCTATTGTAAATGCTCGTATTAAAAATTATTTAATGTCAATATGATATATTTAAAAAATAATAAAGGACATTATACTTACAAAAATTTGTTTATATGTAATTGCATGTTATACTATATATTTTCATATATTTCAAAGATAATTTCATTTATAATTTATTCGTATAATTAATTCAATTTTAAAAGAATATGAGAAAATTAAACAATCGTATAATTTCTGTAGATGTATATACTTTTTAATGTAGAAATTAAGAATCATGAAGCTGTTGTTCATTCTTTTTCCTTTAAAAATTTTGTATACACCACCAGAAATTTAAATATTTAATTAGTTAATAACGAATCTTCAACATATAATTTAATTCTATAGCACTTAATTTAATTTAAAAAAAAAAAAACTAACTAAAGTTTAATTTTTCCAGTTCACTTTCATTCGTATATCCTTTTCACGTAGAAAATTTATTCTCTTTACATGGATTTTATTTAAGCGTGCAACGTCTTACTACCCCTACGTGTTGTATTAACAAGATAACGAAATTTAATTAAAATATACATATATACACATGCGCACGCGCACTCATATATATGTATAAACTTATATAAATACATATACATTTATTTTCTTACAAATTATTATATGATAATAATATTATATGAGAATATATATTTATTGATGACTCAAAAATAAAAAGCTGTTGTTTTATTTTTATACCTCAAATGAACTGCATAAATTTTTATTATTCTCATACAACTTATTTATTTACATTTTTTAAGTTCAGGTTTTTCAATATTAAAAAATCTGAATAAAATAGAAGAAAAATATAAAAAGTAATAAAAGTAATATGTAAAAGTGAATTACAAGATAAAATCGATATTCTATTGAAAATATTAGTATCTAGTTCAAAAAAAAACAAAAAGGAACGAGTAAATTCAATTGTAAAATGTAAATTTTGGTTTAATTTACAAAATTGGTTTTCAAAAGTCAATTTTTTCAATTCTTATAATTAAATTTACTACGATAAAAAATTGCATTATACAATTTATATTGCATGATACCAATGTTTTTGCATGTGTACCAACGCGTGGTTTTATGATTCTATTTCATGCAATAAAGTATTAATGACAGTAGGATTATTCGGATAATCCGGACACACCATTTCCTTCTATGAAATATCATGTATTAGTATTTGAAAGACTAGTTGTCACCGTCAAATATATTATAGTGAATTGAGAATTACGATGTGAGATCAAAAATGTAAAAATAATCAAAATGATCCGTATCGATATTTTTAACACAAGTAAAAATATTACGCGCATGCGTGATTTCCTTAATCGTGAGCTAAAAAATTAAGATTTCTTATCATTAACAAAAGTTTCAATTAAAAACGTGAATAATAACATTTTAATTGTTAATAATCAATTATAGATTTTTTAGTAATTTTTAAAATAATTACCGAAGTTCTGTAAAGTAATATTAGAAATAAAATTATGTACAAATGTAATAAAATACAATAATATTTATTTACGATATATATATATATATATAACGTTCATTGTTAAAAATGTACGTCATTAAAGAATAATATAGACACGATTTATTTTTTATTGCAAACTGTGTATTTTTTAAATTTTTATTGGAGAATCTTATCTCAATTCAGAAACACAAGCTTCTCAGTTGCATATTTTTATACTGGACATTGTCAACTATCTCACATTTACTAATAACTTCCTTGTTAAAAAAGACTGCTGGAAAAATTTTACAAAAAAAAGGAAGGATCGGATTCATAAATTGAAACAGACTAAAATGAAACTATCAGGCACATCATGATTAAAATTATATTAACTAACGTAAAACGTGAGTAGTATTGCTCAACCTCTACTAAAATTAGAAAAATGCAAAAAAAAAACTAACTCACTGGTGTTTCTTATAAAAGTTCTTTTTTCTTTTTTTTTTAAGGATTTTCTTAATAACATTATTCCTCTCTTTTTCTTTCTCGAAGCGGTTCTTTGCTACTTGAGTATATCCTTCCTGAGCGCTGAGGAATGTTTCCTTCTTCATCGTAATGATTGCAATTACTCCGTTCACAACCACAGTCAAAACCAATCCCTTAATATTTATTGCGAGATCTCGAATCGATTCGTTCTTAATTCCCGATGAAATCAATCTCCGCTGTCCCTCCTCATTTCCCCCCATTTTCCTTTGTAATGGCGGATACTTCCAACCGTTTCTTGGCTGCACGTTAAATATATACACATGCACCGAGAAAATATCGAGCTTTCAAAACTCGTTACAACAGAGTTATGGATAATTTATTTTGTAAAGTATAGATATCCATTATCTACTAAAATTAGTATTTATTAATTAAATTTTTGCAGTTTATACATCTCATGAAATCGTTTAATCAAAATACAAATATACTGATTTATTTTTTAAATATAAATATTTTTTCAAAATCTAAGTAATATTAATCTCCAAAAGTTTATAAATTAAAATAATATATAATTTTAATATTGAGTAATTTAAATATTACTTTTTCTGAAATGATATTGATTATATAATTTGAAATTTTCTCTCAATTTATTCATAAAAATGAGAGAATAAACAAAAGAAAAGAATTTTTTAATAGAAGAATTCTTATATTTTTTTGAAGTATAAATGCAAATATAATAATATAAATACCTTGATCACTTACTCAGATAATAAATATAATAATTTCATCGCAAGTATATGCTTTTACTTTCAGTATAAATATACTCTAAAATTTCTTTCTATAAAATTTACATCAATGTTAAATTTCTATAAAAACCTGTAATACGATAATAAATAATAAAATATGTAAATAATATTATGAATTTTAAATACAGTTTAATACAGTTGTACAATATACATGAATTTTGCAAATCGGAATTCATACAATAAATTCGTATAATCACTAATTATATTATTATTTAAAGAAAATTATTTATATATAAATACAACAATAATTATCAAATATAATGGAACAATTTTTACGCTATTATTGGAATAAAAATTTACAAAATATACTTTGCTGTAAATACATTCCATCTATTAAACCATGTACTAAAATATAAACATATATTTTCTTTATCTTTGGTTTTATTTATTTTTAATTAGAAATTTGTCTCAGTTACAAAACATTTAGAGCCGATAAAAATAAATTACCTTAAAAATTAAAATAACTGAAAGTTATATTACCTAAAGTAATTTCATTTTATTCTATTGGATTTAAATTATATAATGAATAATCTGTCTACAATTATCAATTCAAATTTATAAAAAATTTTATGTACATAAATTCTTATTAATGTTAATAGTTATAGATAAGTCGATCCATAAAATAAAATATATTTATTTAGTATTATATATTACAAAAATCGAAATAAATTCAAGCATGTATAATGCTTTAGAGAATATATTATGTAATTTTAGATATATCAACTGATTTTACATTATATACCTATTTTATTATACGTATTTCTTGTACGATTAATATATTATCTACCAAACATATGTAACTATTCATGTTATTTATCTTATAATGATGTACATTATGTCAAATAGTAATCTATCAGCTCGTAAAGTCTATACAAATATTTATATAATACAAGGTATTACTTGAGCATATCACCAGAATTTAGCTACACGTTTATACTTTTTATATAAATAGCATAATACGAGTATTATTACATTCACCTTCTCCAGCTTTTATAATAAAATACACGCTCTCATACCTCTTTTTCAATTAACTCTTTTTACAATATTTTAATAAGCTAAATAATGCGGGATCAATAAGCTTAATAAAGTCTAGGGGAAATATAAACTAGAAGTCAATAGTATGTAACTATATTTAATACACAATGTCAGACTTCCCACTCTTTCAAACCTCCCAAGTACTGGCACAAACACTAAATACTTTTGATGGAGAAGGAGATGATCACCCTCGCAGTTAAAGCGAACGGGACCCTAACGGACAATTTGCCCCTGTCACACTATCCTCACCCTCGGTCACCCTCCCACTAGTGTACGATTTCACACCCGTTCATTCCCTCCTGATCCATGCTAATGATACTTTTTGATATTTGTATTTAACAAAAGTACATTTGTTTACACTACGAATGAATTTTTTATGATATTGTGGCATCAAGTGTGTACGTAGGAGAGAAAAGGTAAAGTGTACGAGAGAAGGTGCATACTAAGCTAATGCTTATAGGGTGAGATGGAAAATGCGTAGGTGGGAAAAAGAAAGAATTTTGAAATGGAGGTCGCAGCCGGACAAGGGGTTGTATGTTTATCTCCCCCGCAAGGTTCAGGAGCGTCTCGTTACTCTGACAGCAAGGAAGGGTAAGTGTCTCCTTCGGCGATATAAAATATTGTTTGTACTACTGCCTGAAAGAAAGTCTGCATGTGTCACCATCTAAAGAATTGTATTGTATTTTACTGGAAAAGAGTAAAGACAGTTGAATCCGTTATCGTCGCTTTGTTGAAACGAGTTATTTATAATAGTATTCCAATTTATATTTTTCTTTTATAAATATTATTCAAACAAATATTAATAATTTATATTGATTTGTCAATTAATATAGATGAGAGGTGTAGAATATAATTAACAACATTGGAAAGCAAATTGAGAATTCTCTGTATAATTTTTTAAATACCATACCACACTTATTAATTACTTCATTATTAATATTTAATATACGATATTATCCATTGAGTTTTATCTCTTGAATTATATATTTTTATAAATTTATAGATAACTGAAACCGATTTTTGAGAACCATTATAACAGAAACTAGCTTGGATAGATAAACCATCGTTTATGTGCTTACATATTCAAGGTTAACTTCCTAGGAGAGATACGATGTGAATAAGTTACAAAAGCTATTGCATACATTCTCTCATTTTATTTTCTAATATATTTGTTGATTTTTATTTGTATAAATTCTTCGATATTAATTTAAAAAGCTTATACTTTGTTATGTAGGCTAACACTAAGCTCATCGATTTATTGAATTAAGTTGCCAAGTTAATAAGAGAAGGATAATGCAGAAGAGTTGCTTCGAAATTTCTCATTTTACATTATCAAGTATTAATATTTGGGTTCCGTGGCAGGGAAATAATATTCCTTTGGATGGTGCTTTGATATATAATCATTAAATTAAAAAAGAGATATATTTTACACAAAAAAATTTGACAAGAAATAAAAGCGAGAAAAATCATTATTTTAATTTTAATTAAATAGACCAGCCATTGAATTCTAGATAATTTTTATTAAAAAAAATTTACATCCATGTACAAAATAATTTTTAAATGTTGAATATTTTATTAGTTTTAACGTTAATTACAACCTTAAATCTTAATTGAGTATTAACTCTATTATTAATTTAAATAATAAAATTGCTAGTGTATGAATAAATTAGCTTTCATTTTTAAAACACTTGGTCATGAAAACTGATATAAGCAAAACTACTTCCATATAATACAATAAAGTATGAAAAATCAAATAATAAATATTTTTTGAAACAAAAAGCTTTTAAAATACAAAAATTAGTATGTTACTGTATTTATGTAATTTAATTTGAGGCAAAAATTGAAAGTTTGACAAAATTTTTATATTTTTATATCAAACCAACTATATATTTTTTAAGAATAATTGATTTAAATGTAAAAATGACAAATATATTGATGAGAATTTTATTATATTAAATTATCGAAAGATTATGCATTATTATAAATATTAAACCAGTAATAATGTTTAAATTTATTTAAGATTAACAACATTTTCATTTTTGTCAATATTTTTAAAAAACTTATTGTACATCTGTATATTTTTTGTAGCTCAATTTAATATAATTTAATTAAAAAATTTATCTATTCTAAAATATTGTAAAAAGCAGTTTTTGTGTATAAAAAATTTTACAAAGAGCACCATGCGATAGATTAAATCTTCAATTCAAATGGCTATGAAATTTTTCAATCCTCAATGTGAAATATGCGAAAATATTCCCAGCTAATCGACTTCTTTTTTCCGTTAAAGCCATTCAGTTAGCATTCAATATGCATGTAACTTTTACCATTGAGACAAAAAATACTTTTAAACATGGATTACTTCATTTTCAATCTCTTTTTCACGCTCTTTAAAAATTTGAATGCGCAATGTCTATAAGCGAATCGATCGCACATATCGGCGAGTTAGTTTTGCTCGAGATAATGGGAGTCATTGTGTTTTGTGGACTGCGAAAGCCATTCAGTGTATACTTACAAAAGTATATAGGTCTCATCTGTGCGGTCGTAGTGCTCAAGGGACAAAGAAGGAGGAGGAAAAGAGATAGATACAGAAGAAAGACAATGTTTCATGTCTTGTCTTGATTTATCTCTTACATAACGGGATGCTGCGTCGTCTCTTCCACCACCACCACCCCCACTTTTCGACAAGCATGGACCAGGATGAAAAACAACGGAAATATAAAACTGCGAGAGTGTGACATACTTCATTTTATCTATTAGTGAGTGTGACGTGTAGTTCGTTGTTCGCGAGTGGTCATTCAATTTGTTTCACATCAGAAATACCCGAGCTTGACGATTGAAATTTTATCTCGTCGTTTTTTCGTGTCTGCTGATTTCTAGGCAGCGTCATTTGTTCATTCATTCGTTATTCGTTGCAGAAGGTTGTTTGGCAAGTGTATTTAATTAAAGTGTTCGCCTGCCTGACGAACGAATGAGTTGACATGTCACTTTTCCTCTCCCCCCCCACATTTTTCCTATCTCAGTTCGTTTGATTCTTTATGTCGGGCAGACTGTGGTTTACAGTCTTTTTGTAACGTATCATTTTCCAACTCGTGCCTTTTTTTCGCTGCTTGTTCGAGCGTATAGAAAAGAAAAAAATTGTTCCAGAACGTACAATACTCAGGTGTACACAAAGCAAAAGTTCGTTATTTGCCTGGATTCGACGACTCGACGAAAACGAACATCAGACAAAAAATGCAACTGAGTAACAATACTGAAGAAAAAGTAGGATGGCATGACTCGTAAGGGAGAACATTTCCCATAGTTTTTAGAGCTAATGAAACGATGAAGATTTTAAATCAATACGAGAGATAATTTTTTATATTGTTATACACCAGAGATTACTTTCAATCGATATACATATTTAGATGGAATTATGTTTGTGTAAAAGCAAATGGTTTAGAAGAATTTCAAATAGGCTTAAAATATTGATAGAAGTATAATTATGGTATAGAATTAGTTAAGAATCTATTTAATGATTAATAAATATTTTAAATTATTATCCGGTAAATATAAAAAATTAATTTAGTCTAGTTTTTTTTTACAAATTTTATATTTATATGCAGCTGTTTTTATTAAATTTTATTCAATAATCATTATATTAATGTATATTTAATAAAAATTAATAATTAATTTCAGAAATATATAATATAAGATATATAAGTCTAAAGATTAATTTTTTTTATATGAAATAAGTATAAAATATTATTATTAATAAGATTAAAAAGCTTATAATTTGCATGTTGACATTGAATATGCAAAATTGAAAAAGATATATGTATACTTAATATTATATTCTTAAAAACTTTCTAATTAAATATTTCCTAAATTCATTCAGTACATTTATTCATACTGATTGACTTGAATATATTCGCTTCTTAAAAAATTTAGATTTTTCTCAAATAACAGTTTAGGTAAATATCTTTAGTAAATAATAGTCTTCACTTTCAGAGAACGTTCGCCAAATTATCTATAAACTTAAAAGAAAATTCAACAGCAAACAAAAGTAGAGAGACAATTTATCATGAGGAATATTATATTATAGGCAGTCAAACCATCTTCGACAAAGTTCGCATTGTTGGAAGAAAACGATCGGTACCCACAAGAAATTGAATAATCTAAGTTTGCATCGAAAGAGTACGTATAGTACAACGGACAAAGAAATAAATATCAAAAGTTTCGTAGCGGCCTTGCCAGTAGTTAATCTATAGTGGATGATGTATCGACAAAAGCTTTTGCCGATAAAGGTAATAGTTCTGTATGTAGTAATTCCCTCTCACCTACAGCTAATTTAAATCGAACACTTAATATATATATATTTTTATCGATTTTTTATTCAATTTTTCGTTAATATTTATTAGTACTTAAGCTTCTAATTTACATCAAGGCACGTAATAAAAGGTACATATACATTCAAATGAGAGTTTCGACTAATTGGTATCGATAAATTATTTTTTTCCAAATTTGTTTTTTATTATATCAAATATTTATGTAACGAATGTTACGAACAGTTTGTGACCAATGATTTGATGTCATTTCGTGGTTTGCATTTTAAAAAAGATTTGTTTGGTTGTATTACAATTTAGGGAATGAAAATTATATTAAAATTAGAAAGGGATAAATTGATATTAGGAAGTAAACTGGCGGTTTACATTTGTAACAGATTTTTTTGTATATGTGTTTTACAGTTGTACTTGGAGACAGACGCACGTATAAAAATGTTGCCCAATAGCGATTTTGGTTTTTTGGTTTTGCTTCGTTATTAAATAAATAACAGAAAGCAAATTGAATCGAAAAAATAAATAATTTGAAAAACTAGCATTTGTGTTTTATTTTATAAAATACACTTTGAATACTTTACGATTTAATTCAAATGCAAAATGACTTGGTTCCCATTATATAATCACGCATATACATTAATTCTTATTTATTTATTCCTATTATAATCTTTCTGATAATGTTTTATCAGATTGTTTATTCTACTACGATTCATTATAAAGAACAATTATAAAGACACTAAATAATTGTACTGTAAAAAAATAATATTAAAGAGGAATTTTTTTAAATAGCATGTTATATATTCAAATATATATTATAGTGTAATTAAAAAAAAATTAACATAATTAAAAATTAAATATTATAATTAATTAAATATGTGTAATGTTGGAATGAACTTTCAATTCTCAAAATTTTTCGAATCTATAATTTATTTTTCTATTACATTTATTAAGTTATATTTTACATAAAATTATTTTTAAAATTTCAATCTATATCATTTATAAATATGTATATGTACATTGTTTATATGTATACGAAATTTTAAAAAATATAAAAAACATATTTTATAAACATGAAAGAAGCGGTTTCATATATCATAAATTTTTAATTTTTTGTTTATATAGTAAAATATTTTTGTAGCAGTAGCATTAATTATTTGAAAAATACTAAATAAGAATCAAAATTTTTAATTGTATTAAATTTTATAAATTTAATTTTTCTATAGCTTTATGAAAAGTCTTCTTTACTAAAATCTTTAGATAATCATATTATTTAATTATCAATTTCTTTTTAATTCATTCTTTAATATACCATTTGACCTTCGCATCTGAACTCTTATCTTGGCTAAAAGGCGGAGACGCATTTTATTTGTTCTTCCTCCCCTAAAGTGCGAACTTCTTGTTGCATCATTCCTTTCATCACTCAAAGATCTAATTACGGAATACACCAGTTATTCATTCTCATTGAGTTCTGACTTGATTATTTCTTTATTCTAAGAAAGGTGAGGTGAACGGATAGTCGAGGAAATTAAGTAAGAACACGAACATTCGATTCCTGATAATGTCACAGAGGCACTTAAAATGGTTTACTTGGCTGCTCTACTTGTCCCAGATTCTAGGATGTTGTTGGAAAGAGAAAGGAATTGAAGCTTTATCAAAATATATTCAGTATTCTAAAGTTTTGTGCCTTCAATTTACGATTGAATGTCGTCTTATATATAGTTCATCGAACCGATGTAACATTTAGGTATTTTTCTTTTTCTCCTGTTAGTGTTTACAATTCGTTTTTTCCCTTCGTTGGTTACCTCAGGGCTTCTGTATATAAAGGCCTATTATATCTTTTTTTTCTATTTTTCACTTTTTCACTTCATTTTCTTCCATTTTTTTTTTACATTTCCGCTTCCTGGTGTCTCTTTTTTTCTCTCACCCTCTCTCATTTCCATGATGGTTCTACACTTGCAGAATTTTTATGTTGTATTCCACAAAGCACTAAGAAAAAAAATAACTGTTATCGAGATAAGCCCATTCCATATTCTTGTTATTGAAAGAATCATAGTCAATTTATTAATTGAAATTAATACCTTAAAAAATAATGAATCAATAAAAATCAATACTATAGAGTTTGTTTCCACTATTAGAAATAAGATTAAACTTGTATAAAAATATTCAATTTCATTAATGTTATATTCTAGTTCAAACTTATATATTAATTTACTAATATTCAATCAAAAATTACAATAAAGTAAATAAACGCAGAAAGAAATAAATAAATATAGAACACTTTGGCAAAAATACAGGAAGAACACGAATGAAAAAATAAATTAAAATTATTAAATATTGAGTGAAGAACGATAAAAAGTAAATCTAGAAAATAATATTTTTATAATTTGAATTAATAATATATGGTAATGCTATGGCTGTGAATGTATTAGAATACGATATATGAAGAATGTATTTAAGCAAATAGTAAGAGCATAGTACTTGATTCAAGGACTAATATATTTGCACGAAACAAGTTTTAAAATTTGAATAGATCGATAATAAATGTAGGAAACTAAGCTGAAGTAGTGATCTAACATGTTGCGACAGTTATCCAGGTCCTATATGTCATTGACGGAGTGCATTACAGTTCTATGCACGTGCAAAGTTCTGACTCCAGACTCGAGGAGCGGATGGAAAAATGTCGTGCGATTCTTTTGGTTGTCTGACTCAACGCAACTCCAAACTTTCAATGTTTCTTTCTGTACATTTCCTCTCTTTCTCTCACTTTCCTTTGCATACCCTGTTAAAGTGTACAGAGAATGGAAGAATGCACACCACCAAGTGTAAGGGAGAGTCTATGGGAGCGCGTAAAGCAGAACGGAAGAAAGTATAGAGAAGTTACAGGAGAGACATTCTGACGAAGAAGTGATGCTAAGAGCTATATATTTCATCCTAAGAGCCAGGAAACATCATCGCAGCTTCCCAGCAAACTTTCGTCTTTCTTTTTTAAGGAGGGAAAGAGAAATAGAAAGATTAAATTTCTGTATACCGCGAGGGAATGTGTAGTCGTATATATACCTTCATCACCGTCACTGAGAATTTAACGATGCACAAAACAAGAAGACAGAGAACAAGAAATATCTCGTAACCCGAGGAACCAGAAAATGCGACAGTGTATATAAGAAGATAAGTGTCACAACTGGGAACACAAAGTCTATTTTAGCAATTTTTTCTTGGTTAGTCTCGCACTTTATCTACGCCTCTGTCTCACTCTTGCGTGTTTGTAAATCTAGAAGCCTATATATTCAAATGTAATCAAATACATAAATTTTAACCAATACATGCAGGGATCTTTGTAAAGATGAATCTCGCCAAGCGTTGCGAATTGATGTGTTGACGTTATATGCACGTGTAATTTATAGAGGAAACAGTTAATATACATCTGTACATATATTAAAAATGAATGGCATACAATATAATGCATTCGAAAGAGTTTTAGGGCTTGATAATTGAATAGCTATTCATTTATAATGACAATAAATTAGTTATACACACAATAAAACTTTGATAAAAGTGTACGTTTGTTATCAATGCGGCATTCGTACTGATGTTTCCGTTTTCCGCAGGAAGCTGCTCTTGCCATCCTGTAGAACTTATTTTCTTCCTCTCACTCCTACTACTTTTTTTTTTTTTTTTTCTTCTATTTAACGCTTATGAATTTACATATTACACTGATTTGTATATCGAAATTAAGAAGCGTATTCTATTAATAAAAATTTTCTAAATTTAAATTGCATACCAATTTTTATATAAATTTAATATTTTTTATTTTTTTAACGAACACTTTAAATTTGTGATTAAACTTGTTTATATTTTAAATAATATTTATATACATAACTTTCGACGATGCAATCTCTGAATTCTTTATAATTCTATAAGTTAATTGTAAATAAATATAATAAAAATAAGTAATTTAAATATAATTCTGTGTAAATTAATAGTTAAATATACAATTTAGTAAGTATGAAAATTTAAATAGAAGAAAAAGTATAAATATCCTTAAATAAGAAAGAAAAATACTTATTTAATCTTTATTTGAATTAAAAACTACTCCATCACACAAAAGTTAATATGAAGATAATGAACAAATCTAGGCTTTATTTCACTTTTTTTTAATTATTTATTCTAACAGTTACTAATGAGTTATTTTCCATAACTAAGTACTTTTGAAACTATGAAATTAACTAATTTCATAATTTTAATTTCAAGTATAAAATGAATACTTAAATAAGCAAGATTGTATCAATTTCAATTTACATCAGAATGGCTTCGATTCACATGAACTAAACTAATTAAGATTTAGATATAATTTCAATTTAATTTATTGAAAATATAACATATAAAACGTAAAATGTAGTTACAGTTTCTCGGAGAAACCAATAGTTTGATTCAATTTGTTTCAGCATTTGAATTATAGCCTAGAAGCAAAGATCCGTAATTTTAACATTTTCTGAGAATGTGTAATTTTTAAAGTCTTAACCGAGACTGATTTAATATCAGTTAACAATTATAATATCGTGCCAGCATTATATTTTAGGGCCTAGACTTTCTTCGGCAGCTAAATATGAAGTGGAGCATAAATTTGTATACAGAGAAGCAATGAAGCACATTGAATACCGTATTAGTGCCGAAACCAGAGTGAAAGCTATAAATTTCGCACTGAAAATCCCTCTCCGCATATACATATAAGGCACGTCCTTTTTCACGTGTATGCATATGAAAGGGCTCGAGCTTATTATACATGTATAAACGAGGCCGGCACTTTTAAGTGGAAAGAGAGGGAAATTGAGAGAAAGCACGAGTGGACATCCACGAGAGGGTGCGAACGCCTCTGTGTACGCAGTTCACTTCATCATATCCTCGTACTTGCATACGCAACCATCTGTCTGTAACCAACTTTCTCTCTCGGTTTTTCTTTCTCTCTCCCTCCCTCTCTCCCTCCTTTCACTCGCGGTGTGTGCCTGGTGCGTGATTCTCAATGACAAGGCACTGTAGACATTATGCATGCATATAGTAATCTAAAACAATACAAGCCGATTGCGTTTAATTTTCAAAAATTCATACTCAGCCATACGCTAACTTTCAATTGATTCCCCATTCGAAATGTTCTCCCAGGATTGCGTGATAGAGTACACTCGAGAGATTTTTAAACATTTGTGTGTGAATGGTATACTGACAAATAAGAGGTACTGCACTGAATAGCCTAACCCTTTCATTCGTAAAAATAATAATCTTTACAATGAAAATGTTGGTTTTACGATCCATAAGGATTTTAATTTATTTACCTTTGTAAAACAAATTTTTTTATAAATATATACCATATTAAAGAATTATGGGATATTCATCATTTTTAAATATTCTTAAATCTTAAGATAAAAAAAATCAAATATTATACTTTGTAATAGGATTAGCACTTTCTAGTACCTTTGATTGTTTATTTAGGTATAAATTTATACTATACTTATAATGAATAATAATATTTATTATGAAATAAGCTTTAATATTTAAAGATATTCCCAATTTTGTAATTCAACTTATTATTAGTTACATTAAATTAAATTAAATAGCCCCACCTTTAATACACTATATTTTTGTATTTTATTTTTTTACAAAATATTTACCTGAAAATAAAATTTAATTTTAACGTTAGATATTAAACGAGAAAGATATAGAAAATATTAATAAAATACATTTAAATTAATTAAATCAAAATTAAATGGAAAGAAATAACGGTAATTCTTTTTGCAAGATAATTTATTTTTGAAAAATATCCGAATCAAAAGCCGTCGGAAGCGAAGTGCTTGCTTGGGCTTATATATTTAGACTAATAAATTTTTCTTTTTTCTCAATTCAACGAGCAAGCGACTTCCTCCAATGACATTAATTTTCGATAATTACATTTTTCAGATATTTCACGTCGGCAGGTTGATAATTAGGCAATTACAATTGTTTTATAATTAAAATTAAGTTTATATTACCGTCACGTAGTGTACACAGATGACATAGATAGCCAATGAACGGGAGAGCGCATAAATGAGTGAAAAAAAGAGTACCCCAACTAAAAGAAAGTGAGAAAAGACGAGAGAGCAAGAAAGATAATCCATAAAGAAGTGAGTCTATGAAAGAGTGAAGAAGAGCTCACGTAATTAGATTAAATGTATGCAACTTGTGAGAGCGAAAAAGAGTGTTTTAACTGAAATAATAAATAAAGACGCAATTTTGTAAGAGAGAGAAAGAGCGTTTATTGGACAACTGAGAACCAAAACGAGAAACAATGTAAATGCAATGTATCTTTGTCCTATTCGAAAACATTCTGTGTCGTTCATTAAATTAAAATTAAAATTTTAATTTAATGAATGACACAAAATGTTTAATCTTAAATGGATAAAATACATTCACATTCATAATTTAAAACATACGCTTATGTAGCCCAAGAAATTTAGCTGGTGAGACGATAGTCTTATTATTTTCAAAAATCAATATCATGTTTTGAAATATCAATATTTTAGCTCCACTTGCATTATTTCTTACTGCCACTTACACATACATTAGTACCGCAATTAACACGTCTGCTGCCTAATTAATTAAATAATAAGAACAAAATATAGGCTAAAATTTAATTTTACAATCTTTTACAATTTAAAATTAGCTTGAAATTAAAATAGAACATCAAAATATCTAGAAAAATTTTATATAAATTCGTTTTTGTAAAAATAAAATTATGCAAAACTCATCAATTAGCACTCTGTTAACCAGGAATGATAACGATGTTATATTGGTTTTTGGTACAAGATAACTTGGATATACATTGAATTCAATAAAATTTTTATAGAAGGCTTCGATTATATTAAATAATTATATTATATATATTTTGCAATTTATTTCAGCATAAAGTATTTATATTACTAGCATTGATTCATATATAAATTAATTTAAATTAAAATTTATTGACAAAAATTCGATAAAAATTTATATTAAAAATCTGGTTTAAATCTATAATTATTATATCAATAAAGAATTTTCTCTTTATTTTATTGTAATTTTTAATTACATAGAGATTCTATTTTATTTGTATTTGTAAGCAATAAATCACTGTATATCAGTTGAATCTCTGTTAGAGAGAAAAAAAAAACTAATTTATGGCTAAATTAGCAGAGTGCATCTAATTCTTTAAACAAATCCTAAATTTTCCCTAAAAAATTTATTAGGGTCTCGTGATAACCAGGTATTAGTAGTAAAAAGAATGTCAGTTATAATTGGTGAAGAGATAGAATTTCATTTATTTTTTTTTTATTTATATCCGTATCAACCAACGAAATTATAAACATGAATTTACTAACATATTTAATACATTTTCAAAAAAATATTTTATTCATGTATTCACTTTGAATGCATATTTTTTTTAAAAATATTATTTTATAAAGTATTACGTATTTGTAATGTAAAATTTTTTATTATTTTAAACTTTTATGCTAAAATATAAAAAAAAACAAATTGTTCTATTCAGGTGAAAATGTGCATCCAAATACTGGTGGGCCCGTTACCTAAATGAATGATCAATCGTAAAGTCGGCTGGTGAAAACCCCACCTTTACGAGACATCTCATTAGATTTCCGCACCATGAGGGGCCTCATTATGATTCGATAGCTATATCTAACTTGACGTGCATATCTACTATTATCAATTTAAGAGCTGACTGTGTTCCTCCATGATTAAATTTTAACATTGCAAATTACATAAAAATTTATAGAATAATTTATTAAAATAAATAAGTCATATAAATTAAAAATTGAAATATTAGAAAATTTATTATATAAAATATTGTATTTAGTTATGATGTATTAATACATTTAAATTCATATATTAAAACACTGTCATTAAAATTTTGTATTAAATTTTTTTTGATTAATATTTAAAATACCATTAAAAATATTATTATCAAAAAAAAAAGGAATTAGAAATTTTTTAATATTTCATTGTAATAGTCTACTTGCATGATACGTTTACACTAAGAGGACCAGCATCACAAGTATAGCCACTGCAAAAGCATAGTGAATGGCAATACAATGCAATGTAAATATGAATAATTTCATTAGAAATAAAGGGGACGCGAATCCTCTACCGCACGGGTTTCGTACGCTATTACGTTGAGTTCTACTACTCGACTAAACTAGAACTTTCTTCCTCCAGCGAGAGCCAAAAAGCTACGAGGGTATATGTGAACGAATTTACTCAATTACTGAGTCTTCCTTGAGCTGAACAAATGCATGTATAACTCACACATGTGTTCGGTAGCTCGTTGATTTCCTAAAATATACACGTGGATGCCATTCGCACTGGAAATGGTTGGCTGCACACATGGAGCTTACGTTTAATCTCGGCAGTGAACGAGTGACGGACTATACATATACTATATCACTGGAAAATCTATAGTCGCGTTTTCAACTTCTTTCAAAAAATATTAAATTATCATTATTGTGGCATAGTTTAGTGAAAATAATTAATTAAGATGGATGCGTTTTTTTAAAGTTAATTAATAATTCAAAGAGAAAGGAAGAAATATGAAACAAAATAAATACGAGCATTAAAAATATGTGATAAATAAATGTTCTATCAAACATCTGAAATTAGTAATGATTGTTAAAAAAAATTTTATATCAATGTATGTTATATAATATATTTAAAATTCAAGAAAAATGAAATAATTTAAACTTATCCTGTTTCCTCGAAAAGTAAATATCTATAATAAGAAAATAGTATTGCAGTGATTATTTATTTTTTTATTTATTATATAATTTAATAAATATTATTTAAAATATTTTAATATATAAGTAAATAACTTTTATAAATGTGGTAGGCAACGATAATAACGATTTTATTTCTTCATATTGATATTTTTTTATTTTCTATAAGAGCCGACATAAAACTTGGAAAAACTTATTTTAGAATAATGTATACTGAAGTTGAATTTCCAGTTGACGTATTAAATTTATTTAGACTGTCATATCTTAAAAATTTATCTTTCTAAGTAAAAAATAAATTATAAAAGTTGCATGCTTAAATTCAGATAGTTCCAAATTTTATAAAGTAATCATATATTATTTTGATAATAGTTACATAAATTTATAACATCAAAATATTCATAAAATTATAATGAAATATTAAAAAAAAAAAATTCAAAATGATTTACTGAATTGATAATCCATTTAGATAAATATACATTCTTTTTAATAAGATTATTATTAATCTTAAATTTCAATTCATTATCGTAGTTGAGGATTAGTTTTATCCAAAGAAATGTTTATTATTTTACAATTAAGAAATATCATAGTAAAATAATAAATATACATTTTTTTAAAAAAGATATTAGTTTTTAATACACTGTAAATGTAAGTGCATTATACAAGATTAATTGAGATATAACTAGCTTGAAATAAAAAATAAATATGTATGTTTGTGTACTAATATACTTTTATCTTGATATAGTAATATATTATTATCATAAAATATTCATATGTTTTTATTCTAATTTTATATTTTATTCTGGAATGACTATTACTGTTGATACAAACCTATTTATCAAGTTTATTCCATTTTTATTTGTAATTTTTAAATTTACATCTTCATAAATCAAATCTTATTTGTTAGTCATTAAATAGTTAAATATTTATTCATAAATATAACTTAATATTACTAAGCTTAATATAGATTTTGAATAAAATGAACATGTATACGTATATATATAGGCATATTGTGAAATATATTTGCTACGATATATTACCTCATGCATAACTATTCATGTTCTATAGTCATTAAGAAGCTATGTTTAACAGTCGAAATTTAATGTCAATAAGATTCAAAATTAAAATTCTGTTCAATAATAACATTATAATATTTAATGATTATATTATTTAATAGGATCATTATAATGGCATGAATAATAAATAAACTAATGTATAAATGAAAAAGAAATAATTTAAATTACGGATAATGAGATAGCGGTTATTCTCATTTTTTAGATGATTTTTTATAGCTTTTGAAAAAAGTTTTCACATTTTTTTATGGCTCGTGGATTCAGAAAACTGAAACTGAGTAAAATAGATTTTACTTTTTCTCGATCAACACACGGGCTCATCCTTCAACTCATGACTTATCTTAGACCCTCGATGAAAATCAAACATTTCATTCGTTTTTCCACCAAAATCCACAATTTGACTTTTCCTCATTTTCATTTATGACGATTTTACACTAACACACTACTAAAATATATGAGTACCAACTTGCACGACCATTACACTTTCTCTTTTATGGTCATAATTTTGAACAAATAGAAGTAATCTTTAAAACTTTATAACTTTAATAATATCACTCAATATTTGAATTGTCTAGATTTTCTTATATCTGTAGTAACTTTTATAATCTTAATATGTATGAACCCAATAAATAATCTTATAATATAAAAAAATTCTAATTATTCAAATGATAACCCAATATGCAAACTTCAATAATAAAATATATAATTCACTTTAATCTATATACGAAGTTATTTTTTAACAAAATGTTAGAATATAAAATCTGATGTAATTTTTTAAGATATTTTATTTATTAAATGAAGCAATTTAAACCATTCTCTTCTCCACGCAAGAACAAAATAATTATTATTAATTTCAGTATTAAATTTAGATTTCTATATGATTAATTAGTGTTATTTGTATATAAACAAGCAATATAGAATTATTTTGATCGTTATAGAAATATAGCAAACTAAGTATATGAAAAATAGGTAAAAAATTTGCAGTTTCTTTTTTTTTTATAATGCCTTTTGAAATATTTATAAGCTAATTTTTTATAAAAAATTTCTTAATAGTTTATTTCTATTGCTAAATATAAAATTTTTTCCTGACAATTATTATTGTTGTCACTAGTTGTCGACATTTGTCGACACAGCCATTTGAGGTCATATTAATCCTTATTGTTGAAGTATTCAAAAAGATTTTTATAAAATTTAAAATAGAAGTTCTGTTACAAAATAATAATGTTTTTTTAAAATTATTAAAAGAAACTAAAATCAGACTATGTATTCGATAGGAAGAATCTGAGAAAATTTTTCGTATAATTTAATTAAAAATGGAAGTTTGCTGAAATTAATAATCCAATAGAGCTGAAATTTTACTAAAATTAAATGCACACAAATAAATTTTATTTCTCTAAACCAGATTTTTAAAAAATTAAAAATGCCAAAATTACAAATTTTTAAATTAATATCAAAATTTTCTAGTTTTTTGAAAATTTCTTCATTTCTAATTTTTGGAATCGCTTTATATAAGAATAGATTTTTTTCATAATTTTGTTAACTATGCATGCTTTCATGAATACTATTATGTAAAAGTTATAACTTTTTATTTTGAAACAAAAATCAGTTACCGATAGAAATCATTTATAAAAAATTAGTCAATTATTATTTTGACCAACATTTCAGGAGGTAATAAATTAAAGGTTTTTCATGTACTTAGTTTATCGTATTTCTATAATGACATAAAAAGTGCTCTGTTACTTGATCTATATATGCAAATTGATTTCTGTAGTTAGAATAAATAAAATTAATTGATTTCCATTCATGTACGAATATACTATTTTTGTCTATTTTGATTAAATAAAATAAAATGTAAGAATCATAATAATTAAAAACTATAAAATCAATTTCTTTATTTAAAAATTTTTAATGAAATTCTAATTCTAGTTTAATTTTAATCCCTATCTTTAATCACTCTACGACAGGTTCTATAAGAGACTTATTCACTGACCGGAAAAAAGCTCAAAATTATTCTACAAATTGATCCAAAAACTTTTGAACTAATTTCAAAACCTTGGAGTTTGTGAATAAATGCGACAGAAGTCATAGTGTCTTAGAAGCTCAAGTATCCTCAAATACTCATAGTTTTCGGTTTTCAAGGAGTCCAATTCGACACCAAAGTCTTAGTGACACAGGAATCTTATAGATTCGATTGGTCAGAGGCCGGTAACTGTAAAGGGAAGACATTTCAAAGTGGATAAAATGTTTCCTCCATGAAATTTCTCAGGAAAGAGTTCCTTCGAGTTATAAACACAATTTATACTTAGTGTCTTTTCTTTTGCGTAAAGAAAATTATCGAGTTTATAACAGTTTTCCTATTATGGAATTTTCTATAAATATACTTTTTTATTCAATAATGTATTTTTATTATATTATATTATGTTTATTATATATAATGTTATACTCTGCATAATAATATTTTTAACATTACATTAATTTTTGCATGATATTATAATAAACAATTAACAATTTTTATATTTAACAATTGTTATAATTATTGTTTATATAAAAAAAATAGTTTAATCACAGTATCTGTAAGAAGTCCTCTTTATTCAATATTATATTACAATTTTATATAGTCTTTTGAATTTCCATATTACAGTTGAAAGGTTTGCATGATGACCTTTTTAATTAAAGTTTATTCTGAGGAATATTTTTTAATATATATTTTTTTAATAAAGTATTCTCTTTCCTTTATTTCTTATCTCTATCTCTATACTATTATCTTTTTATTCTCTTAATCCAATATAAAATAAAATATAAAATCTAACTTTTCCAATAATAAAAATCATTAATATATTTAAATACCTTATTATGTTGAAAGCACTAATTTTTAATTAATTATTGCATGTGCAATAATCAATAAAAAATAATTATTATTTATTTTCTAAATTTTGCATATGAGTTAACAACTTTTTTCTTATACATATAAATATAATATAGACTACGGTGCCTATCGATAGTAAAGGAAAATGTGTTCACATTGTGACTTGATTCATCCACATCTAGTATGAAGTGCGGTTTAGCAGCAGGAGAGAATTTGATCTTGTCAAGAAAAGAGGAGAGAAGTTGATTTTTGAACGGAAAAAAGGAAACTCTTTAGTGAAGAGGCTTGGGTAGATTGGAAAAATCTGTGATATAGAGATTTAGAAATTTGCATAATAGGTGGTGCAATTCTTTCGTTTTATAGGAGTTTGACGGGAACTCGATCAACACAGGACTTGGTGAAAGTAATCAGTATCCCTATCTGAAAAGATAGAAAGATTCTGTAACCTTGAACGAGTGATGGTCCTCAAACAGACAGCTGTGGTAAATGGTAGATAGCCTTCGAGAAGATAAAATCAGCGATCGATTCCAAAATATAAGAGGGTTATCTCATACTTTCATTAATTCAACTGCAGACTTACAGTTGATCATTAAATCAATGATAAAAATATATTATAAAGAAAAATATCTTGATAATAGAACTTTTATAATTTTTTATTTTTAATAAATTATTATACGCAATGAACTTCAATGCTTAAAATAAGAGAGAAAATAAATTATATCATTATAAATTATCATATATTTATATATATATATGACAAAAAGTTAATGAATAAAAAAGGAAATTAAAAACGTTAGTTGCTAAAGTTCTTACAATAATACAAAATTAGAAATATTATCCACACTTTTATTTATATGTATGTACGAATACATATCATGAAATGAAGTAGAAACAATACAATTGTTAAAAAAGTAATAGAATAATCATAAATTGAATAAATATTTCCAGTGGAATAGTGAAAAATAAAAATAAATAAAAAAGTAAAATATAATTAAGACAGAAGAAATAGATGAAAAGTATATCTCAGAATATTACCGAAAAATGATGAGCTATTTTCATTACCAACCACAAAGTACGAAAGGTAGGTCAAATAACGAGAAAAGAAAGATGAAAAATACTGATTTACCATAAAAAATGAGAACACTAAAACGACTGGTTTTAGTGCTCAACCACAAGATTGACGAAGAAAAAACAGCGAGAAGAAAGTGAAAGAAGTTAATTTGAGACTTAGTATTGTTATTTTATTTTAAATATTTAACAGGCTTTTTATTTTAATATTTGACATATTTCTTTTTAATGTACTGTAAATTATTAATACAAAAAAATTATATGGAAGCCATACTTTCGTATATAATATAATATACTGTAATATAATTTAATATGAATTACTTTATGATACGAAGAACTTAATCGCAACCTTAATTTTCCAAAAAATTTTATTATAAAGAAAAGCATGTCTTGCATATGAAACGACTATATCTATAAAAGCTAATTTTTATTTTATTAATCGCATATGTAAATGTTCTGAATTATGAATATAATACTTAAAAAATTCTTTTAAAAATAAAAAAGTAAATTATAATTAAACATCAAAAATTACAGAATTTCTTAGAAATATTTTATTTCTTATAAAACTTACCAACAAAAAAAATTATAAGTAAACCCAAACATTTAAAAATTTTTGAAAAAATGATTAAAATTGTTGTAATATCCATACTTTAAAATTTAAATAAAATAAAATTAGTAAGATAATATTTAACTTTATGCTTAAAATTTAATAGCTCACAGTTAGTACAAATTAAATTTACACCTTAAAAAATTAAATATTCACTGTTCAATTTTTTGTGCACTTTGCAACCTTGACTTTCTCTTATTTTGTTCTTCTTTTTCTATCTATCTTTTTTACTTGAACACCTCTACTTTTACTTTTTATTTTTAAAAGCAAAGTGTCTAGTGGCCGTTCTTAATTTGAGTTTACCCAATTCTATAGATGTATAAGTTCATTCTAGTTTACAACTCTGTAAGAGTAACTATAAACAAAAAGAAAGTCGGACCTCACTAGTAAAGACATTGTATATTTGTTCTTATACAAAATTTACTATAAAATCTTTGGTTTTCTTACAGCAATGTAAAAATAAACAATTAATGAAATAAAAATGAGCATAATAATTAAAATATGTTTATATGTTTATATATGCATGCTTATTTATAATGAATATAAAATAATATGTTTTAATAAAAAATGATAGATTATTGAGATATATCAATGAACAACAATGTAGTTTATTAATCAGTTAATATATTTATAATAAATTATAATAAATTAAAATATTTTTAAATAAATAAAAATGTGTTTTTTTATGATAATAGTAGTTGAAGAACTATTATTTATGTGAATAAAAAAAATTAGATAAATCTCATTTATTTTCTCAAAATATGAAGTGCATATCAATGTTATACTCAATTTATTAAATTTCTTAATTTTATATGAGGTACTTTTATTTAAAATTGAATAATTAGTTTAATTCCATAAATTATAAAGCTTTTCGTATCATGACTGCATCTAGAATAGAATGGAATTCTCTTAGTGGGGTAATAGTAAGCCCGTAAATTGTGTAATCGAAATGTTCGTCACTTAAATCATTCTCACCCTCTTTTGTCTCATCGCATACTGAGTTTTATTCCTAATTTATCTGACTCTCATACTTCCGTTAACATTTACTACTTTGTCCTAATATTTTGCACAATCAATATATTGATAACAACAGAATTACCTTTGACCTCTTCACGTAGCCTTTTTCACTCTTATTTGTATTCATCAAGTGATGCTGTTAACTACTTGTTTCTTACTTCAATTATGCATCGTTAGAAACTACTCGAATTACTTTGATTATAAAATGCTTTTCATTGCACATGCATTGACTGCATAATTATTAATCGATTAATGTTATGAAATACGTAGTTGATATATTGGTTGAATAATTATTGTACTTAATTAGATATACTAGTAATAGTATTAGATGTAATATTAATAGTAATTTTAAATTATAGCTAAAATTTTATATTTATATTTACACTTATGTTTTCTAAACATCAACCCCATATATAATAATAAATTTATTATTTCAATAATCCATTTTCTCCTACCAAGGGAATTATTTTTTTCTATGCATTTTTTGTAAAAGTAATTCATATCATAAAATAATAAAAAAAACGTTATCTAGAATATAATTTTTTCTATTATGACATGTAAAAATTTTTCTCTCCATAATAAATAGGAAAAAATTGTGAGCATTGGTTTAATTATATATTTAATATTTTTTATATTTCACATTTTTTATATTATGTATTATTTACTCTTATTGTACCCATTACGAGTTATGAACAATAGTTTGAAATAATTTCATGGATGGCGTTATGAAAAAGATTTTGTCGACTGCATTATATTTTATGGAAAGAAAATTCTATTAAAAATAATAATGGTACAACTTCATTTTATGCTGTTACCTGGTTATTTGCATTTGCTTAGTAGACTTGTCTATTTTACGGTCCTACTTGGGGACAGATGAGCGCGTAAAAATGTTGCTCGATAGCCATTTTGTCAGTTTGATTTGTTTCATTTTTGAGTAATCACGAAAAATTGAATATACGTGATTTGTAAAACGAGCTTTCAGTTTTTTCTTTATAAAATCTGGTTTGATTATTCAACAATAATATTGCATAAAATAAATTATTAATCCGTCAAACATCGTATCAATTTTTAGGTATAAGTTTTTGATAACAATTTAATATACATGATACCTTATGAATATATTCTGATTAAATACCAGAGCCTTTCATAGTGGACAAAGATTAATAATATAAAAACTTACATAGTTGTGTACAGCAAAATACAATATCTTTCTAAACACATATTCATCAGTAGTAGTTGTGATATATAAACGAATTACGACAAAAATATTGAAATACTAAATATAAAATATTTATCGAGCTAAAAAGAATCATGCAAAAATATTAGATACACATAGAAAAGAGATATTGAAGTATTGTAGGTATTAAATCTAAAAATAGTGGGAATAATGAGATCAACAAAAGTATTTGCATTTAATATTTTTAAAAGTTACAATAAAATAAAAGTAATATATAGAAAATAATGCAAATATATTATTATTGTTGAATAAAGAATTAAATTCTTGGTACATACCTTTAAAATAGCAAATAAATGCCAACCATTAACAAAAATTATCTCCTCATTTTAAATATTATTTATGCATTCTTCAGTACAGCATAAAATAAAATAACATAAAAAATAAATACAGTAGTCTCATTTGTATTTATGTAACATATTTATATAGAAAATAATTATAATATACGTAACATTTTCATTATAAAAATATATAATTTATATTAAAAAAAGGATACCGTGATTATATAAAATATCGGAAAGCCTTTCAATATTTTCTATTGAAAGCTTATGTTATTGAAAAATTCAAATATTTACTGGTATAATCTGAGGTTGTACAACATTGAAAAATTGCAGGAGAAAAAATAAAATGATATTATATACAAAAAGTACAAAAATTAAGATTTTATCAAATACTTTAAATCCAATTTTATGGAACAGTTTTAATAGATCTAAGTACTCAAAAACAGTAAACGAAAAATAAAATAAGAAATGTATATGTTTTTATTCGACTTGAAATATTTTATCGACATATTGTGCTGGAAAATTTGTTGTTTTCAATCTGTTTTGCAAAAATATTTTTTAAGCAACAATATAAGCTGTGCAGTTATTACCCTTCTTATCTCTTTGACATTCGGTTTCCTTGTAATTTATCTGGCGGTCATTTTCTATCTGATTTATTTCTTATCTTCTTATCTAGTCTAATGGAGCATTGGCTCTTTTCGACCATCTATTTGGATGTTGTTAAGAGTTTGTTAAGAAAATAAGTTTTGCAGCCATTCATAACAATATTAATTGATAATAACAGTTGTTATGATATTCAGCTGATTTAATATTATGAATAAATTTAATATAAACTACTTAAAATTATATGCATATCTTTTAATGTTCAAAAATTTATAATTATACGAAATAAATAATGATATGTAATATTCATAAAAACTAAAATATGTCCATTAATATTTTGAATTGATAATATCTGAAATCATAATTCGAAATCCCGAATTTGTTGAATTAATTTATTTAATTTTTATAAATAAAATTTCAAAGCTTATTCTTAATGTTTCCTAAACGAAAGATCTCTATTTAATAAGAAAATTCTAAAACTCTTAATATTATGTATGACAAATTTAAAAAAACTAATATATATACATGGTGCATCCACGAAGTATCGAGTTATTTTCTCATTTTGCGCCTATTTGTCGTAATAATTCGGGAGAGGTCTTAAAATATCGACAAACTCTTTCTGCATTTGTTCTTTTTTTTTGTTTTTCGATAATTAGGCACAGCAGGATTTAACTTCGCGTGAAGGATGTTTTTCAAATTTTTGATACGGCGCGCTGAAGCGATTAATGGAAAACCATTACACGAGAACGTTTTGTTCCAAGATTAAAAAAAATAAAAAAAATTCTTACCTTTCTTTTTTGAAAAATGATTTATTGATGGAGTTATAAACAGTGAGAAATAAAAATTTTAAATTCTTCAAAATAATTTTCTCCTGTATCAACACATTTTTGAAGGTGTGTTTTCCAAATTTCAAATGCATCTTCAAACTCTTTAGCTTTGTTGTTTTTCAAAAATTTTCACATTTATAAATTTTTTTGCACTATATTGTACACTGAAGATCGCGTTAAATTCAGTTTTTCCTGAATTATTTTATCTGTTAATCGACAGTCCAAATTTGAAATTTCTAACACGCACCGGATGTTCCTTAGCTATTCGAAAGTTTTTTGGGCGCCCAAATCGAAGCTCGTCGATGATTCTTTCTTGGCCCTATTTAAAAGCTCTGTGCCCTTTTTCCACTTTTTGATTTTGACATGCAATTATATCCATACGCTTCTTGCAATATTTTATATGTTTCCACACTGTTTTTTTTTTAATTGCAAACA
>JACCHV010000070.1:1005642-1158033 GCA_018907245.1 Eupristina koningsbergeri
TATATATATATATATATATATAAATACAATATTATATTATTAGAATTAATATTATATTTATTATTTAAGTAATTATTCAGTAAACAGATTAAGTTTTGTTAAATATTAAGTTAACTTTAGTTCTTGCTTTCTTAATATTTAAAATTACGATTAATCTTGCTTAAATAAATTTTAAATCACGATTTGTTGTGTACGTGCCTAATATCAGCATTCTTTTAAGATATTATATTACATTTATGTATTCATTAATTAATTTAATACGTATTATATATTTTAGAAATATTATCAGCAAACAATAAGAGTATAATTCAATTAACAAGACATATGTTATGCAAATTTATATTCAATAATTAAATAATAAAATTATTTTATTTTTAATCAAATTGTAATTTTTGATATGGTAATATCGCATAATTAATTATATTAAAGATAGTAGATATACGTTTATGTATATATTTATATCTGCACAAACATATATGTGTTATTTAAAAATAATCATATTTTTCAATATACATTGCTATATAAAAATTCTATATATTCTTCGACTATAATAATGTAAAGATTGTTATTTGAAAGTCTATAGTTAACCAGACAGTCTTTCTTTGCATTGATTTTAATAATATTGTAATTACGGCAGTTTTTGTATTTATCAAACACGATAGATTGTATTTTTTGTAAATAATATTACTTTTTATAAAATCTTATAAACGAACGTCATTTTAATAAATTTATCCTATGTAGTAAAATTTTAGAAACCTATTAAAAAATTTTAAAGCCTTTTTATAGTTTTGTTATTTATCAAGGTAAATTAATTAGTTGAAATATTCGATAATAGTTCCTATGCAATTGAGAATAACAACGATATTAAAAATACTGTTAATAAGGTTTAATTACGAATTCATGAGAAACGATTGTCATTGTAATTAAATTTAATTTATTAATTTATAATTAAATTTAAGAATATTTAAGAAAATATCAAACAAATCTTTGTATTAAAAATTTAAAAATCAGTATTGCTTATTTTAAAAAAATATTGAAATTCTAAAAAATGAATTTTTCAATATATTTTTTACTGTTACTCGTCGCCTGTATAGCATTTGTTTATGCAGAGGACTTGGATACCTGTCTTATGGCATGTGAACGTAAGGAAAATATTTATTTATAAGACTTTTATATCAATCACGTTCAATAATTTTCTCTTCAATATTTTTTAAATATTATAAATTTAGTAAGACTTTCACTTAAACTTATATATATTCAATTTTCAAATGATACAAAACTTCAATAATACTCTATACTAGTCGTATATTAATTGTTTACGTTTTGAAACTTTTCGTGTATTAAATTAGTTAATTTAACATACTTTGAATGGTTATGAGAATAATTTAAAATTTAATTTTCTGTAGTAAATTTATACGTTGTTAAAATAAAAACATCATACTCTATAGTTAACCTACTATATATGGAATATGTTATTTATACATATTTACATTTATTGAAAATTAGCTTATAATTTTCAAAAAATTGTATTTATATATCTTTTCTGAAAGTAATTTACATCAAAATATTCTTCTTCTGTACTTCATAACATTATTATTAATATGCAAGTATATTAGTATTTTATTAAGGACCATTCTATATTTTTCATAACACAAAATATTATATATTTTGAGTACTGCAAAAACTTTTTAGAGAAACCCCTTTTAACATTATTTATAAAAAACCTTTAAAGCTCAATAAGAATTCGTACAAATGGTTATATTTCAGTGTATTGGCATTATATTCTCACAAGTCCCTAGGTTTCTATTTGTCAAAATTATTACATCACGTACTTTTCAGAAGTTCTTTCGACTTTTATCTTTAATTATTAGTCCCTTACTTTTATAATTGATCAAAAACCATCTGCCAATTGTTATTTTCACTTATCCCTGTAGTGATAGTAAGTTTCACTGTCTTCGTTCTTTTGATCTCGTAAGATCATAACTGATCAAAAGTTCAGCCAACTTGGTCGAAACCTCGATCACGTACAGCGTAACTAGTCGACTATTCATCAGGTTATAATACTATCACGTTTTCAAAAATGACAAATATAGAGTAAAATTAGTAATTACTATTAGCTTTAATTTTATTTTAATTTTCTTAAAGTTGGATTTATAAATAAAACTATATTGAAGAGTTTAATAATTGAATAAAAAATAAAATATATAGGTAAAAACATCTTCTGTTCTGTTAGTTCTACTATAATTTTATAGTGATTTTTTGATAATTTTATTTATTCTATGAATTATTCAAGTCCTCTTCTTCAAATAAAAATAATTTAATATATTTTCAAATCATAAAAATACGTAAATAAATTAAGAGTTACTTTTACATATATTTACGTATTTTACAAAATCTATGTATAATTTTAGTTTTATCTACATTTAAATACTCTATAAATATAATTATATTTTATTATTAATTTACTAAAATGTATTTTTTTATTATAATTATCCAGACAAAGCAGAGAGCGAAAAGAAAAAATGCAGAGATGCTTGTTATGCAAAACATAAAATCAGTAAGTCAAATATTTTTACAGATAAAACTTGACATTAAAACTATAAGTTGAAAATATAAATATTTGTAATATTTTTATTTTTTAGATCTGAAAAAATCAAAGTCCGGTAAAAAAACATAGTTATAAAAGTTTATGAGAGTAAAATATTTATAAATGTATTTAGTCTTTTAATGTTGGTAATATTCTAATTAGAGAATGTTATTCATACATTTGTAAGTAGATCTAACTCATCATAATAGTGGAATTTGTTTCTGTAATATACATGTATAAATTATTAAATTCAAGGTTATATTAGAAAAATTATATTTCTTTTTTATTAAATGATTCATTTTTTAAGAACAGCGTAATAAAAATTTTAATACGTAATATTTTGAAGATTTTAAGATTGTTAGGATTGCTCTATAAGAGGCTCTATAAACAGCTTTTAAAATAAAATTTTTTGTTAATTCTAGTTCACTATTATTTACAATTTTTTTAAAATTCTATTCTTTTTTCTTTTGCTTCATCTATATATTCATAAATATTTGCTAACCTCACATAGACACTTTCTTTTAACAATTTTAAAATTTTCTTTTTCTTCTTTGTTTTTGTTGATATATTTTATACTATAAATGTCGATATTATTGTCGACGAAGATTCATCTATCTAGTGCATAAATTTTAAATGTAGTTCTATTTCAATATTAATTTACCTTAGAATCGTAATTTTTTTAAAAATATTTATTATATCGTTTTATTATTAATTTTTTACTTATGAATTTTTCAAACTATAATTAGCATAATAAAATATAATAAACTAATTATTTAAAATGAAATCATTATCAAAACATCATATAATTTTAAGATTATTATAAACTAATGCTTATCTTATTAACATATGGAATAAATGCAAAATTTAAAAAACAACTTTATGAGACAATGTAAATTAAAATAATATGTGATAATAATTCAATGGTTTTATATAAATTTACATAAATGATTATTTATGTTTATACATATGGAAATCAAAATTATTGAAAAATATGTTCACATTCGTTATAATCACATTCAATATAATCTTTTACATTATTTTCAAAATAATTTTAATTAATTCAATTCGAGAATAATATATTTGTAAAAATATACTTGTCTGGTTAATTTGATAATCTATGTTTTTCTAGATAAGGCTATTGAAGTAGCTGAATATATTATGAACATGTAGTATTTAATCGCTAATTAAAAATAGACTTTAATTAAGATTTTAATTATATTTATTAGATCATTAGATGATAATATAGTAGCTAATCTATTACATTGTCTACTATTACTGTCTGAAATTACTAATAGATTAAGAATTTGTCTCAAAAAATTATGCACGCATTAAATTATACATCTTTCTCACTTTAATATATACTATCTTATATATTTTTGAATATAAATACAAAATCTGTCTCTTTTTTTTCTCTCGTTAAAGTCACACATTTTATATCACTTATTAATACATTATTATACTAACAATAATAAGTATTTCATACGTAAATTGTAGAACCTATCTCAGTGATTCATTCTTTTTTAGTATTTTTTTTATCTGAACAGTATTAAATATTAGATAAAATGAGTTTCGATAAGCTAGTCAATAATTCACGGTGCCATCAAAAACTTCGTCATCTTTTTATTATATTCTATATAGAATCAGATAATACATAATCTTGAATTTTTTTTTATAGAAAACCATCTTACACCAAGATCGAATATTATCAAATATATTTTTGACGATAGGTAAATTTCAAAAATTCTCTCATGCAATTCTCTATTTAAATTTTTTTTTTTTTTTTTTTAAATTAAATCATTCAAGTTGTGGATCATTGTACAACCAAAATTGCTTCATGCCACTTTCCAGTAGTAATTTTCTAAAGCATAAGAAACCAAGATTTTCTACAGAAAATAATAATTTGATTTTTTGCAAGAATCATAAATTTAATTTAGCTGTGCCAATACTTATTGCAAGTCTTCTTATTTACTGTAAGCGTTTTTATCTTTCCAGTCTCATTTTATATATCGTCACTCTATCTATTTTTTTTTACTTTCTTTTATGTTTTTTATATTCTTCATCAATTTTCTTTGGTTCACTCTTTTATTTTTGCTTTAAAATTATAACACTTATTTTTTATTCGATATTTTTCATACTTTTCCATTTAATGTCCATACACTGCATACAACATTTCAATTATAACCAGTGTTGCAAATTAATTCGAAAAAAAAAAATAAAAAAATCAAATCTTATTGAATAGATTTAAATACTCGATTTTTGGAATATTTTTAAAATAAATATAGAGGTGAAATTTATAAAAGTCATTATTGTTGCTTATTTTTAATTTAATTATAATTTTTATTATTCATTAAAACGTTTTATTTTTTTCGAAAATTAATTAATCTTTTTATTAACCTATGATAAATTTTTAATTAATTAATAACAATATTATTAATATATTTTAATGAGTACTCATTAACATACAATATTATAATAACAAATGCGCAATAACACAAGAATTGCTAATCCAAAATGCATCTTAACAAAAACTAGGAACAATGACTGCCTACTTCGTAATGCATCGCTTCAAAATTATTAATAAAAAATATAAGTATTTGATAAAATATTGTCGTTTTAATAAATTAATTTCTTAAAAATTATACGGAGTGTAAAGACAAAATGTTACATACTCATATTTTTTAAACTACAATTTTTTCCTACACAATTCTTTATTTCTATACTAAGCATCTTCATAGAACTTTAAAAGCTCAGCTTTATTTTATATTGTACAACAGTCTTCTCAAGCTGCGTAAGCTCACTTTCCGGCATTTCACAAGTACTCCCTGGTTGCACAATCTAGTTCTCGGACTAGAAAAGCACCCTCTCTCTCTTATAAACTCGGTGTAAGGACCACTACTTTCTCTCTCACTTTTCTTTTTAATTCTCACCCTCAATCATACTCAGCTGATGCAGCTTAAGCGTTAATCCATAGATATTCTAGTTGCCCTCTTTACCGTCTCGTCACAGATCCTATTTTTTTATGACACTATTTTAAATGTGTAAATTTCAGAGAATGATATTTTTAAAATATATTGGTGATTAAAAAATATACTGATGGAAGTATATTATTTATTATATTCTTATTTCATATTTGAACCACAATTGAATTGAAATAATGTAAAATTAATTACATACCGATCTACCTTTAAAAATTATAAAGCTGATTCCAAAAAAATTTTTAAATCATAAATGTAATTATAGAAATAATAGAAACTTGATTATTTAAAAATAAACATTTATAAAAATTAAGATTGTTAATTTCAAAATAATGTAGTTTAAATGCATATGCATCATTAAGATCGAAAAATTATTTAAAATTTCTTAAACAGCAACATTTTTGTATAAGTTTATATAATAAAAATCGATAAGCCATGTAAAAATTATTATATTCAATTAAAAAAAATTTCCAAATTTATTCTAGTATCTATTACATCAATTTTTTATTCATATAATTTTCTCTCTCTTTCTCTCTCTCTGTCTTTTTCTCCCTCTCTTTCTCCTTCTCTGTCTCTGTCTTTATCTCCCCCCCTCTCTCTCACTCTTTGTCTGTATCAGTCTTTCTCTCCCTCTCTCTCTTTCTTTCTCTTTCACTGAAACATTTCCCATTTTATTTTAATTCCTTTATTATTATCTTATAATGTTACAATTATTATTTATACTTATAATTAAATAAATATATTTATACAATTAAATAAATAACAAATTGTGAATTATTAAAATTTGAAATATATGTATTAGTTACGATAAAATATAATAATAATTTTTTCTTTGTATTACATTTAAATTACATAATATATATATATGTATATATCGTAATGAAATGTAAATTGCGACTTGTGTAAAATGATATTCTCTTTTATTTTACGCTGGAATTTCAAAAGAAGCACTTGACAAGACTCTATTATTATTTGCGCGTTTTTTAATGAGACGAATATATATTAGAACACGATTCGCAAGTACGTTGTAATGGGATTTGAAATGCTTCGCTTCTGACATCACCTCACAATCAAATTGTGACGACAAATCCCTTTATAGGTAAATGACATCGGGTTGTATGTCCGGGTTTGTATATACTCGTACGCATATCGTAAAACGATTATGTGGAGAAAATACGCACAACAAAATAGTAAAAGAATGCCTATGTATCTGCAATTCTCTGTGGATTCTCTTTCCGAGAGTTTAATCTTTTACCCTCTCCACCCTGAAGAGAATAATAGTGGAGGTGAAGCCCTTCGATTCAATTCGATATAAACCCATTTCGGTTTATACATACACGTATTTAGTAGTAAATAAATTCTAAACTGCAAATAATAAAAAAATTATAATTGAAAGAAATACAATCGATTTGTACGTACGAAAGTATTTTTAGCAATGTATGTTCACATATTTTATACCTACAAGAACGTCATGATAGAAATAAATATATATTAAGACTAAAATATTTAAAAATAAAATTCTTAAGTGTAAAATTTTTTTTATTTATTTATTTTTTGAACATTATAAGATATTATTATAATATAGCCAAGCAATAAAAATGAAAAATATATAAATATAAATATGATGTATATTTTTAAATAATATTCATTTTTTTATTTACCGCTAAAAATTTAATGGATATGTACAATATATATGTAAGTATGAAATAAAAAATATTTAATTAGAATAAACCTTTCTAGGTTGCATTATTAAAATTTAAATTTAAGCACAATGAATTTATTCTATTAAATTTTAGTAAATTTAATATTAATAATTACATTAAATTTAATTATATGATGTATTTATTACAGTTACTTTATAATAAGAGTTTAAAAATGCTTAAAAAATTTATACTTTTACAATGAATTTTCAAAAATTTATAAATCTTTAGAAAAAGATATAAATATCAAATAAAATTTAAAATCTTATGTATAATTGATAATGCTGACATTATTATATTTATTATCCAATTTAAATAAGTTAATGAAGAAAGTTTTTACCCTAATAACTTATAATGAATTAATTTATTAATTACTAATCTTTAATAACAATTTTATGTTATCTTTATAATATAAATTATGAAGCTTACATTTGATATTAATACTTTTAAATTATAATGGAATTCGATCTATAACAATTGCAATTAATTGGATTATGATTTAGATAGTCATATTTTGTCTCAATTTAAAAAAAAAATGCTAATAACTATTTTTAAATTGGAAAATCATAAAGTAATATCAATTGATTAAATGATTTTAGATATTAAATTTATTTCAAACTATAATTATTTTATTTCATTCTAATCATTTTAATTTTTGTTCTCCAACAATACAATATAATATTTTTTATTGGGTAATAAAATAATTTAATTTTAATTTTTTATATTTATTTTTTAATTCTATTTAATTGCAAGTGATAAAATTACTTTAACTGTAAAATTAACAATAATTTTAAAAATATTTTTATATTATGTAAATATTAAAAAATTATGCTTTTGTAATAAGCTTTGTTATGTATAAAAAGGCGCAGCTATATTCAACTAATTTACACACATTTTTCAATACTATCATTTTTTAATACAACATAAAATCAACATTGACACGTACAATAGTTAGAGTTTTCTTTCTTTCGTAGTTTGAAGTTTCCTTGTCAGTAACACTAAAAATCAATTTGAATATTTTTGTACGTATGCAGATTAGAAAATACTATCAGCACTTTTCTAAACCATTTATAAACCATTTTCATCCGTCAAAGCCAGTAATTGGTGTATCTCGATAGAAACAAAAATCACCACATAAATTTTGTTATCTTAACATTAAAAAAAACATTCACATATATAATTAACCATTCGTTAACTGTTGAAAAAGAATTGATAAAAAGTGAAAATGAAAATTTTGCATTAATATCATGCAAAAATCGTTGTGGACATATCAATGCAGTAAAATTGAATCTTGTTCTGACACACAATCTAAATCGAATCGACGTCACCTAGTTAACGCGTTTTGTAACTGGTAAAAGGTGTAGAAAAAATGGAAGAGAAAGAAAAAAGTGAATTTTGTCCATCACAGAAAAGCTTATCCGCAATTTACACATTGTACCATGTGTCAATCACAAGCTATTTAAAAGATATGTACCAGATTATCCATGAAGCTGTCAATATGTATTGAACATCTCAAAAAACCCCTCAATTACACGCAAGGGTGTCTTTGAATTAACTGAAGTTGTCAAATTCGTAAAGATGTTTAATTTAAAATCAGAAGATGCATTTGAAATATAGTAAATAAAGACGTTAGTAAATTTTTATAATTTTGCTAACGTGAATTAATTTTTAGTTTGTACTAATTTAAAATATAAATTATTAAGTTTATATATTTATATATAAATACAAATTTTTATTACTAGAACTTCAACAAAGTAGCATTTATATGTAGAATAAAGCATAAAATATCAGGAAATTTTAATTTTACAATAATTATCAATTTATGTATACCTTTTTTCAATTATACATTAAAATTAATTAAATACATCTTTAACTTTATTTTTTATAATATATGTTAATATGTTAACTTATATATTATATTAAATTTTTTTAAAAATTTTATTTATCAAATAAAAAAATGAATATTTTATGATGCTCAGTTTTTGAAATTTATAAAGAATATAATTTGTTCCTCCTTAAATTTGTCAATATTCATAATTTGTATTAAAATCATATGAATGTAAAAATTCATATTTTTCAAATTAATAAAACTTACAACTATGAAAATTCATGAAAATTTTTATTTTTTATTTAACTAAATCCAATTATATAATATTTAAATAATTTATACTTAAATTTTATATTTGCATAAACTCATGAAATTAATAAATAAATATATATATATACATGGTTCATCCACGAAATATGGAGTTATTTTCTCATTTTGCGCCTATTCGTCGTAGAATTTTGGGAGGGGTCTTAAAATATCAACAAACTCTTTCCGCATTTTTCCCTTTTTTTTATTTTTTCGATAATTAGGCGCGGCAGGATTTAACTTCGCGTGAAGGGTGTTTTTCAAATTTTTGACACGGCGCGCTGAAGCGATTAGCGGAAAACCACTACGCGAGAATGTTTTGTTCAAAGATCATAAAAAAAAAATTCTTACCTTTCTTTTTTGAAAAATGATTTATTGGTGGACTTATAAACAGTATGAAATATAATTTAAAACTCTTCAAAATAATTTCTTCCTGCATTTACACATTTTTGAAGGTGTATTTCCCAAATTTCAATTGCATCTTCAAACTCTTCAGCTTTGATATTTTTCAAAAGTTTTCACATTTATAAATTTTTTTGCACTATATTGTACACTGAAGATCGCGTTAAATTCAGTTTTTCCTGAATTGCTTTATCTGTTAATCGACAGTCCAAATTTGAAATTTCTAACACGCGCCGGATGTTCCTTAGCTATTCGAAAGTTTTTTGGGCGCCCAAATCGAAGCTCGTCGATGATTCTTTCTTGGCCCTCTTTAAAAGCTCTGTGCCATTTCCACTTTTTGATTTTGACATGCAATTATATCCATACGCTTCTTGCAATATTTTATACGTTTCTACACTGTTTTTTTTTAATTGCAAACAAATTTTATTGCGTAACGCTTTTAGAGTAGTCGCTCCATCGCGCCGTGTGAAAAATTTGAAAAACACCCTTAGCGTGAAGTAAAATCCTACTGCACCTAATTATCGAATAGAAAGGGACAAGTGCGGAAAGAGTTTGTCGACATTTTAAGGCCTCTCCCGAATTTCTACCACGAATAGGCGAAAAATGAAAAAAAAACTTGATACTTCGTGGATGCACCATGTATATATATAATAAATAAACTATATATTGCTGAAAGTTTATTAATTTTCTTTCTCTATATCATTAATTTATTAAAAGCTTTTTTTATATAAAATATAAGGTTAAATATATACTCATATGAATATGTAGGTACGCATATAAGTACAAATGCATAAGTTTAACACAAATAAAATGAGGTTTCCTAAAATTCGGATAGATATTTTAATTTCAATAGCCTTGTATTTACAAAAACTTAATATTGATGTAAAATTATCCAATTATGATACAAGTTTCTCTTGCATTATGTCCTTTACACAAATTCTCGAAATTAAAGATCCATATAACAGTCAGAATTAAGCCTGCACAAGTCTGACTATATAGGAGTGAATATCAGACAATTATCTCACAAAATCTTCATAAAAAATTACAAAAGGAAAGTATGAAACTTATCAACAGATTTGAAACCAATCTGAACTTTTTATAATGATTAGAGATTATTAGATAAAAAAAGCTTTGTTCATCTTATAAAAAATCCCTTTTGGAAACATCAGAGGTCTTTTTGAACGTATCCAAAAAATTTTTAGAAAAAAAATGTATTAATTTCAATAATAAATTTTTCATATAATAATAAATAAGTTATTTCTATAATAAAGGTTCATTATTTTTTACTAATAGATTTTTGTTATCAATATCAAGATTATCAATCATAATTAAACTTATTTCAAATATTTATATTTAATACTTGTAGTCACTTTGTTGTATTTTTCTTCATAAATACAGATTTATTAAATTATTTAACCTAGATTTATACCTGTTCTCAATATCATTTTCAGAGCATAAACAGAAAAAACATAATACAACAGAAATTTTTCATGTGCTAAACATATTTGTAGTACATATATACCAAAAAGTTAAAAAGCATTTATCATTTATCATTTCATTTTATCTTTGATATTTCTTGCTTTAAATATTTATTATTTCTGGCAAAACTAATATTTAAAAAAATATGTGTAGATAATTTTATTTAAATATTAGCTTAAACCATTATATTCGTTGTTAATCATTTGTTTGTTTTTTATATCTTATCAAATGATAAATGAAGATTTGAATATTAAATTGGAATTTTCAGAAAAACCCGAGGAGGGTATAACTTTGTTTGAATTTATATTGTAATTAAAATCGTATTTCATTAAAAAAATTTTTTTATAATTTATCATAAATTAGTATTGGCTTTATTGGAGAGTAATAGAAAACATTTACAAAATAAAAATGCGACTAAACCAAAGCTATACAATATATGCAATTTATAGAAGACATATTGTACCTTTAATTTTTAGTTAAAACTGTACTAAAAGATGAAATAATTTCTATAAATTAAAAATAAAATTAAATCATTACATATTAAATTTATGCATTATTAAGAACTGTCTAATTAATGAATAATTATTCGAAAACATTCAAAAATATCTACCATTCAATAAAAAAATACATCTATTAATTATCATTTATTGGCTTTATAATCAATATTGATTAAAATCTATGGTTCTTGAATTAGTAAATCTTGATATATAATTTAGAGAATATAAAGCATCCTACGACATGTTAGGTAATAACTAAAACTTATAAAAAATATATTTTTATAATTAAAAGAAAACAATAACTGTTGAGCAAAAAAAAAAAAAATTTAAATAAGTTGAAGACACTAATTTAATTAATCCACTGATGTTTTTTACCACATTACAGTGTATCTAGCTTACCTATATTATCAGTATACCTATATGTAATAACATGGAAAAATAGTATTAGTACTGGAATTTCTTGTATTAAAATAAAATTATAAAATGTAAAAAAGGTAATCAAAGAACAGTACAAAAAGTAATAAAAAAGTAATCATAGAGCATAAAAAAAATTATAAAATCGTGTAAAAACAAAAGAACGAAAATAATAAGTGTGCAAATCAATGAAAAAAAAAGTAGAAAAAGAAAACAGCAAAAAGAAAAGAAAAAAAGCAAAAAGAAAACCGAAATAGAAATAAAAGGTAAGACAGTCAGACCGTTAGTATCACGTTGACGTCCAGGAAAACGTGTTGCGAATCTTACAGTCGATCGTCATTCTGACTCGCCTTTATTTTCATTGTGCTTTTTCCGTCGAGGTTCCTCGATTGTGTGAGCTCATTTTTGAAAGCACCGGCTATTTCCAGCATCACTTTCTCTCTCCCTTTCTCTCTCTCTCTCTCTCTCTCTTTATATATATTTCTGCTTTTACATTTGCATGTGCTTGAGGTTCTAACTATACAGAACAAATTAGGGAAGCACAAGAACGTGGATTTCTGTATTTAAGTGTAATTGTATTATATTTATTTCTATCGATAATTACTCTAATGGTTCTCGAAAACAATCTTGTAAATCTTTTTTTATATAAATTATAATTATATTATAATTATATTGGAGTAATGATTTTTTATGAAAATTAAATGTGTAAATTTGTAAGAATTATATTTGGAAACGTGTCTATTACGTTTTTTTACTAATTTATCAATCAAAATATATTTTTATTTTTACATTGTAAATCTTTATTTATTTATTTAAATTTAATTTTTTCACAACACATAGACTACTATAGTTTTATCAATGTTATATAAAATTTTTAATAAAATATATTTCAAAGAACATTCTTTATTGAAATTTTATTTTTTATAAAATATTCAAATTAGAGAAATGTCCATCGAATTGGCTAAAATACAAAATTTTCTTTTAATCAATTATTGAATTATATAACAATTTATAATACATTACCTTTTATAATTTTATAAAATAAAAATTATTATTTATAAATGAATTAAATTATTTAATTTTCCTAGACCAAATTAATTCATAATAAATGAAAAATACCTTATGGTTTTTTTAAGAAGTAACCACGTAACATTTACTAATATCATTATTTCTACCACATTCTAGTAATTTTACTTCATTACGTTCAGGTCTTCACTTAGAATTTGTAAGCTATTTTTCTTTATAAAGCGAGGGATTTTACAAAATTCTTTCATATTTTTTAATATTTGTATACATAAATTTAAAAAGAAATAAAAACAAGTCAACCTATTATCACTGAATAATATCAAATACAATGAATATAAAATTTCTGAATATATTAATACAGTAAAAAGAAGTTTAATAATGTAATCTGTCTGTTTTCTGATATTAAAAAATTATAAGGTGAACTATATTCAAAGTATATTTAGAACAAAAATAATTCAAAAATACAAAAAAAACTTAACTCTAAATTAAAGTATTCCTGTCAAATTTAATTTAATTCTAAAATATACGTAAGGTACAAGCTCAGAATTTAAAATAACATAATATTTTTATTAAATTACCCTTAAAAATTTTTTACATTACTACGTACATAAGACAAATACATAAGAATCGTGGTTTATTCTATTTCTAAAAAACTTTAAAGTTTATAAGTATCAATTCGAAAAAGCATCTGTCGTCATATCTAAGAGTCGGAAGTTTTATTTATTGACTATCTGGTATACTTGGTTTTTTGAGTCCTCTTTCATTTTTCACATTGATCAATTATTAGTATCGATCATTATTGAACCTGAATCTATAAATAGATTTAAAAATATAAAAAATAAATGATCGTTACAATTTTAATTTAAATTAATGTTAAGCTTTTTAATGTTATTTATATGAATGTTTTTTTTGAAATTTTTTCGTTTTGCATTAATTTTGAATATTCAATTACACCATATATAATCACATGTATTTATATCATACACTTTTCAATGAAAAAATAAATATTCAAACTTTTTTTACATTTTTTGCTTTATTTTGTAATATTAATTGTTTTTTTTTGTTAAAATTTCGATGAAAATATAAATACTTTATACTGTACAACATTTTAGTACTATTACTTAATTTGCTTTTGTATTTGTTAAAATTAATTATTTTGTATTCGTGGTTGTAGAATTCGAGATTTCATAGTTTAAATTAATTGAATTTCTTGATGAAAATTCAATTTTTTACATTTTTAATTAAAATATATATATATATATATATAGTATTATTTTATTTTATTTTCTATCACTTTATTTCAAAATAATTTAACTTTAATCTGAATGATTAAAAAATTATAATCGTATTTAAACAATAAACCTTTATATATTATATATAATTGATTAATGATTTTAGTATAAAAACTATATATAAAAACTATATATTTACTCTGATTTACTTTCCCATGATTTACAAATGTTGAAAAATTGTGTACTATCAGCATTATAATTTTATTTTACTTTTGGTTATTGTAATATTTTAAAAGTTCATGATATTTTGTTAAAATATTTATTTTTACATTTGTAAATATGGTTAAAACTAAATAACAAAATATTATATAAACTTTTTTATTTATTTGAAAGAAATTATTTTATAATTTTGCAAAAACAAAAAATGTATTAAAATAGCATACCTTTTAACTTTTACATTATTTTTTATAAAATATTTTTTATATTAAACAGTAGTTAGAGTAAGATTTTCAATTCTTCATAAACAAAAGTAAAATGTTTTCAAATAGAATAGAACGTTTATTTACTAAATACTTCAAGACCAAAACTAACCTCAACTTGAAGTGAGCAAGTGAATTTCTTGGTTCGTACCTTCATTGATGACCTTCGGATTGACTCGCTTCTGTACAATGCATCGAAACTCTGTATACGTGATATCGGATATCGATGCCCTATCATTTATGCTTTGAACTTTGACCTCCATTAATAAGAAGTCGAAGTATTGTAATGTAGTCCCTTGGAAATTTTTATTGAGATTTTGCATTTACTACTCATATTAATGTCAGTAAGTTTCAAGTAAGTTTTTATTCCATTCTTCTGATAATATTAGGACTATATTTTTACATTATTAAGCTCAAGTTTTGGTTGCTTGCGATTTGATAAACATAAAGTTCTACATATAAACTTGCCGTATGAATAAAAGATACAATTATCCGAAATACTTGAAAATGTGAACAATGTAAGTTCAATTACATTAGAAAAATGTATTAACTAATGGAGAAATAAAAAGCTCTCTTCTAAATAAGAGAAGTTAGTAAAAGCTTACAAGGAAAATAGCTGATGTAGCTCTTTTCTTTTCTGGAAATACTAATATGCATTACTATGAATATTGGTAAAGCTTACTGAAAAATGGAGTTTCTCTTCTCAAAGTCCTTTTTTACCTCAAGCGACTTTTAAAGGACGACTTCTCATATTTTAGCTCTTTCTAAATGTGTTACTTTATTTCATTTTGTTTTATTTTCCTGCTTTATTCGTTTTTTTTGCATTTTTAAGAGTATGATACATCAGTAAATTCAATATCTACTGAATTAAATTGTCACACAAGCCTCACGAAAACGTGCTTACATGCTTGCTTTTTCATTTCCTCTTTCACCATTAAGATCTCGCTTAAGACGTCAGCAATTGCGATCTACTCTAATAAATACATCACGTAAAAGCGTGAGAAGTCCAAAATGAAACTCTAACCTAATTTTATATACTTTTTATTTATTTAACTGATATAATTTTTATATTAGTTTTCATTTGTGACTGAAACGAGCCTATTGAAACTAAGCTAATGGAAAAAATAAACACGAAAAATTTAGCGAATTTTGAACGTATAAAATAATGATAAATCTTATATATTATAAGATACTTGAATTTATATTTTTTTAAATATTTTTTCTTAATTTTTTTTTTAATATAATAAGTGTTTTAATAATGACTTACTTTAGACTTTTTAAATATATAAGAAACCGTAATGAAGAAATAATTTTCCAATGATTTAAAAATAATTTACGATATGTTTTCAATAATTATAATACTACATATGTATAATAATAGATTAATACAGTTCTGAGTATACATTATTTATTTATTTACCACAAAATAGTGTTTTCATTAAAAGTAAATAAATTGCAATCTATATTTTGTCTATCAGGTCGACATGATATTTTACTATACAGAATTTATTAATTTATTTTTAGACTAAAAATTCACACTATAAATCCATTTTTTAAACAATGTAATAATATAAATAGATAATTTACACAGTATAAATATGAATTATATTTAAAGTATTTTTATCATTTTATCATATTTTAAATCATTTTATCCTAAGAATTTAACTTTAAAAAATCTTGAATAATTTTTTTAAAAGAATATAATATTTTTCATACAAATAAAATTTTGAGTTTTATAATTAAATAAAAAAACAAAATGCACTAAAAAATTTGTATGATTTTTATATGATTCATGTAATTAAGAATGAAAGAAAAAAGGGACGAGACTCAGAATGTAGGAGAGTATGAGAAAGAGAACGGTCATAAGGTCGTAGATATTGAAGTAGCAAGGCATGTCTGTAGCTCGTACATTTTCATTTAGATTTTCCCTCTCACATTCAGATAGATGTAAGCAGTAAAAGAGCAAAAGAGAAAACGAGAATAAAAAAGGAAGAAAAGAAGAATGGAAGAGAGAAATGTCGGACCAACACTAGAACAAGATCCAAAGTAGGATATTTATTTACATTCCAGCAATTAGTCGACCATTAGGCAAAAGCCTCCAGGGTAACTATTAGAGTTTTAGAAACAAGGAAAATGGAAAAACAAAAAACATAAAACTAAAGAGATAATTTAATAATAACTAAACAATCTTAACAATAATATCGAATAATTAAAACTTTGAAAATCATACAGCAACCCTCTTAAATCTTCAGCTGAGTGTCTCAGGAAGCTAAAAAAAACTTTAATGGACCTAGGCAAGGCATCTATAATGTATTTATAAAAAAATTTTTTTTTTATATATTCTTAGAATGTTCGCCCATCGATAAGCAAACGAAAAAGTCATATACTGTGCATAGACTTGATATAGTGGTAAGGGTTTGCTCACCGCACCATCTGAATTTTCGTCTTTTTAACCCCTGTTTGCATGCTTGTGCACGTATACATATATCTTTATATGTGCACACTATTAGAGTTCACATACGGAATCACATCATCTTGAGACTCATAATTTACCCGCGAATTTTTATTTTTTAATAAATAAAAGTTTTTCAATATGTACTATTCTATTTTCTGATGCAGGTTAGTTTTATTATTCTATTTAAATTGAATTAATTTTAATATTATAATTGCATATGATTGATGAATTACTTTATTTACATATCAATTGAATATAAAATATTAATTAAATTCATTATTTATCTCATCATTTCACAGCACAAATGCATTAGAATAATTGATTTAGAATTGTTGGCTTTTTTATATTTTCCATTTGAATTTCTGTTTTTATTCAACTGTATGATTAAACGTAAATAATTCTACTTAAAAGCGAAATAAAAACTCTACTATTACCATTTTATTTTTACCACTTGGAGTTCATAATAATACTTTTCTTTTCATTGGGACCTTTTCTTTAAATGAGGCTTTTCTTTGCAGTTTATCATTCCGTTGATAGAGTTTACTGGACCATCGTACCGTTTTATATTTCGCAGTTTTCTCACTATAATAGGTCTTTGCAAAAGTCGTTAGTATATAATTTTAGCACTGTGATAAACGTAATACAAATATTAATCTTATTTGTGATTAATTCTTGTAATTAAATCTAATTAATGATAAAATAGTTGTTGTTTTTCTACTTTATAAATGTCTTTCATTAAATTTTAAAAATAATAACATTGATAGAATAAAATTTTAAAAAGTAGTGAAATAATGATGGTATACTGAAGATATAAAGATTTAATAATTTTTCATAAAAATAGAAATAGGAAAAAATGTAACTTGAAAGCATAAAAACTAATAATAACTGAAATTTAGTACTTTGAAAGTTAATGTAAATATAAATTTAAAAATGCAAAGTTTTTCAACTTTTAAAATTCAATATAAGATCAAAATTGTGATTTAATATCGAGTACTACAAAGTTTTGCAATATGTACAAAACATATTCTGATAACTTAATTAACATCCATAAATACCAAAGTGACACAGAATATCGATAATTCATACCGCTAAACTTCTTATATAAAACATTAATTTTAAAGAATATTATAAATATGATAAAAAAAATCAGAGACAAAATTAAGTTCCAAAATTAAAAATATAAATCTATGAATTGAATATAATTTAATATAAAGAATATCGTTAGGTTATCAAAAATATGAATCTATTCTTATTTGATGGAACGCAAATATTTTAAACCATTGATTGATAATATTAATTTATTTATATTATTTGTGAAAGTGAAGAATAAATTATTTCCAATATATAAATTTGTTTAATTACGTATACAAACACACACATACATACCACATATATATATATATCTAAGTGTTTGAAAAATGATTTTTCTATTTAAAGTAAGAAATTTAAAAAAAAGATAAATGTTTTTATGTATAATATGAAATTTTATTGTACTTTCATAAGATATTTTGAGTTTTAAATGAACAAATATATGTTTATATAATGTTTAAAGTAACTATTTTAATATAGCTTATTAACTTATTTTAAAATTAATGTGAATTTTAAATGAATAGTTAGCTAACATAAATTTAATGTTTTATAAAGCATGTTAGCATATTTCTGACATTTTATATTTTTATAAGTAGAAAAGTTTAAGAAAAGATATAAATAAAATTTGAAAAAATAGCAATGGTAAATTATAAGGATAAATACAATGTTTATATTAAACAAATAATGAAATGATTAACAGAAGTTGAAATGACACTCTAATATTTGAACTTTTAACATATTTGATAAATCTATTACATTGTCAGTGATAAATAAATGTAGCAATATACATATCAAATAAAAAGAGTAACACTAATGCGAATCTGATAAGAATCTTGTAAAACGAATTACATTGCATGAATATCATTATAGATGTACGACAGCGATAAAATTTTATTGCGATTTTACTAACTAAATTATTGTTAACCATCGTTGTTATTGTTAACTTAATTGTACTTCTGCAGTAAATCAAATGTACAATTTCTCAAGTTTTAATTTGTGATAGTTTTTTCAATGAGTTTAAATGACTGAAGTTTAAATTTAATCAGTAAGATTGGTAGAGTTGGAGATAGGGAGAGGCAGAGTGAAAGTAAGACAAAGAGAGGGGAGGACGAAATGGTAGGAAAACCAGAGATGGAAAAAGAGAGAAACAAGGAACTTCTCGAATAAGTGCTTCACACACCTCGAATTCGGAACAAGCCACAAAGCAACAAAGATATGGATTCATTCAATTACGGTAGCGCATGTACGTCCTGGAATACAAAGGAGTTTTGTATTCGTATGTTGACACTTTCTCGCTTTCCATTTCGCTCTCTCGCTCGCTCTTCCTCCCTCCACCCCCGCTTTCAGCCATTTACTCCCATGGGTTTATACCACCTGGCGATGCCTGTTTCTACTCCTCAAACTTTGCAATACTCCTATCGCTATGCACTTCTGCTCTTGAGGGGTTATGGGACTAAATTTTTCATTCCTTTCATTCTTTCTCTACGTGCCTTTGTTTTCTAACCCCACTTCACATTTTATTGTTGTCACTACATATATATATATATACATATGTATACATACATATATACATACATGTATGTGAATGTTTCTTTCTCATGTATGAGGAATCGATGCAATGGTTCAATTGTTTTTACTTAAGAAAACTGAATTTTGGATAAAACAAAACTTGAAATTAATCAAAAATTCAACAATATAAATCAAATTCTTAGAGTAAATCTTCGAATTAAATATCACTGGTGTAAGCTATGAACTATTTAAATATATTGAAATATATTTATGCTAATTATTATATTAAGCTTACAATTATTACATATCGCATAAATTTTATATCAACTAAGATATGATTACAATTATATTTAATACATTAATAACGTTATATTAATTGGATTTGTATATTATATTTTTGTATATATTTTTTATTATTATATAATAATTCCTTTATTTTCTTTGTTATCGATCATTTAAAAAAATGTAAATAAGGTATTCTCTTAGTTCGTACACTAGTAATATTTTTCATTCATTTTTAACATTTATGTTAGTTCAGGAAACATTTAACATTATTCTATTAGCTTTATAACAATAAAAACATGTTTTTTAGTTTAATTGTGAATTATAAATAACTTAAATACCCATGAATCAAAAGTAAGGTTATATTGAACATTTTTAGTTGTGCTTATTGGAAATTAAATTTTTCATTATTCAATATCAAAAATTGCTAAATAAATTTCATTCCTGATCTTTTCATCCTGTCATTTTTTTCAATTTTTGCTTTTACCTTCGAGCAATTGTGATTTCTTTGCGATTATCCATGAGTAATGTCGAAATATCGAAAAAGTCTTTTCTCGTACCGGAAACATTGAGTCCGTGATGAAAGAAGAGGCTATGCCATAATAGAAAAGGACAATGGAAGCTTTTTGATATGCTCTCAGTTTATGTAAGAATGTAAGGGTCGATTTAGGCTTAAAAAAGAGAAACTTCTAGGATATTTTAAAGAAAAAAAAGCTGAGATACCGGAAAAGCAGTCCGCATCAATGTTAAAAAAGAAGCATAAACTATCAGTAAACATACCAACAGTCACTACTAAGCTAAACCTTCTGAACGTAAGGTATTTTCTACCAACCAATCCAACGATCCTTTCTTTTTGTTTATACCAAGGGGTGGATCACCCTTTCAGTACAGAATCGTGTCCAGCGTTGTAAAAATTTAAATTCGTTGCTTTTATTCTCACCCCTTATGGCCTTGTTCTGTCATCGTGGGTGCACAACTTACTCTTTTGAAGACAACTAGATAGGAAAAATTTATTCATTTTTCTTAAAATGTCTGGCTAGGAGCTTTTTTGATTACTACAAAGTTTCTTGCTTGTCACGAAACCAATCATTATTCGACACCTTCTGTCAATATTTATTTACAAATGAATAAATTCTAATAAATGAAATTAAATATATTTCTAACATGAAAAAATATTGCGTATCATATGATCAATCTTACATTATTAATCAACATAAATAAAATAATAGATTAATAATAAAATCAGATTGTATTTTTTTATTTATATCTGTTCAAACTTTTTATGTTTAACTAGATTAATTTATGTTAAGAATTATATTTAAAAAAATCATAATTTGCTATTTTAATTTTTCTATTATTTGGAAAATTGTATTTAATTGAATATTACTAACATATAATGTAATGTTAACACTTCATAACTCAAAAACGTTTAACCTATGCATCAATATTTTAGAATGATTGAAATCCCTATATTGACTACAAAACAGTTAAAGTAAGTCGTCGATTAGTCATAAATAATTCTTACCATTGAATTTTAGTATTATTGGAATATTCAATCTTGAAACTTATGCGAAACAAAGCATTATTGTAATTCTAAAAGCTAAGTGAACTTATTTATCATAACTTTCAAAGTTAAGTGAACTTACATTATACTTAATATAACATATATGTATGTTGGCAACTGCTACCTTTTGTCTTTAGTAAAATTTCATTTTAATTCATACATTTTCAAAATTATTATATTCCAATAATATATTTATTATAAAATTGAAGTGAATCAAATTTAAGAAGAAAAAAAAGAAGCTATTACTCACATTAATAATGTAAAATTCTAATAAAGTTTCAACCTTGGCTTCGATCAATAATATTTTAATATTTAAATATTGTGAATATAGTTACTGATTAAATTATCTATACTTCTTAAATATTCAATTATTCCATATCATAATGAAAATCTTTCAAAAAAGTTATGAAAAAAAAATAATAAAATCAAATAAAATTATAGAAAAATTTAATTTTTATTAATATTTTGTTGTAATGTACGTAATGAATAATACATTAAAGTATAAAAGAATATTAAGAAATAATGAAACTATTTTAACAGACAGATCAATTAATGTTTACAATTAATAAATGAAAAAAAATTTATATAGAATATTTATATAAAATAATCCGATCTAGTAAATTCATTACTATAAAAAAAAATACAGAATTAAGATACATACTTTGATAAGATAACAGTTATACTTTTAATGCATAACAGTTAATTAAACTTAGTATAACGACAGTAGCCATCAAAAATTATTCATAATAATATAAAACAAGATAAATTGAAATAAAATTATAAATTTTAAAATAAAATAAACGTAAAATAAGTATAGATATAACACAAGCAGATTGAATTCAATTATAGAAACATATATTTATTGAAAATATTCAATTTATATTATTATCCATTGGATATTATCACTCGAGTGGTTCCTTTACTTCATCTCTCTATTTATCTACTTTATTAACCTTTTCCGATTATTTTGATAATATCCTTTATTAATATCAGCAGACTTACTATCTTCTTGCATTCTATACAAATTTTGATCATATTATCCAGTTCAATTGGTTTCTCCAATATTATATATTTATGATAACTATTAGCAATTTTGATATTCTTGTAAGCTATATCTGAAATTCCATAGTCATTCATCTACATATTTTTTCCTCCATCCAGCATTTGACGCATTATTTATTATGTACTTCTGATTCTACATTTAATTTGAATTTTTTTTTATGATATACTCATACTTATATGTATATATATTAATTTTTTCTAAAGTAAACATTTAAAAAAAAGAAAATGCTAATTTACGTCAATAGTGCTTATGAAGATTAATTTTTATACTGAAAAATAAATAAAAATATAATAAATTAATTTAATAACTTTATATTGAATTAATTTATAATAATGTAATAATAAATAAAGTTTTTGGAATAAACTCAAATTAGATTATTTATTAATTTTATTTTTAATAATTACATAAAAATATCTACAAAATTTTCATTTAATAATAATAAACACACTTAAATTGTTTGATTTTAATCAGAAATTTAAAAAAATATTTATATATTTGCATGCATAGTTTCATATTCCCATGTGAATATAAACACATACGTAAACCAAAGAAGAAAAAAAATCAGTATGAAATTCTAATAATTGGTTAAACAGGTATTCAAAGAATAAAGTGTCAAAGCAATTAAATTTATATAAAAGCTCAAACAAAGAAGTAGTAACTGAAAATAATATTAAGAAAATAATGAGAAAATTCAAAGAAAAATAAACAAAAGGAATTTAAGATTAAGAAAGATAGAGAGAAGTACTGGAGGATGTGGGCAAATTTATTCGCATGCCAGCTCTTGTAATGGGAAACTCCTGTATAAACCAGTGATTATCTCATTCTATCTCTCATTCTCACTTTGTATACTGCTTCCCTTTCTTCTTAATATATCTTTCCTTATTCGTTTCTTTGTTTCTTTCTCACTTTATTTTTCTTTTCCAAATCTCTCTTGTGCTGATTCTTATTTAGTTTCACTGACTTATAGTTTATCCTTTTTTTTATTATTTTAATTTTCTAAAAATATAGTCAAAATGGTTGCGTAGTAGTATAAAAGGGATTGCATATTATTTTTAATTTATTTATAATTGGCTTTTAAATCATAAGAATCTACCAACTAATAATTTATTTGTTAACACATTATAAATATTATAATTTTTCTAATTGTGAATTGTAAAGCAGTAAATTTGCATTATAAAATTTGTTTATATAATTTGAATTTTTTAAAAATTATTATTAATAAAAAAAAATTAGTATTTATACTTTATGCAAATAAACGTAAAGTTCTTCCGATATAATTATAAACGTATTTGAAGCTATGTATCATTTTATGTAAATACGTTGAATTTAACGTAGACAACATCACTATTCTCAAATATTGAAATCTATTTATAATTTAATAACGAATATATATAAATAAATCAATTTTATTAGTGGCATATAAAATATTGATTAATATCATACTAAAATATATTAAATATAATATAAAGAGATGTTCATAATATAGGCAGTCCGGTTCAGCAACGAAAAAAGCCTTTTGAAATTCTATTGAATTTTGTTTAAAGTTTATTCAAAAAATTTTCAATTTATATTTATATTATCAAATAAAAAGATATAAACACATAAATAACTATGTTTGTGAAAATAGACAAACAGTAATGTCAATCGTTGAATGATGGCGGATTGTCACGGCCCAGAAGGAAGGACTAAACCGGAAATTAGCTATCAGCAACGTTAATATTAACGCATGAAGGATTCATGTATTCGTTTACATAGGCAACACATGAGAGTTGCAGCAGGAAAACAGCCTATGAAATCAATGCAGATTATTGTAATTGATTTCGTAAAGTATCGAATCTGGAAGCTGTCAAGAATCACATGTTCAAACTGAAATTAACAGTTACAAAAATACAAAGATATAAATATTAATGTACGATTTTGAATTAATAAATAAACAGGATTTCTATTGATGTTTATTAATTTTTTAATGAAGGAAACTTTAATCAGTTAGTACTAAAAATTATATCACTAAAATAACAAAAATTTAATATTACTTATGAAAAATATTACAATTATTGTAATTTCGATTTATCAAATGTACATTAAAACTTGTTCAAATATAGACAATACGTGCAATTTATAGGTCAAAAAACATTCTCTATTTTATCTCGAAATTGTTAGGTACAATAATTATATAAATCATAGTGACAACAATATGTATCTTATTTTATTTTTTTACAGTTGTTATGAGAAATAATTCAATTCTTGTAATAATTGGCAAACTTTTTTTATTTTATTCATTTATATTCTGTTTATCTTATTTATCTTTTAGCTTTCATCGCGTGAAGTTACAAATTATCACAACAAAGGATATTTTTGATTTTCGCAGGTAACATGAATATAACTGATTGCAATGTTTGACGTAATATTTTATTGTGCAAATTGTTAGAATTTCATGTTTTCATTGTAAAAATGTGCTTTAAATTTCATTTTTCCACAAAAAATTGTATAAAAAATACGAATCTTTGTTTTTTCAAGTTGTTGCATAATTTTATGGCCATTATTAACATAAGGTTTTTTAAAAAAAGTAATAAATATTCAATTATCAATACTATTTATTTTGTATTATAATATACATACGAAACTTTACTGATAATTTGCCACAAAATTCTTAGAAATTTTTTAAATAACTATAGATTTTTGTTTTCTCTTTAGTTACATTAAAAACTATGCATTCAAATTGACTTATTTAGTATAAAATCTTTTAGTTAATAAAGCAATGAATTATTTTTGTACATAATTAAATTTTAATAATGATTGAAAAATAGAATACAGACAATTAAATATGCAATTTTATCTTTCAAAATAGTATATTAATTTAGACTAATTATTAATTTATAGAATACAGTTTAACAAAAACAAAAAATAACAGAAATATTAGCAAACACATAATTATAGAATATAGTAGAAAATAAAGCTATACTTGATAAGAAATAATAAAAAATTGGTACTCGTTAAAGATATTTGTAAAAATATGTTTTAATAGACGTACATGGTTCAATCGAAAATGTTTATAAAAACATTAATTACTGCCAACTATATATGATATATAATAATTTAAAAAAATAATGTTAATACGTAATTTATGGATAATACAATAAATTAATTTTTAAATACGATTTTTTAGAATATTATGCTTGAGCTAAAATGAAATAACTTCTAAGGTTCTGAAAAATGATGAAGTAAAAACATTATTTTTTTAATTTTATTAGTTAAAAAATTTTGATAATCAGCTAGAGATAATGCATTTCTAATTATAAAGATCCTTTTAAACTTTCAACTAGGTTAATTAAAATTGAGATATGGATCTACTCAGCTAAAAAGAAGCGATTTTGAGAAAAACACGTTTAAACTTTTAAATGTTCAATTTTGAACTTGTACTTACAAAAACTTCTTTTTATCTTCATATTTAAAAAATTTTTATTTTTAATGTTCTTTTATATATTTAAAAAATATTTTTTTAGATTTAAAACAAGAGGAATATAAGAAACTCCTGCAGTTTTGTAATTATAAGGAAAAATTTTTCAAATGCCAATAAAATAAACTTTTGATATGCTCGCATAATTATTTTTAAGAATTTTTAAAATAAGGCATGTACTGTTTATTTGAAATTTATTTAATTTTTCTTCAAATGATTCAATCAATTTATAATTACTTTTATATATTTATCAGTTTTTTTTTTTATCAAATTTTCTTTACGATCATCTAAATTATCTATGAAGTAGATATAATTTTAATAAATAATTTGCTTAAAATAAAATTAATTTTTATCGGTTCAATAAATTAAGAAATTCCAATATAAATAAATTGAATTTAACAAATAAGAAAGTTTTAATTTATATTTAAATAAAATATTTGAGATATTAAGTAAATTATTCTGTAATACTTAAAATGTAACTGATTTTACTTGTGTGAGTTAAAGAAGCTATTTTGCAGTTTACATATTATTACAGACTTTTGTATCTACAGCTACATAAATAGTAAATTGGAGGTTTAGTTTTGATGGTTGATTGAGTATTGATTTTGATTATTCTTCATGATTTTCATTATTCTCATTATCAACTCAATAAATTTTATCTTGAACTTTACTATAATCAATATAATATTATAAACATGGTTTAATTATATTGTTCTTGCAGATGGCACCGATAGAATAAGTTCGTGATTTATGCTATGAAAATGATTTTCTGATCCATGTTAGATTCGAAGCAAGAAAATTGTTTTCAAAGTAGAAAGGAATAACTTTATTTTAGGAGGTTACCGAGCAGTTTATATCTGCCTAACAAATTTTTATGCATGTATGTTTCAAGGCCTTACTTGGGGACCGAGGGGCACGTAAAAATGTTGCCCGATAGCGTTTTTGAAAGTTCAATTTATTTTATTTTTAAGTAAATATGAGAAAGATAATATTATACAGAACAAATAAACGATTTATAAACAAGCCTTTATGTTTTCATTCATAAAATTTCCTTTCAATGCTCAATACTTTTTTTACTGTTATTTTTATAAAATAAATAATGTTAATTATTTTCGTATATAATCATATTATGCCATTATTATTACAAAATTACATTATCTTTTATTATTTAAACTTTCATATATTTTATTCAACATTTATATTTATTTATAGAGTATAATTTTTCAAACTTAAAAACTGAAACATATTTTTCTCGTTTGCGTAATGTATAAAAGTATTAATGATATTCATAATGCATCGATTCAATATTTTATTACATGGAATTTAAAATAAAGTAAGCATGAAAATTTCTTACTGGTATAAATTTAACGTTTTATAAAAGTAAAATTATAATTACATTAATAATTCTGAATATAAACTTAATATAAAAGAATCATAATGTAAATCAAATAAATAAACTAATTTCGTAATATTGATGAATTCATTTAACAATAGTTTTAATATTTTTTTAATCTATCTAAACATAATTTTTTTTTCAAATAGTGATATTTTTTTTTCTTTGATTGAAAAATACTCATATAAAAGATAATTATATTTTTGAAATTATTTATAAAATTATTTTAAAAAAATAATTATAATATTCATATAATGAATATAATAATATTGAAATAAATGGGATATTAGAATTAATAATAGATCATAAATTTTATTTAATTTTTTTAAAAATTTGTAATAATTATTGCTTTTTTATTCATATATTTATTTACTAAAAATATTAAATAATGCTTCTATTTATATATTCAATAATAATTATAACATTAAAAATAATATTAATATTTTTATTTTAAATTCATTTTATAATTATTTTTATATCAAATGATTAATTATAATTAGATGTCATTTCGTATAATTATCTATAATTAAAATTATGTGTATTTGAAAAACAGAAGATTGATGGATGAGAATGGCAAACAGATAAAATATCATCTACACATATTTTTTATAGTTAAATACATCATAAAATTTAATACATTAAAAATTTATGTACTAAGAATGGAATGTGAGAGTTGTATTTTCTGGATTTTCTTTTATGATGTTAAATACTTTCATATTATTTTTCTTCCATTGAATTACTTTAGTGCTTTTTATTGTTGCAAAATATTTTAAAAAATTATTGCGTTGGTAGTGCAAATGTTATAAAACCTCAATAAAAGCTTACACTATACTATAAAGACAAATATTATTACAATTCATAGTTAAAATTTTTTTTTAATCCTTGGTGGCTTTCATCTTTATTTATTATAGAATCTATTTCTTCAATTTTTGTTAAAAAATGTTTGTTAAACAATATTCTGTTGCCAATGATATATGTGTACGTAATTACAATGATAAAATCTTGTATAAACGTTGAATTTTTTATATCAGAGTATTACAAAGATTGTTATTTGCATATCAATTGTATCAGACTACTTGTAATAGAATATTTTATAAAAATCTGGGATATATTATTCTTTTAATAGCCATATGATTTAAATAAAATATTTTATATTTGTCTAAACTTGTTTTGTGATATTTTCTCTAATATTTTATAATATATTATAATTTCACAGTACATAAAAACTCTTCTCAAAATTTAATTTTTAAAGTTTAGTGATAAATATAATATAAGATAATAATAATATTGATAAAAAAATACAAAATAAAGTTAATAATAATATAACTCATAAAGAAACAAAAATATGTAAAAGAACAAGTTTATCAGTCAGTAGCAACTGTGTTATATTGGTAAAATTTTATTGATGACTACCTGAATGTGCGGTGGCAATATATTTCAAAAAGACATATAAATGTTAAACTCGTTCCAGGAAAAACTAATTATACATTAGTAACATTAAAAATATATGCTTTTATCTTATGAGTTTCTATTGAAGTCACTATTTTACAATAATGCCTGTTCTTAGTATCGTATCAAAATTAGTTTTTAGAAATTTAGACAAACAATATATCAAGACATACATGATAATCTTCAGAGAAAAAACTTAAATATTTTTTTGATAAAACAATTTTTAGTATATTTGAACTATAATTAATACATTTATATTTGAATATAATTAATACAACAGATCGACTAGTAACTGAAATTTCAATAAGAAATAAATTTGAGCTCATTAATCGCATAAATAGATTAATAATTACTCTTGCAATTTGTTTACTTAAGATAAGTAGATTTCTGTTATAAATTAGCTGTTTCTTTCAACCAACTGTGATTAATCTTCGGAAAAATCAAATCTGGCAATCATTTAATATTTGAAATATTGAAATACCAATTTATCTTCCATAAAATCCAGTAAAAGACCACATTTTTTAGTTGAAATTTTACTTCAGAATATTTACATTAAAATACTATTTATTACAGTATATTTTTCAATTTGAAAATTCAGCAGAAAGAAAAAAATTATAATTTTATATTTGTTCAAAAACTATATTTCTACAGTTATATTTCTTTTATCTATACCATAAATTTTTCTATAACATTTATAATATATAATTTAAAAGAATTATAATTTTAAATCTGTATTAATAAAAATTTTTACTATTTCTCTCTGTCAATTACAATAATAAACAGTTTAAATTAGCAATACATTGAAAAAATTGATTCCATTTATTTTAAAAAATATCTTTTTCATATATTTATTTTTATTTCATTTTTCTATATCAAATTATGAAATAGTTTAAAAACTCTTTCGTAGATAAGAATAATAATAAAAATTAAAATTTAATAGACTAAATAAAAGAACCAGATGTAATAAATAAATTTTTTATAAATTTTATCTTTCGTAGATCGTCTTAAAATTATACTGAATAAAAAATATAGTAAGTTGTATTAAGTAGTTGTACAGCAATAATCAGTATAACCATGTACAATGTAACTCGCTGTTACTAATTAAGAGCTATAATTTGGAATGGTTTCGTGGGTTGCGTCATAAAAAGTAATTTCTCCACCGGGTCAGAATATGGGGCAAGAATATTTTAGTGGAAACTTTGAGAAAAAAATAAAAAAGTAAATAGAAAAGTTATAGTTCGTATTCGGTAGTTACCTGGTGGCTAGAATCTGCACAGCAGATTTTTGCAGATCTTATTTTATGAATCTACCTGGGAATAATCGGAACAAGACTGTGTAGACCGATAATGAATTTTGGACTACTGTGTTTGGCTTCGTTCTAGAGTAAGTAGAGAGATAATTTGTAAAAGAAATAAATAATTTAAAAATAAGAAGCAATGTATTTAATTTATTAGTCTTCTATAAATATTAAATACCTGCAGTATTAGTTTTTTATATTATTTAATATTTAAATTATATTAATTAATAATATTAATTTTTTAAGGAGCTTAAAAATTTGTAAATTAATAAAAGTTCATAAAATAACTAATATTATTATTTTGAAACTATGACTACGAATAAATTTATTTTTAAAAAAAATATTTTAGTATAACAACCTTGAAATTCATCAAATTATTTGCTATTGATTATCTTAAAAAGACAGAAAAAAGAACAATTATAAAATAAAAAGAGAACCTATCTTGTGTTATAATTAGTACATTATATTCTAACGAATTACTGGCAAAATCGATTAAATTATAATTTTATAGTAATAATGATTTATGATTCGTTGGAGTTGAGAGTCAAAGATAATTCAGTGCAAAAATTCGGAGGAGCTAAAAAGCCCCTCATTACTTTTTCTCGCCCTTTTATCATCGTGAATATCTAACCCCTCTATTCTCCACCCCACAAGTTCTCTTATAATATTCAAATTTTAACAATCGGATTCTCAATTTTCCACACCGTCTTCGATCGCTTAACCGATATTGTTTAAATAATATCTATCGATTTTTGCAAATATATACTTTTAATCTTCATCATTTTTTAAAAGTGTGATCCAACTTTTCTTGCAATAAATATCATTTATTTTTGTAAGAGAAAAAATGCTTAGTAAACTAAATGAAGAAATAAGCTGTTAAAGTTCAAAAATTTTAGTTAATATTCTGTCGCACTTGAATTTCATTAAATAAGTTCTATGTCATCTAATTTTTAATTTCTCTTTCATCATCAACTGAGATTTTAACATGAAAAGATGAAACCGTGTTGTTTACATTTTCTTTATTAGTTTTAATAAAGAGTTCTAAAATTTCTGCTCTTTTTACACGTATTTTTTTGTAAGTTTTGAATGTAGCAACTTATAAAACTTCATTAAACGTAGATCATAAAGACTACGAATCAAAATTTCATCATATACTATGCATATCGTTTGAAACTATATTTATACAGAGATAGTAGTTTTTTCATTTCATTTATCTCTCATATATGATTATATACATACTTCTAAAGTAGAGGAATATAGTGCGAAGAGAACTCTTAGTGAATAGCCAAAAAGAAAGAAGAAAAAGAAAATAAAGAAATGCAAAGTACAACATTAATGAATGAAAAAAAGAGATAACGCTTGAAAATGATAATACATTAAAAAAAAATAAAAAAGATATATTATTTGACCAAACAATTTTGCATATTTCAAAAAAAGACATATGAAAGTATAAAATTTGGCTAAAGTTTGTAAGTTTTTTAATAAAAATAACTACATTAAAACAACTGTACAATCTGTAACAGATCGAGAGCAAAAGGGTAAATGAGTACTAGAGCATAAAAAATTAAAAAAAATTCATAAAAATTCAGCATCTCATACATGTAAAGTTAGTTTCTTTACTTTATTCTACGATATATAATAGTTTTTGAATTTTCTTACAAATTTCTATAGTTAAATTTCCACAACAACTGCGCTTTGGCTAAACACTTGCAGATCTATTCAGAATCTTGTACGGGAAAGTCAGGAAAATGAAGAACTAAATAGTTATTACATTTGTTTGAGCAACTGGTGGTGTGGGTTGAGTATCGGATACTTGTGTGTTGTTTCTTATCGGTCCGAAAGTTGTAGTTGAGAAACTTGGAGATGTCCACACGTTTTGTCCAGATTCGTGTGGACACTTTACCAACATTATTACTTGAAGCTGTAGTTCCTAGTTTTCTTAAACGAGTTTATTATACACACATCAAACTTTATGTTGTGATAACATTAATAAATAATGAATAATAAATGAATTTAATAATTTAGACCAATGGTAAAATCACTTTGATTTTATTTTTATTTTCATTCATACATAAAATAGTTTCTATGAGTTATGTTTATTAATTTAGAACTTAATTAAATTATAGTATTTTATAATTTAATAAAAATTAGTAATTTATATAATATTCTATTTTTTTTCAATTTAGTTTTCAGAATTATTTGTTGCAAGAATTATGAACTTGTCCCAAAATGTAAATTTCCAAAAAAATTGTAATATATTAAATGTAGACTAAGATTTATATTATTGAATAAACAGAAAATGAGTTTAAAAACTAGTTAAATAATTTACGTAAGTATTTACTATAAACGGAAAATATTCTTGAATAATTTACAATTTTCGAGATAATAAATTCAGATTGATAATTAATTATCCAATTAAAAAAATCACATAATTAAAAATGAGACAATTAAATATTGAACATTTTTAATCAAAGTTTACATAAGAATTATTTCAATATTTATTGTATTTTTCCGTCGTGTAAGTTAGATATTCGGTGAATTTCCTAAAATTATGAAAGTTTCTATCATAAGTATATTTACAATTCTAAACACGTAGAGTTTTACTAGAATCATATTTTTTATTTTACATCTAATTTCGTAAAATTATTAAAAGAAATTTATATACGATCAGGAAAGTTAACAAAATATGATGTTGCATACCAGTATTTAATATCACGTATATTGAAATTACATTAATATTTCCAAATTATTACTTGTCAAATTTATTTCTATACTTAGGTTAGTTTATTTATTTTAACAAAATATTCATTATTATTTTATATAAATATTCTTTATGTTTTAACATTTTTATTTTTTAATAAAATATTACAGTGGGAATTGACTAGAATTAAAAAAATATGCTTAAAATTCATGTTACATTATTTTAAAACCAGTTTAAAAAGAAAAATCTCCATAAAAGTATCAAACTTATAAGCGAAAGATTTTAATTTTATTTAAAGCTTAATTTTATTACCATTGATTTTAACTCTTCACTAAAAATGACAGGTACTACTAAAATCAAAATTCTGAAATATTAATAACATGATCTTTGTATTACTTCTGAATATGCGATGCTTGTCTCTATTAAATTAGGTTTGACATTATAATAATTGTGTACGAATCACTTCAATGTACACAAATAGAAGTTTTATAAATATAATAACAGAAACGATATTTCAATTACATAAAGTGCTACTTAATTTCTCATAATCGTCATTGTATTTCCATGTTAATGTGTTAATAAGAAATTTTATAAAATAATGTATAAAAATTGAAAACAATATTATAAAACGTATTACAAAAGTATTTCATTAACAACCACAGATATTAATATCATTTTTTCATGTGGCAGTACGTCACCGAAGGAGGAACTTTTAACACTTCCATATATTTCTGCTTTTCAATGTAATATCTTTTTAGTAACAATAATTCTTTAATTTTCTATTAAAAATTTATATTTTTGCTGTATAAAACATTTATTATCTTTATATATAAAGATACAAGTAAAATTATTACGTATTAAATTTTTTAACTAGTATTATGTTAGATAGATTCCATATAATGTTTCCCTACTGATTGATATTAATCAATAATAAAGAAGAACAGTAATCAGTAAAAGTACTATACCATGTTACATATTGTAATACCCAAACATAATTCTTGAGTGAAAGTGCAGAGATTGCGATTAGACAATAATATTTATTGAACAAGCATAACCATAGAAATACCTAAGTGCACTGCAAGTCGTAACAGTTATTTCTGTTATCCCCTTCCACTAGATAATCCTAAAGGTTGACCCTTTAACTACCTAACATCTGTAAACTTAGTTCTGAAAATTTGGTGGTTACCTTTGACCTCAGCTACATTCCTGATTAACTCATAAGAGTATTGGCATGCCCAAAGTAGACAAAGCGATCCGGATGAAGGATACTATCAATAGCTTTTCCTTTAGTTTTTTTCCTTTCCAGCATTCCATACTTTCTCTTCCCGAGTGACAGTAATTTTCTCTAACCTATCTCTTTCACTCTTCCTTTTGCTCATTTTTCCTCTCTCAGTTATCCTATTATATCTGAACCTTTTGTGTGCTGTGGCGGTCTAACGATGCCACAATAACTATATACATAAAAATGTTTAGAATATCAATTTTTACTATTTTTAAATATAATAAGAAATCTGATAAGATTTTGTATTAAAATAATATAAAAAAATTCATAACATTTCATTAGATAATACAATTTTATAAATAAATAATCTAATACATACTTTTTAAAATAATTTAAAGAATTTTTTTACATAACAAATATTATTAGTTCTTAAAATTTCATAAATAAAATCATTATACATTATAATATAATATTTAAAAATTAAAATATATTGACAATGGAAATTATCATAAGAATTATAAAAACAACAACAATTACAATATTAAAAATAACTACACGTTAAGTAATATTGATAGAATCAATGTAACACTCATATTTTCTCAAATACTTTTACATAACATTAATAAAATTACCTAAAATGTGATGATATATTACACAAAATCTGAGAGGGAACAAATAATGTTTATGATGATCCATTCACTTGATTGATTAACGCGCTAAACACTCGCATTGCGAGGAAAACGATATATCCTTCATGATTTGCTAAAAAATATGAGGGACATAAGCACGCATAAAATAAACTTGGATCGTAGAAAAGAACCTCTTTTTGGATTAACTTCATTTTTCGGCCGTAGAAAAAAACGGCCAAACTCTAAATTTTGATGTCATATAGGGTGTGATGCCGAAAATGGTACACACACAATCACGCCCGTATGGGAGAAAAAAAAGTTGATGGCATAACAAATATGATCAACCTTTAGTCATAAAATGAGAGGTACTCTTTATTCATTCTATTGGTTTTATCATCAATCTCTGTAATACTCGCACCACCCTTTCAATCTATTATTTTGCAGGATAATAGAGGCTTATAATGCAAATGGAATCAAATATATATATATATTTGATATATATAGATTATCTGCATCTGGATGTTTGAAAATATGTTTCTAGTGAATGATAAAAGACGTATCGGCTACTAGAGAAAAGAGTATTTTCTGAACACAAACTTTTTTCTATAAATTATAGCTAATATTTATGAAATTTCAATTCCATAAATTGAAATGATTTACTAAACATATCAATAAATCTAGTTCTGAACAAATTGGACTGATCACTTAAATATGCCTATAAATGAAAAATTGTGGGGATAGTTGAGATTCTAAATTTGAATGAAAAAAATCTTTAAAATGCAGAAATAGTTAGCCATTAAATATGTATTAAATTATAAATTAAAATTAATAGATTATAAAATTTAAATGAGTGATAAAACGTAAAACGATTACCAGTATTGCGAGATTTAATATTTAATGTGCAAATGATTGAAAAGTACCGGGCAATATTGTAAAATAATATTTTGTTAATGAACTTAATTTTCATATTTGATAAATAGCTTTTTAATGCTCGTCTAAAAAATCAATCAATTTTTTAGCAGGAGAAAAATTGAATTCCTCACATGCTACTTTATAGAGGAATGGATTTAAAAAGTAATCATATAAAATTGACACAAGTAGCGCTTTATTAATAATCCATCTCGACATATTGTATAATAATAGCTCGTTATAAATGCATACAAAATTATTGTGCTATAATAATTAAAATTAGATCGTTCCGGCGGTATTTGAATGTGGGAAGCCAAGCAGAATACGTTCTCGCTATCGAATTATTTATCGGATCGAAGCGATTTATCATAACTCGAATTGGCTACACCTGATAATTCGTCAGTACATTATTTGGAATAATTTGAAATAACATTGGTATGGAGGGAATGCAGGTAACATGGAAAGACGTGGGGGAATGTGTACTCGAGCATACAGATTTGCATCGCAGGGGCGGCAAAGCTCGAGTGCTAAAACGACTTGGCAAATATACACTATAAACAACATAAGTGTGCACGAGACCAGTCATAGATATGCAACTACAATTTCTAAAGGCGTTTATTGTGACTCTAATTTGTCATAAATATTTATGTGCGGTCACTATATCACGCACTATCAACCTCCTCCCTGACCCCGACCCAACCCTTCACCCTTGAGTTGTATCGCTACGCAGTGTCTTGCGTCCGTTAAATTATATTTCTAATATCTTTTATGTCAAGCCCAAGTATGCATGTAATTGAATATTATTATAGGCTTTCTATTCTCCTGAAATTGTGTATTATGCGTAGGAATTAATTTGAAGCACCACAACGTTCATTTGTTTCTTTTGCTTTTTTGTTCTCGTCATTTCCAGTAGAATATTTTTAAAATTTATAAATATATGAATTTTTTATTTTAATGCAGAATATTTCATAAAGACGAAAAACGTCAATAAAAATTTATGCATATGAAAAGTTAATAGATGTATATTATATACAAATGGGTATATACATGTATGATGAATAAAGAGATACACATGGTAAATAATCAAGTGTAGATAAGATAAAAACAGATATGTGTGATAAACATAAAATTAAATTTGGTATACAATTAGACAGACACAGCAGAAAATATATATACGAAATATAAACAGATATTTTTTATACTGGCACATATACATTCATTGAACAAATATTTTGCACATTTAATTCATAATAGTATTATTATTGTATTATCATTAATTGTACGAAAATAATTTCAAGTATGTGAACAACATTTTTTTAAGTAACATATTTAATAGTAATACAATAAAAACAAGAATGTGTAATTCAACTATGTAAACATTATATAATAAATTATACTAAAATACATTCCAGAGATTTATATTTGATTATATAAAAATATTTTATTATAACGTTGAATTACTATTATTACTATTTTACTTATTATTATAAAATTATTCTGCAGTAATTACATTAATAAAACAGCTTAAAATTTATAAAAAATTCAAAATTTTATACTTTACTTTCAAACGGAATAGCGTGGCAAAACATAATCCTATTAAAAATATGATCCATACCAGAATTCATTTGCGCTTACAAAAGATTTTTTTTGTAATTTCTCAATTAAAAAGTAGATTTATAAAATACGTGCATCGAACAATAATACATTTTATTAAAAAAGAAAAAAGTTAAGTAGACTGAATTTTGCTACAAAAGGAGAATGAGTGGGAAAAATAAAAAATAAAATAAAATAAAGCGGCATCCATCTCTCGGGAAAAATCTCGGAGCAAATAACCCCGACAGCGTCACTCCAACAGTGACTTTCACCTTCTTATTCTTATGTCGATAATGAAAGCATTATTATTCCCACTTTCGAGGTTAGTTTTCCGTTTTCTATCATGGAAATCTTATTTTACGCGATCTCGGACAACCGTAATCAAATTTTCGGAATTAACCTTTACGGCGTGCAAGTGAACCCGAGATGATGGATGAGGATGGATTTCAACGTCTCTTTTCTATCAGCCGACCTCTTCTCTTTTTTATTTTTTATTTTTTATTTCCCTCTATTTTTTGTGCAACTACTCACGCGGGAAATCGGTGGTGTATGCCTATGGGGAATATTCGTCGATCCATCGAACCAAACCCTTGTCAGTACCTGAAGTTGGTACCTGAAATATGTGGCATTACTTTCAAACTCTTTTCTCCTAAAGTTGTACACATGACTGAGATTTCTGCACGTGTAACAAATATTTCCTATTATATTTTCATTTCATATAGATGAAAGTATTCAATTATTGATTAGCCGCTAGGTTAAGTTTAGTTTTCACATTTGAAGAATAAATTATTAAACACATTTCCAATTGCCAAGATCTAAAAATTTTTAGGATGAAGCAATTTATTTTTTCGACAAAATTTTTTGTTTTAAACTAAATTGGCAACTATATTTGTAAGTTTTAATTATATATTCCTAAAGAAAATATATAATAAAATATAATTCCATTCTAGTATAAATGAAATCCTATATTTTAAATTAAATAACTTTTTTAATTATAATTATTTGTTTCATACTTACTTTTTAGCATTAACAGCAATCAACCATTTCTGTTTTATTCAAAAGTTAAATTACGTATTGACTACAAGAAAGATATTACACTAGAAATTCCTATTACATTATTAAAGTTTCAAAATTACAAAAAGGGTTTCATTATTATTATACATGTAAGCAATAATTTTTACTTATAGTTTGAACATTGACTTTAACATGAGAATAACTTTAAAGAAAAACTTATGATTATTAGCCATTCATTGCAATCGAGAACCGACACTGAAAAAGAAATTCATGAATTCGATTTCCGATTCTTTTATCAAATATTCTTCTATTTTAATATTGATTCATTATTAATACAATCCATTACTCGTAATGAATTATTGAATTGGAACTATATGAAATAGAAAACGTTACCCAGACAAGGCTAATAGAAAAATTGACACTCGGTCCTTCGAGGATAGATTAAATTTACATTTTTAATAAGTATCAGTATAATTAAGGCATTCTCATGTATTCAAACATATATTTATAAGTATTATATAATTAATACTAATAAACATCATATGTTGAATACAGGATTAAAATAAAATTTTATTTTTGTTTCTTTAAAAAAAATAAAAAAAAAAATAATAATTTTCTAGATCTACTAAATGAAACAAAGAGATTTATATGATATATTGAAAGCCAATAACTGTAAAGTAAATTATATCATTTAGATTCGATTATTAAAGAATGATTAACATAAAATGCATAAAAATTTATGGTTCTCTAAAAATTATATTACTTTTCCCATGAAAAATCTTAAATTCTAAACACAATAATCCAAAGTAAATTATATATTTCTTTGAGTTTATACCGATTTCTGTGAATCTATTTTTAACAAAAAATAAAAATTATTAATTGATATTAATAAAATATAAAAATCTTGAAGATTAATATAGCCATTACATACTGAATTATATTATCATTATATATTAAATTAAATTCTAATAACAAATACATATATAATTTATACAAGCTTATAATACAAAAATAATTATTTTTATTTTTGAAATTTGTCATTAATAAATTCTATGATACCATTACCATTATTTTTGAATGTTAATTGTGTGCGAAGGGAAGGTTTTAGTAATGAAGATTGAAGAAGTGAATATTATCTATTTTAACAAAAATAATTATTGGTTTTTTATTATTGTATCTAAACAATATTTATAATTCAAATAAAATATTAAATAATATTTAAATAAATAAAATTCCATTATTACCCTAATAAAATATTAAAGATTTAATGAAATATTATATAGTAGTATAATTACTGTTATGTCGGACATTGGAGGAAACATTAATGGGAAGTGTACGAAAGAAAATTCTTGAAGTATTAAAATTTCTTCACATTTAAATTAATGTATAACATAATTTTATCTCCTTGACGAATTAAAAACTTTTTTTTAATAAAAAATTTACAGTAATTAATGATACACTCGAGGTTTTTGTATATTCTTAATAATGTATTAAAATTATTGTTGTATTTTCCAATCAAAATAATAAAAATAGTTCTTAATATATGACATTGATAAATGTATTCATAAAATATAAATTATGCATTACAATATTTGTAAATTATCTTAAATACTCAATTAACATGTTGCATTTAACAGTTTTTTTTTTTGAAAAGTAGCAAATGTAAAATTAAATTTGTATTATATGGAAAAACGGTCGATAAAATTTTTCTGCTTACTTGAAAATATTGTTTCTGATTTAAAAAGAATTTCTCTTTTCTATGTATGTTGTTGCGAGAAAGAGAGAGAGAGAGAGAGAGAGAGAGAGAGAGAGAGACGGAGAAAGAGAAAGAGACAGACAGACAGAGACTGATAGAGCGAATGTTCTATTTTAACGGGACGAATTTGTCTCGACTCTCTTGGCTCTGTAATTCGAGAAAATTCCTCCAAAGACAAATGACCTTTTGCACCCCCACATTGTCCATCGCTATGTATCAGTATACTTTTATAATCGCGAAAGGATCCTTTTTTTTATTATTTTTCTCATACTCTCTTTCTTCTGTCCATCCAAATGCACAAAGGGGTACAGGGAGAAAGTAAGAGATGAGATAAAAAAGCATTGGCTATTGGCTCACATGGATGTTTTTCAATTTATGTTAAGAGGCCAAAGGGTCCAAAAGCTGTGGTGGTGCGATTGGCCGATGATGGTACACCCACACAACAGAGGAAAAAGTACTCGCTGGTCAAGAATTCGCCCCTTAAAGTTGCCGTGCCATTGACAGGCTAATAAAATATGCTGAGCTCGCACCATATTTTGCGGACGATTACTTGCAAAACTCACGCGAATATATCGATTCAGCCCTTCCTCCTTCACATTTCATCTTCCAACCGCCTCTCTCTTTCTCTCTCTCTCTCTCAGTTTCTCACCCTCTCTTAGATATTCATTTTAAGGTTGGCTCTATACATCTCTGTCCTTGCTGGACTTCTAAGCCCTCTCTCTCTCTCTCTCTCTCTCTCTCTCTTTCTCTTTCACTACGTGCACGCCACGTAATCAGATTAAGCAGGAGCAATGGGAACGATGGCGTTGGCTGTGCTCGTGGGTGAACCAACGAAGGGTTAATGTGGCAGGTGGCCTAGGGACTTCGTGTAACGCGTCCGCGGTTACTTCTACACATGCATGTGTATTTACGTACGTAGGTAGTTTTACAGTCATATACATGTGTTGTGGTCGACTACCGGGCAGTCAAGTTGGCACTACAAAATTTTAGTGAATTTTCAACAACCACCTAAATTCTAATGCGGCCGCATCGATTGTCTAAGTGCTTAATTCCTTTTCTTCAATGCTTAATTTTGTATTCTATTTAAACATTCAACTGGTTCTTATGTAAATGATAATTACTTTATTAAAATTTAATAAAAATATTTTTATAAAAATTTCGAATTTTTCAGAATTAACAATTTGAAAACATTATTCAAAATTTGATAGATTATCATATAAAAAATTAATGTAAAATAACATAAATTAATTAAAATAATTGATAATATAATTGATATTATTTATCTCGGAAGCAATAAAATAATACATAAAAACTTTTTTGAGTAAAAATATAAACAATCCATTAGTAGTTACTTTAATTCAATGTTGGTCATATGTTACAAAATTATATATCTTAGTAATTTAATGCTATGTACATTAATATATGAGTTTTAAAATACTACTCAAAGCTATTGGATATGATAAAATAGGTATTACTATTTTTTTCATATTATTAAATATAATTCCTATAATTATAAATAAAAAGTATCTTAGATGAAACACAGAAAAAATTTGAATTATTTTATTACCGATTATAAAAACGTATAAAAAAAGTATATATATGATTAATAATATATGATAATATAAAATTTAAATAAAATTGTAACTGAATATATGAATAAATAAATGTTGGTAAATACATTATTCAAACGCTGTATTGAAGGTTTGTAAGCCACTTTCAAATCCTAAAAATCTTAGATGTTACTTTAGATTCTTATAATTTATGCGAAACCTATATATATATATATATATATATATATATTTTATTATAAATTATCATATTTTTATACTTTATTAATATTTATTTATAATTATTTTTTTAATCTATTTTTATGATTTTATTCATAATTTTATTTTAATTCTTTAATCTGGAAGAAATTCTAAAAATATATATTGCCTAACTAATAATGCACTAAAAACCTAAATATTATAAGATTATATCATTTTAATACATGATTCTATATTATTTAGTAAATAATAATATTTTCTGCCCACAAAATAACTAATTCTCACTAAATTATTATTAAACTGAAATAGATGAATAGAATTTATTACTTTTATAATAAATGTAAATCTTGTAATATTTCTACAAGAATTTAATAATAAGTTTCATATAATAGTAAGTACGGTAAGATACACGAGAAAAAATAATGATAAAATTAGTTATAATACAGGTATATATATACTAACAAATAAATTTCATTCTCTCTGTTTTCACACACAAATAATTTCATATGATTGCTCTTAGACTCTTGCAGGAAAACCAAGTCTACCTTCTTCATCTTGGATTAATAATGGGACTCATTTCCCCGGCGAATAATAGTATTCACTTTTCCTCTTGTCTTGCTCATTTTGTGATATGCAAGTTTAGAATATCTGGTATGATAATAGATTTTAATGCACTTTGTAATTACAGCTGGAAATTCAAAATTTCTGATTATTTATTAAAATATTTGAGATTATTCATCAAAAATAGTTATTACATCATATATGGTTCTATTTTAAAATCATTTAATAATGCTTATAATGTTAATAATGTTTGTTAAATATCTTCATCATATTAATTAATCAATATTTTATTGTATAATTATTTATCTATTTATCTATCCATAATTTAGTTATTCTATTAATATTGCAGTATTATAATTCAAATATTTTATATCCTTTTGCCGACTAATTTAGAATGCAAAGTTCTTTTTCCACTTGTGTATGCCAGTTTATACGACATATTTGTACGTACATGATTTGCATAGGATAGCATTCAAGACCAGAAAAGAAGAAAAAATATAATAAGAGCCCTAGAACAGAAAAAACCTAAGAAGAGTCGCCAAAAAATGAAGAGGAAGGACTTCGATTAGTTCAGTCCAATTCCTCCGACGAAATCAACGGACATTCATTCATTCTATCTCATGCACATTTCATCACTAATCTCCCACATAGTTAGGAAAACCACTAACTGTCAAAGTCGGCCACCAAAGTCAACCACAAGCAGCAAAAGTCCTGCAGTCCCTCGAAGAAGAGACACTGACCCTTCGACATCCAATGATATATCATTCCCAAGTTCCAAGTTTTCATAGTCGATAATGTCGGTATGCAGCGTCGACTTTCTGTTTTCTCCCTCCTTCTCTCTTCTCTCTGAAAAATATTAAATTTAAAAATATAGAAAGATTCAAATTCAATTTTCATAAATCAATAATATATTTCATAAATTCATCAAGTTTAAACTGTTATTAAAATACAGACTGTATATCTTTTACAAAATAAGAAATAAAATTTCAAAATTAATTGTTTTGCATTAATTCAATTGGTTGAGCGAAATTCTTCTCCATCTAAGTGAAAATATTTCTTAAGATCGATTTCGTTTATATATTTCTAAGTGAATGTGTAACAGAAAATTGTATTATCTGCAAAATGTATAAATATAATATAATTTATCACTTATTATTCAAAATTCATGATCTAAAATCTTCAAATTACATTATTCAATTAATTTAATTAAATTCGATTAAGTACTATTTCATGTATAATTTGGTTTCAAACAAGTTAACAAACCGATATAATAGAATACATAGGATTGTGCTAAGTGGTATAATTTCAGTACCAATACATGTTAATTATCTTCACTATTATAAAAAAAAATGATTAAAAAAACCAGTGATTTATATTAAAACTAGCAGTAGACCAAATTAAGTATCTGAAAATATCAGGGGGAAAATATAATTAACTTATAAAAATATCGACATAAATATTTCATGTTATTTAAAATGGATGTCAATTTTAAATCTACTTAACAATATAAATATGTATATGAATATGATGTGCATCTATTATAATGAAGATAATGCATCTATTGATAACAAATGGAAAAAAGAAACAATTGTAACTAACACTGTTATATCTATATAGTAAAAATGAGTCATTAAAATTATATTGTACCGCCCCATTTGAAAGCTAGACTTTACAATATAATATCAGTAATCGTTTTAAAATACGAAGTACGTTTGCGAAACTGGTATATCCGTCAAATCAATTTATGATATTCGAAACAAAATGCTTATCAAATTATTTTCAATAAAAAAGAGAGAATTATAAAATAAAAATATAATTATATATCAAAAAATTCATTCGTCATACATTTTATACATTATCAAATTATTTCTAATGAATATTTAAGTAATATAGCATCTAAAATAGGAAATATAAGTCTATATAATAATAATATTAAGATTTTCAAGTTTTCGATTAATATTTTATATATTGAAATTAGTTATAAATAAAAATAAATATAATACTACTATAGATACTACAAGAGTAATTAAAAATTAATTAATAACATTCACTAATAATGTAATCTCATGGAACAATGCAAAAAATTTATTCATACACATATAACTTCTACTCTAAACGTACAAAGAGGATAAACATTTTGTTAAACTACACCATATAATCCAATACAAATAATACAGTGGAATACAAATAATATAGTTTATAAAAAAACTGGATTATGTCTGTATAAATTAATATTGTAAATCAATTTTCATATATTTAACCTTAAATTCTTGTTCTAATTTCTGCTTGAATAGTTTTCATCTATAATTATTTCTAATTTTTTTTCTGTATTCTATATAGCTGATCTCCTTTATCTTTCACTTCACTTTCCCTTTCACTTTCTCTGTTTCTTGCATTCCTTTCAATTCGTGTACATTAAATTGTAATTATTGATACTTCTTAAGTAATGTACCTTATTTGTAGTAATTTAAGACTAGATAATCCATATTAAGAATTTTTAACAAGTTTCTATTATATTACAAAATTAACACAAAGTATAAGTACACATACATTTATAATTATAATAAAAAAGTGCATTTAATGTTTAGAATATAAATTCTATTTAAAAAAAGTTCTTCATTTAAAAAATTATTCCCTTTGGCAATATAAATCTTAATTTTTTTCATACACTATTCCTTTCACTATACCTTTTGATTTGCTATACACTTTCATAAAAGTTAAATATTGGTAATAACTATTAATTATTAAAATTTACTTAAAGTTATAATTTAATAGTACTATCTATGTTCAATAATAAATAATTCAATACTTTGAATCATTATAATTATAATAATGTAATTGATAATAAATAATTAGTTCTCGTTAAAATCAGACTAGATGTTAAAAAATAAATCCAAAACTATTTAATATTGATATATAAATATACAATATTAATAGTGATAATAAATTATTTTTAAGCAATTAAAGCCAAACTATTAGTTACAAGTAGACTACAAGAATAATTTTAATATCACAAAAAATTTAAAATACTTGTAAATTATACATTTTTTGAACAGGCTAACGATATATGAAGTAAAAAAGGATAAAGTCAAAATCCTATGAAATGTTGACTTTATTCGAACGTGACTTCTATGTATTTTTCCACGAAGTTTCTGCTTATGTAGAACATGGCTGAACAATTTTAACATACGTAGTATGAGTTTGTAAGTAAAGAAATATGCTATCACAAATTTGAAAAATTCCTAAGCTGATACTTTATCCCATAGCACAAAATTTCAGAAGTCTCAAAAAGTTGTGACAACCACATATGATGTACTGTACAAAAAAGAGTTCTCATTCTTCTTTTTTTATCTTGTTTATTCGATCACAATTCCGCCAAGTTATTGAACTATTTTCCGGCATTCTGTAAAGCTTCAGATAACTATAATTTTTTATTTTGTATTATACTCCTTTCTTTTTTACTTTTTTATTTTAATAAAATCAAATTTTGGATTTTATAATACTTATCAAAGGAATAAAATTACTTGTTTTTTTAATCCATTATTGAATTTCTGATCTTCATAGAAAAATTATTAGCAAAAATTTATATATATTATTTTATCAATAATTCTTATCAATAATAAATGTTTATATATTTCAATTTTTTATTTTTTTTAATGGAACATTTTTTAAAATATTTCATATTAAAATTTGAAAATGTGTAAATCGATATTAATATCTTGTGCAGGGCAAAAATCATATCTGTAAATTCTGATGTTATATATAAATTTTCAATGCACATAATTATACATAAAGTAAAAATATGGAAATATAAAACTGAATATATTTTACACATATGTAAAATAGTTAAATATATAAATTAACTAAAATTAAAATATCAAAATAATACTTTAAAAAATAATACTTTTGCATTCAGTATAGCAATTACGAAAATTTAATCAATCATATAAACTATATTAAATATTATAAACAATTGAACTAGAATAGAAAATTTAAAGTTAAAAAAACATTGTAAATATTCGATTAAAATTGATCATCTATTTTATATAAATTAATCAACTTTTTTAATTATTATTTCATAATAATAGCACTGTTAAAAATTAGATTAGATTAATAATGTTAATTATTTAGTCATTAAATGATCGAATAAAAATGTTAATACTAAAAAATAGATACAAAAAAAAGTATCAAATGTAAATGCTATTGATTTAGTTATTTTGACTAGTGAATAATTAAAGTAAAATCCACATCAATTGATTAATATTGATTGGGAATACTTTCATTCAGTATTGATATTTCCTAATTTGCTACAATACAAAAGAGAAAATAAATGTTAAAAAAATAAAAAAAACTTACAATAGTAAGCGTAGTTTGACGTCCAAAGATTAAAATCTCAAGAGACCAGCTGGTGCAGGTGTTTCTAAGTACGAAGAAGTAAGAAGTAGACTTCCGTACCGCAATCTTTCTGATTTCCAAATAATCAAGCTATAACAATGGATAGTGTAAATAAATATCAAATATTTTCATCATTGCATTTTAAATATTATAAGCATACTATTTCTGGAAGAAAAATCCTGACAACTTTTTGTACTGTTAATTCCACAAAATAATATAAAAAGATTGTAAAGTAAATTTTTTTAATGAGTTTTTCCTCAATCATTATAGCCGATAGACTAATTGAAAGGTGTTCGACCTTTCTAATTCCGGGTCAAGATTCAATGGGAAATAAAAACAATGGATAATAATGATTTTTTTAGCTTTCTTCTATGCTTTGGATGTAGAGGAACACATATTCTGTCCAATGGTACAATATATACAATGCAGGGACACACGGAATAAATTACAAATCGATGGGTATTACACAAATCAGTTTTCAAATATTTGTTTACGTTTTGATTGCATGATATATTAAATAGTATTATTATTGGGTTATTGGATTATTGTGTTTATTAATATAAATTAATAATTAAATTAATATTGAATAAAAGTTATTTAAGTCATGTACTATATATTAATATAGACGGTCTGTCCCCGAACAATCGAGTTTTTTTTTTATTTTGCAACTATTGGTCGTACCGGCCTTGAAGGGGTCTTAAAATGCAAGGAAAACCTTTTTCAATTTATCCCCTTTTTTTTTTTTTTTTTTTGATAATTAATACAGGAATGGTATTTTTCAATTTTTTGATACGGCGCAACGTGATTAGTGGAAAAACGCTACGCGAGAATATTTCGTTTAAACATTCTAAAAAAAAGAAAACACTTACTTTTTTTATAAAATATGATTTATTGGTGGACTTATGAACTGTTTGAAATAAAAATTTTAAATTTTTCAAAATAATTTCCTCTTGCATCAACGAATTTACGAAGACAAGTTTTCCAGGCCTCAAAAGCAGTCTCAAACTTCTCAGCTTTGATATTTATGCAACCTTTTCACATTTCTAAATTTTTTTTGCAGTACATTGTGAACTGTAGATGGCAATAAATTCAGTTTTTCTTTAATTGCTCTAACTAAATTAATCAGCATTCCGAATTTAAAATTTTTAGCACACGAATGATGTTCGTAGCGATTAGAGAAGTTTTTGGGCGTCCAAATCGAAACTCGTCAATGATCTTTTTCCGGTCGTCTTTAAAAGGTCTGTACCATTTGCCTCTAGCGAATTTGACATACAGTTATCTTTATAAGCTTCGTTTAACATTTTAAATATTTCCGCAGTATTTTTTTAAGTTGCAAACAAAATTTTATCGCATAGCGTTTTTACATTAATCGCTTGAGCGCCGTGTCAAAAAAATCGAAAAACACCCTTCGCGCGAAATAAAATCCTGCCTCTTCAAATTATCGAAAAAACAAAACAAAAGGGACAAATAGTAAAAGGCTTTCTCTGCATTTAAAGACCCCTCACAAGTCGGTACGACCAATAGTCGCAAAATAAAAAAAAAACTCGATAATTCGAGAACACACCTTGTATATAATATTTATAAATATAATTGACAAAAGCAAAAAATGTCTTCATGGATAATATAAGATTATTTTATTTTAAATTATTCTTAAATGAACATGCAAAAATCATTTATTATCAAACTTTAATAAGGCCTAGTTTAACTTAAGGCTGTCCTGTCTGGTAGAACATTCTGCAAGATAGGTATTATTTAATATTAGATGTATTCACTGATCATTTTTATCTCTCTCTATCTTTATATTTACCTATTTATCTATCTATCTATCTATCTACCTGTTTAATTAATTAATTAATTTATTTTTTGTTTATATTATATGTTATATTTTTTGTTTTCTCTGACTATGCATTTTATTTTAAAATTAAAAAAGGAAAAAAGATAAATAAATAAAGAGGCCTGCAGCTACTGCAGTAGTAGAGATATATAAAACAGAGGAAATAAGAGTGAGAGAAAGTCAAAGACAAGCGAACTTGAGTTTAGGAAATTTTGAGAAAAAGCACTAAATATGCTTACAAAAGAAAGAAAGAAGACTTGAACCCGATAAAGAATTGCTCTAGCCATAACCGTCGAATGGTAGACACACGAACTAGAAATGTGTTTCGAGTTTGGCCGTAATTCAAGATCTTCAAGGCAAAAAATAGAAAAAGACACAGAACTTTTCTTCGTCGACTAGAGAAGGCGAAGGTAGTCGATGCCTTGGGTCGACTTAAGATTACATTTACACTCGAGGTTTTCAAGAGCTGTTGCGGTTCTCGATGACTTTTCGACGAATCTTTTGTCTATGCTATTCCTTTATTTTCCCTGAGATATCTATCTCAATAATGAAAATAAAACTAGTCTTGTATATAAAATTAAAACATAAAAATAATATATTTTATGAAAGTTTATTTTAAATAAATTATTACTAGTGACATGCAACTTAATTTTTTATAATTTAAAAATATTAATGTTAAGTTAGGACTTGTTTAAATTGTATTTATGAAAATAATTTCTTAAATAAAATATTGAGTACGTTTTGAAAATCAAAAACATTTTATTTCTATTTAGAATTAAATCTGTGCGCAATTTCTCTCTTCTTTCATATCATATTTTAACTAATCAGAATATGGAATAAAAAGCGTTGAACGTATGGAAATCATTTTTAATGCTCAAGCATTTAAATTGGATTTAAAAATATAATTTTAATCAAAGAAAAATGCATATAAAAAAATGTACTTTAAATTTCAACTATCTGTAAAATTGAGGAAAAGTTGGTATAATTTCTGTAATAATTATTTTCGTAAAATATTAAAATTGTCCGGCATGTAATGTGAAAGTATTGCTCAGAGGTCAACTCATTCGTTCTGGAAAGGGATTTGAATTTCTTGGACGAATATGCAAAATCAGTCTGGGCTGATGTAGAATTTTATTTAACCCTTTAAGTTCGTCTGGGAGCATCAATCGTTTATACTCACTTTACGATGTAAAAGAAGGAGAAGACTCGAGCATCATCGATCACTGCCGTATCGCGCGAGTTGCATTCATAATAACCACATGCTTCTTCTTATAGATCGTGTGCTCGAGTCGAGAGAGAGAGAGAGAGAGAGAGAGAGAGAGAGAGAGAGAGAGAGAGAGAGAGAGAGAGAGAGGGAGAAAGAAAAAGAAGGTGAAAGTGAGAGAAAGATATCCCCAGATGACTGGAAAGCGACCTGACGTGTGCGCATTTAATGCAACGATCTTACCGAAAATACACGCTTTTAACTCTTTCACCTGGAATTTGCGTAACCAACAACCCTCCTTCATTCCTTTACATTTTCGTGTTCCAAGTTTTTAATTCTATTTTTTATTTTTACTTAAATTTTAATTTATATCTATTTTTAAAAATGGAATTTAATTCTTGAAATTTCTTCTCATTTTATTAGCATTTATTTCTGGATATTTTTGCTGTATTATTTTTTACAATTTTCACAGAATGAATACAAAATTAAAAATGAACTTTTTTAAACATTTTCCATAATATTTAAGCTTCTTTTATTTACAAAACTTTCGTATAATTAATAATGTAATAAAAATAAAATATGATAAGAATATTAAAAAATTCAAAATACTTTATGAGAAAATATTTGAAATATATACTATATTTATGTAGGGCTTTTATTCTAGCCTGTTTAATTTTCATTTAATACTATTTTAAATGATTAAAAATTTTATAATTTTAGAAATTCAAAGCTTCAAAATTAATAGATACTTACTCACTGTAAAAAAAGTAGAAAGTTAAATAATAATATAATTCATATTCTAGTAATTGCACAATACTCTTTTTAATATTATTTTTTATTTATTTTATTATTTTTCAAATAATAATACATATGCATGGATTCAATAGATTTATATAGATAATGCAATTGAAAGTATCGATTATTAATTTGTAAAATTTATTTTTTCAATTTCAAATAACATTTATTTCAAATTCCTTTAAACAAATTTTTTATAAAAGTCCATAATCTTATTGTTTAATTACTGTTTCCTGATTAAAATAATTTCATTTCTACATAAACTATTAATTTAAACTTCAATTAATTTAAATATTAAATATTTGAATTAAATTTTTCTGTATATATAATTGAATTATTAAGAAATATAAAATTCATGATAAACTATGCCATAATTTGGTACGATTAATAGGAAATAAAAAAGTATTTTCCCGTGTTTTTGAATGCAAAAAAAATGAGAATGAGTTGAAAAGCTTCTGGACATTAAAAATCTTAAAACGGAAACCCCAACACCAACGCAATTTCTCATACAAAAAATTATATGAACATATTTGGTTGTGAAGAAGAGTGGCACATGCACACAAACTCGTGGCTGTGGGTATGTGGAATTTGCATTCGCTGACGTCATATCCTATCTACCTCAAGTTTCTCGTCGTTAGGTGATTTCTATTTCACTCGCCTAGTTATCGTCTTTTTCCTCCTTTTTATTCCCTACCTTTCTTTTTTTAAGCACAATTCTTTCTTACTTGAACGTATCTGAAAAAGTAAACAGCACATGTGGAATTCGTAGACAAAATCGGTTTACCGGTTTGTATGGACCGTTTTTTATTCAAGCTTGAGCGAGTATTGAAATTGGTCGGGAAATTCGATAAGAATATAAAGTTGGCATGTGAATATTGTTTACATGTCTTCAAACTGATGAAGAATACATGCATGTTAAAAAGGAAAGTTATATTGCTTATGCTATTCAACAGAAATTTTATTGTATCTTTACAATGAATATTATTTATATTCTATTCGTTGAAGTGTAATGGACAATATTTTTAAAAATAATAGGAACTTTGAAGTTATAAGCAAGTCTAAAAAATTATTTGATTAAAGTAATTAACTTTCAGAAAATAAGGTAATAATAGAAATTATAAGCACAATTATATTAAATACAATAAAACAAAATTAAAAAATTTTCATGATTTAATTAAAAAATAAATATACTTAGCATTATAATTAGCATTCGTAATCATTTTTAAAAACAATTACATGTCAAACGTGAATAAAAATTAAAATGTAAGGGTTTAAAGAGAGAATAAATTTTCACAAATTCATTCTTCCAATTCCGTATGCTTCTGCAACAAAAAATTATAAATTTTATCACTTAAATACTATAGAAGAAAGTTTTATATTATTTAAAATCAATTTAATGTGAAATAAATAATAGCTCTATTATGTTCGCATTCTGAAAAATCCCACTATTGAAATTAATAGATTACAAGCATGACATGTTCTAGATACAATTAAAAAATAAATCTAAAACGTTCTTTTTGGATAGATAAACCATATATAAATTATCTTACCTAAAACGTGTATCCTTATAATATAAATTGTTAAACTTCTAATGTATTTCATGCTATCTTTGTTATTTCTTTTTTATTCATCACCTTCCCTGTAGTCATAAAGCCACGGCAATAGCACCGGACATCTTAGTCCTTTAAAAAGTGGAGAAACTCAACCTCAACCATTTCAACCCTCACAATCGATCAGCTGCAACGATAAGATTCTCGTTGTTACGACGTTCTTGCATTTCCATGAAATCTCCTCCTCCGCCTTGACATTTTCTTTTCCTGATATCCTAAGACTCGTGCTGCATCTTTGTCGAAGTTTGTTAGATCACTTGCACACATTAACAGAAGTGCTGCACTTCAGGATGGAAACGTATTGCAAACTACTATAGAAAAGTGGAAAAGGAAAAGAGAATTTGTGTGGGTTTTCCTGTCTGTCTGTCTGGGTTACTGACGTTGTGCACTGCGGGAAAAGTTTAATGCACTAAATACGACTACGTTAATTATACGAGGAAAATATATAATTCACGAACATTAAATGGTCTATTTTTCTATTTAAAAAAGACATTCTAATTATAATTGTTTGGATTGCATAAAATTAGAACCCACTCTCAACGCTTAAGTAAAAAACGAATACTACAACCAATTACTGCTGTGATTGATAATTTCAGAAATGTAAGATATTGAATAAATTGAAAAAAAAAATAATCGTAAAAATTTTCAAATTTAACAATTTTAAAAAATTCCTTATAAAAATAACCTTATAAAAATATTCGATAAATCGATGCATTATTTTTACTATTTTAAAAATATGGAGTGTTTTTATTTTAAAATATTTTGAAAACCTTATGAGATAAAATAATTATATAAAAATTAAATTTAAATGTATAACAAAATTTCTTAAAATGATATATCATATAAATTACTCTATAGTTAAATTTGAAATATTCACAATTATATCTTAAACCTTTGTTTGTAAATAAAATTATATTCAAGTATAGTAGATGCATTATTAAAAAATTCTTTTAAAAATTTCTCCATTATAAAAAAATGAAAGGGACGTCGATTCAAAATTTAAAAAAGTATGTTCAAAATTTAATAATAAGCATTGAATAATTTTTCATAAGCAAATAATGCTATTAAAATTTATAAATCTACAAGGTTTTTATTATAGCATCGATATTAAATGAATTATACTTTGATAATAATCACCTTTTTATCTTATTCTATCGATAAAATGTGAAGTTCCACTTCGTTATTCAAAAGTCAATGAATTTGAGTAATCGTTCCTATAATTTGACAAGGCTTAATGATTCTCTCATATCATGTTGAGAAAGACATTCTGATGTTTAAGCAGATCATATTACAAACTTTCATTATAATATGGATTATTCAAATGGTGTTTTCGATGTCGAAAGGGGATTCTATATCAAAGTCATAAATCCACTAATGAACCATTCTTAATGTATTTTATTTAAGACTGTTTTGAAATACATGTAAAGGAAATAATATGATTATAAAAATATACAAATTTAGATTATTAAAGATATTATTAAAGGGGGGGGGGTATTGAGATCAGCTCTTAAAAACAATTACATGGATAAAAAGTGAAGTAATGTCGCACAACAAATAAAGAAGTAATATTTTGATGCTAGAGCTTATGTATTCAAAATTTAAATAAAAAAAATCAAGATATTTACTATAGCAGAAATCAAATTATTATTACAGAAGTTTATCAAATCATAAATTTTTAAAATTTTATATTCTTTAACGAAAAATTTTTAAGAAATTCAAAAACATAATCGTTTTTTGTATTGCCAATAATATTATAATTAAAATTTTACAAAATAATTTCTTTCATGTTAACAATATTTTAAAAATATTCATTTAAAAAATATTATTTTAAATATATATACATTATTTATTTTTCTAATTTGTTTCGATAATTAACATTTCTACCAAATTTCTGTTTTATAGTTCTGTAGTTTAGGCAAGTAATTTTGTTAAATTTCATCATGGAGAATAAAGTTGATACAAATAATTCCAAAGTGGAATTAATACAAACAATGCATATTATCGATACTTACAACGAATTGATAATTAAATTTAATTATATAAAATTTTTGTTGATTATGTTAGTTACAAAAAATATTTTTCTTTTTGTGCTACATATAAATTATCTTCTAGATATTATAAATGCTATTAGGAATATAATATTTATTGTAAATGATATTCTAAGATTTTTCTACTAGAGGCAGACGTAATTGGATCAAATAATATTGTATATTTTGTATTAAATTGGTTTATTCGTCTATTAATAACGATAGGTATAATTCTACATTGTAGGTGTAGATAATACATTCAAACAACTATAATATTCGTACAAAATTATCTTAGTTGCTTACCCACATCAATGTAACAACTGGGATTGAGGCACCAACTCTATCTTTGAAAATATAATCTTAAAATAAAAATTGTAATTGTGCTTACACAGCTTTGGTTAAATAAAATTCATTTTTTTGTATATTATTTTTTCTATGAATTTAACAACAAAAACTTAAATAGTATGAATTAATAAATCAATAATTGTACAATATTCTGTAGAAAATTGTTATGACATCTGCTTGTCTAAACTAATCTAAGTTATCATTATCTACCTCAGCTTTAGACAATGTTAGTTAATTTGATATCCCCTTCAAGTACTCATTACTAATATTACTAAATTCATAGTATCCTATCTATATATTACAATATTCTTAGAAATATATAGTTAACTAATAGAGAATTTTACAAAATAGAGATATTCTATAACAAGAATACCAAAATCTGAAGTTGATTATAAAGAAAAAAGAAATCCAATGTATGAAAATAAAAGATACTCCTCTAAAGTAATAAATAAAATGTTGATTAATTGTTAGTTTAATAATTGATATTTGCCTTTAATAGTTATTATTGCTTGTACATTAAGCGTTGGAGTGGAATTGATAAAATTAATTGGAAAAGTAAATTTTTTATGCTGCAAGTATTTATCAATCGTTGATTACACCAAGAAGATCAAAAATAATTTTTCCGCTCATATTTATGCACAGATTGCTAAGCACAAATAATTCCATTAAATATACAAGCGATTCCGTAATTGTGTAATTGATAACAGAAGATCATAACATTTCGAGAATAAACGAATCGATCATTCCTGTGTATAAAATTTCTTGATATAGCTCAGCCCCAAAATATTGATTTCAAGGGATTGGGGCTCTTTGTAGATTACGATATTGAATTCATAAACCAAAATCGAGCATCTAACAGTGCGTTCGCGTATTTCCCCTCCACCCCCGCCCTTCCTGAGAGTTTGACTTTCCCAATGAGATTACGTTCGGTGAGGCGCGTAATCCAAAACGCCGTGTGTAAGCGCGCGCCCCTTTCTCTCTCCCTTTCTATCTCTATTTATCTCCGTCTACCCGCGAACCACCCCCTCTGTACATGCGATAACGACGTTTATATAATCCCATCATGATAATAGTACACGAGTCAGTCCAGCAAGGCGGCAGCTGTTTCTGCCGGCGTGCGGCTTTGGTACTCTAAATGTGGGGGGTGTGTGTGGGTGGTTCGGTGTCTCGGGCTTTCACAGTTGAGTAATCGGCGCGACGTGCGTCCATTTTGTAGCGCCACATCAACCGATTAATGCTCACCGATTACTTTGAGCGAATGCGTGCGTACTCGTGTGTCTGCGTGTGTGGGTGGCCTATCAATCGCGAATATATAAGTCGTCCGGGGTGGGGCGGGGGTGGTTATGCCTGGAGGAGATTGTTTTGCATGCGTTTTCTTTTTAAGCGGATTTTAACACGTTCGTAATCATAGTTTTACTGACGCGACCACCCTTTTTTAGGGGAGAATTCCGCCCGGTAAACTGTATTACTTGGGTAATCATTGGTTGGCCGACATTAAATAATATCCCGCCGACTACTTTACATGTAAAAACTTAATTACTTATATCTTGATGTGCGCATACATCCCTTGTTTATGCAAGTTTTTGTTGAAAATTGTAATAATTATCTAGAAAAAGTGTAATAAACATTGCCGTGGAAATTTTAAATGTTTATTACAAAAATAGTAACTTTTTATTGTTTGAAAACTTTTTATTGGTTTACTGTCTTTCTTCAATAATCATTAATACATTTTAATTATCAACTTATTATATCTATATTATGTTATATTAAAACAACGCATTACTATGATTATAAAAAGTTAAAAAAAATTGCTATGTACATAATTCAGAAATGAATTTAATTAACAATTTTATTATGTAACGTACTACTCATAATTAAAAAAGAGTATATAAGAGAAAAAAATATGATTAATAATATTTATTTATAATTAATAAATATATATACATGTATATTGTTTTACTCAATAAATGCTTTTAAAAATAAACATGTTAAAAGAATTTTATTGGTGAAAATTTATTCTCGTACACTAAGAATATAAAATATGTCTATTATTACTTTTTATCTTCGACACTCATGTATATGCTTATCCTATATTATATTTTTGAAAGTTTATTCTTTAACAACTATAATATTACAATAATTTATAATAATTAGTTTTGCAATATTTTTATAGCACAAAAACCTAAAAAAATAAAATAAAATAAAATGAATCATTAATCAACATTATTTGTACTTAAAATATTTGTTATAAATATACTATATTATATTGTAATGTAAAAAGAGAATTCAATTATAAAAAAAAAATTAAAATTAACTTATACAGTCTATCAAATTTTAGACAGAACTATTTAATTAAAAACAAATAATATTATAAAATTTATTATTTAATTACCATTATTACAATGATATTTTCTAATAATAATTTTATTTCAAAAGCTTTGGAATTTATCGTAAGAAAGTTAAATAAACAGTTTGTAGTTCTAAGACTTTAAGATGTACCTTTAAGCATATTAATAAATATTTATTAATGACTACTCAAGTATTGAAAAAAACTTCAATCTCGACATATATAAACGCTAAGCAAATATAACGAAAATGAGATAACAATTAAAAAAAATTACAATTTTTTCCACCAGCTTGATTTTTATAATTTAAAATATCTACAGTAGTGTAAAGTTCAGACACAAGAAATTGCGTAAGTTTGTTTGACAAGTTGATGGACATACGCGAGCTTTTATCCATTTAACTACACATCATTTTTATTTCGCCGACTACTTGTAAAAGTTTCTTATCTCACTTAATCTAACACTTCATTCTTTTCATTCTTTGTTTTTTTTCTCTTTTTAATTTGACGTTTTCACGCTTGCACGTTTACCCAGTTCTTATACATATATATTCAACTGACCGTTTGCGAATAGAGATTTTACTCTGTAACACGCGAACTGAGAATTCAAATGTTTTGCTGAGATACTCCTAATTAAGTAACTGAAATAAATCCAATGGTAAGATCTTTCGCAATCTTCGGCACTTATATTTGTCTTCTTAAACTATTGTAATACCAATTTCAATGAGTAAAGCAAGTGGTATATTTACATGAATTAAGTTATGTAAGAGTTTTTTATGCTAATTAATCAGCGTAATTTCAGTGTTGGAATATTTAAATAAAATTATATTGGATTTTCCACTTTCAATTCTCTCACAATGTGAAAAATTTCATTTAAATTAATTGAAAAACATATGTAAATTATTTAATTAAATTTAATACATTATATTTATTCTGATTATTTAATTTAAATTTATTTACATTATGTAAATATATATATTGTAAAATTTTTATAATTTCTAAATGCTCAGAATTTTTTAAAAGTTTTATTATATTGTTAATATATTTAATATTATTTTTATAAATAATTGAATAAATAATTATTATTTTAACAATAAATATTAATACACATATTGTTTGTATATTTGTGATAGAATTCATTTTTATATAATATAAAGTATTTTATCTTTAAAGTATATTATATTTTTTTCACATTTTGACTTTTAAAAATCTCATCATTTTTTATATACAAGTTATAAATTATATAAGATAGATAAAAATTTATTATGAAACATTCGTGATAAGTGTTTAACATATATTTTTAAAAAATTTTTATTAAGAATTAATTGAGTTTTTCGAAAAATAAATATTGCAAACGTTTATTAAAATTTTCCATCTTGTATGCGCATCTAAATAAGAGTTAATATACAACTTGATTTGCTCTCCCTCATCAGTTTTCTTTAGTTCTTTCTTTAATTTTATTTCTTTCCCCGTTTCATCTTTTTAAACCTCATACATTGATCTGAAAATTTAATTGTATTGAGTTCATGAAGGTAATTTAAAATGGATGAATAGATAGACAAATAATTATATCTGTACACATATGACATTGTATTACTAATATTTTATATTGAGAAGTATAAAGTTAGAGGAATATTTTAGTCCCTATGCGGTTAAGAAAATAGGTCCAATCTTATTCGCATTCTCTTTCTCTCTATCACTCTCTGCCTCTTTCCCTCTCAATCTTATTCATCGACTATTATGTCCTTAAGATCGTCCCACTCAATAAAGATAATTCACGATCTTGAAGTTATAATAACACTTATTTAAACGAGAGTCACCTTTGCTCATTCTCGAACTCTCGATAACTTGCATACACACAATGCTTTAATTACAGTATAAAATATGCATTGCATTTAAAACTTTCCTAAATTGAATATTTACACTTAAGTTTATCGTATTGTTCGAATATCAATTTGTAGTAGACGTTTAAATATATATTACATTTGCTGATTTTGTAAGAATACCGGTGTGCACGTGTTCATTGTAGTAAAGTTCCTGGTATAAGTTTAGAGTATGATTTCAAAACTTTCATTCTAAATTGTTCTGCAATTGTTAATAAACGTCATCACGTCGGGGCTTATTGTGTCTAAATCTGGGTTTTCATTTCGTGGCCTTTTCTCCCTCGAAAATGAACTTCACATCTAACTACCAACAATATTTGCCCTAGGAATTATCAATATTGGAAAGCTAAGCCATAGTTATAGTGTAAATATTAAAATTTTTACTTTTAATTATATATAATTGTACTTTTGTTTAGTACATTATATTGTTTATCTTTTAATTGTATATTTTCTTCATTCTATCTCTTATGTATATTATTTTCTTCAATTTTTACTGTCTTTATTTTATGTGAATAATTTGGCTGTCTAACAGAATGTTCAATTGTATATTATATTTTTACTTATTTCTGTTTAAAAAAAAGCAAATAATTATTATAATTATAAATTTTTGTACGTAATTTAGTTTCTGAATATAATTGTTACATATAAATTAACTTCATAATATCGAGTATCACATATAAAAAAATATTGATTAATTTTTAAAAATATATAGGCTAAATGAAAATTTGATAGAGTTTTGAACTTCACACAAGTTCACTGTTCAATAAATTATTATAAAAGTTTAAAAGTATTCCATTAGTTAATTTCAGTAAGGATGTTCATTAAAGTATAAAGTTCAAGAATTCATAAAAAATTCAACTAAATGAAGATTCATTTGTTGATTATAGTTAATTATTAAATATCATTGTTCTGTGTAATACCTATTATAGGGTAGTTCTTTAAGACGAGTGCATCTCTGTCATAAAACAAGCCAAAACTTCATTTTCGAGTATAAACTTTTGAGGTGTATATTACTCTATATAATGTGTCTTAAACAAGAATTATTGATAAAACTCCATACAAGATACTTTAAAATAAACTTGATTTGAAAAAATGTGGGAAATTATTTGGATTGTTTGACCAATTTTGGAGGGCAAGGTAAAATATATTACAGGCTATTTAAAGAAATATATGTATATAGATATTCAGACATAACTAAGCATATAAATCCGTTGACAGGGGGTAGTGGATCCATTTCAGTAGAAACTTGTTGATGTCGGGCACCACCTAGTACTGCTCGACATACCCCTAGCGTATCAACTCCATCCTCCTTTCTTCACCCCTGGTGACCGTCGAAGGGTAGTGATTTTGCACACCCCGCAAATCACTCTCTCGACCTAGGTAGACTATCAAAAGAGTGCCATTTGCGACATCGCAGTAATCACTCTTTCTGTTACTCCCACACTGATAGTCGCAACACGCCCAACCCCATAATTTAATATTAACCGCACTGTCATTAGCAATCATAATAATTATATCTAATTCTAATTAAACTCACGCACTGCTTATTATTGATAATTAACCCCCTTCCATTGAATTTTGCTCTAGTGTTCAATTAACTAGTAGAGGAAAAATTATACTCCTCACTTATCAGAATTATCATCTCGCTTAATAGATAGAACGATTTATTAATTTATAATATTTTAAAAATTAAAAATTCAAAAAATTAATATAACAATTAAATATTAACATTTATCAATTTCGTTTTATTTATTATATTTTAGATAAAAAAAATAAAGAGTTGAAGAAATGAAAATCTAAATTTTGCTTATTTATTCTTTTTAAATATTTCGAAATCAATGAGTTGAATTGGGCCTTAGGTTAAAGCAATTTAACATGCTTATTCAGCTTCAACCTTTAGATTCAACATGTTCATTCTATTAAACGTTGAGCAGACATTATGAAAACAGCAATATAATCAGGTTAAATTCAGCTTCTCTTGTTTTCATTATTCTAGGGTAGCACTTTTCCTTAAACCATCCTAGATTTTGCGAATTTCTCTTCTCAAGTTATTGCACTGTACCAGAAATATAACTGATTCGCTGCCATTTTCTTCACAATTATTTACGAAATATTCCTGACCTTCATAAATTTGAGATACAATTTTCTCTCTCATTAATCTCATTTGTTCATCTATTTATCACATTGTTCCCATATTAAGCAGTCTAAATACTATTATTGTGCATTTAGTTGAAACAATTTAAAACACTATTCGTAATTTATTAATAAAATGTGAACTCTAAGCTAATGGGAAACAATGCTTTTGCTGTCACATTGTATATTGGTGATAAAATCCCAGAGAGTTCCTGACCATTACGCTTGGGTAAGTAAAAGAATTTATATCATAACTAATCAAAAATTTATTTTAATCACCCTATAAAATAATAATTACTGTTAAAACATTTTCCAGTAATACAATTACCGATTCAATGATTAATTAACTTCTCCAAAGTTAAAAGAGAATTTGTAATTAATCTGAAACTGCGCATTTATTTTACAAGCATTTATACTAATTGTTTCATTTCAAAAAGAACAAAGTGAATAACTCTAACCTTTAATTATTGTATGTATCATTTTTCAATACCTAAGTAAGCGAAAATAGTACTAAAAAAATTGACAAACTATCACTCGCAGAAACAACTAGGTAACAAACAAATTAACTATGAATTACACATCATATGCTTTTGCAAAACAAGGTAGATTGTAATTACATAAAAATATTACTTTAAAATTCAAATCGATTCTACATTTATAATATGCCGTAACTATAAATACAAATATTAGAATATGTACTTTAATTGACAAATCTTGCACGATATGAAATTGGATTTAAAAATACTATTTTAAAAATTTTATTCAAGTCATTCAAGACAATACTGAGGTGACAAAGCTTTTAAGAATTTACATTATACTTTATTGCGGTTATATAGCTGTTTACTACTATATCATGAATAATATCATAATATTAATTCCATTAAATGTTTATGTTATTACGTTTCTCTTTATCGTTAAAAGCAGAAAATACAGGTTTATATTAAAAAAATTCCAAGTACAAATATGCATACTAAATATATGTAATAATAAATTAATAATCAACTAATTACTTAAAAAGAAACACATAAAGTTTACAGCAAAATTTAAATTTTATTCATGATGCACACGTAAAAAGAGCATAATTGAGTGTAAAATAAAAAAGTTATGAATATTATTAAAAATCATTAATATTTATAATTAATTCGTTGTAATATTTTTTATAAAATTCCTCACAAAATTTTTGTCCATTTATTACAATAATTATTCATTGAATACATAAATAAATTATTTCTTTTTCGTTTATAGTATGAGTGTTCTCTATTTATTTTCGTTGACCTATTCATTAGTTACAATAAACATTTCGACTGATTAAATATTTTAGATTGCTAAAATAAATCAATAATAATATGAAATAACTATTTAAAAGAAATCGTTATTTGCATAAATTAAACTATGTAAAAAAATATCGCATTAAATTATAGAATCTTGTTATAAAACTTGCATTTATCCCTAATAATTGCAATAAATAAATGAATTAATGAAGAAGATCATTGCACGATAAACAAAGTATTTCTTCGTATATTATAAACGAGCACTCCAAGTTAAAATGATTGAAATTCTAGGTTTAATTTGAAAAACTCAGTGTGACTGATACAGTCGCGCGAACAAATAGAAGTTTCAGTCGTAAAGCCACGCACACCGGCTATAAAATAAAAAAGGAGAGAAAAATGCGGGGGAAAAGAGGAAAATAAAGCAGGAGACATCAGAAGAAATAAAAAGAAACATAACGCGCAGGCGGACGCCTGAATAATTAATTATCACCCGCGCACCCAAAGCGATAAATTACAAAAGCACCCGCGGATAAAAAGGAAACTCCGGGTCTCAACCCATCCACCGACTCTTTAGTTGGAAATTTCTCGGTCCTACACTTCCTGAGGGAAGATTCTGGGTTATGCGGTTCGCGGCTTCACTAATAATAATTGCAGCCGAAAAATAAAAACTGAGCAATGTGTTCTCGGAACACGTACGCACCTTATTTGAGTGTGGCCTCACAAAACTTTACTCGGACAATTTTCCTCTTTCTTTTATGAATTTCCCCTTTATAAATACCGGGCAACTTGGGTATCGATTTCTTGATCTGATTTATAATTAATATTTAAAAATGTAGCATCTCCAAATATGTGTGCACGCTCGGAAAAATTTAGTATAACAGCTAACCATTAAAATACATTTCTAAAATAAAGCTCAATTTTAATTTTAATGTAGAGATAATACTTTTTATAATTAGAATTTTATTTCGTTGTCTTATAATCAAGAATTTTTTATGAGTAAAATTACGTACTAAAATTTTAAATAAAAGCATAGATGCTTTTACAAAAATTTAAAAAAAAAATGTGCTACGCACATGATTGAACTCACTAGTGACACTTCGAATAGTGAAATAGTGAAAAAGTATTGGTTCGGTGTTCATGGTCAAACTTTTGTAATAAAGTCAATGTAACGTTTTTCCATAAAGTAAACTTTACTTTAAAATTTGTTCGATAGAAAAATATTGAATTAAATCAATGTATTTATTTATTTTAATTGCAAAATAATATGATTAAAATAAATAATTATACACCCGCAGATGATTAAAATAATGATTGAAATTACTTTACTCGTATATGAAATAAATTTATAATGATTTAAAAATGCATAGAAAGATAAATATATTATTTATCTAGTTTTTTTTGTAAAACATTAAATATCTAATTTTCATAATATACAAAACTAGTTTTGAATATCTTTTGATTTTTTCATACAAAAAATGTCAAGCTTTTAAAACACCAAATTCATTTTATGTACAGTAAACTAAATTTTAAAGTTTAGATTCAAAACATTTTTTATCATCAGAATATTATTATTTAGAAAAATATAACATTGTATGAAAAGACGCGCATTTAAATAAATTTTTTTTTGTATATTTTTATGTGAAAAGAATATTTTTAATCAATAAAAAGTTGTAAATATATACAAAATACTGATACATATATATATAAAATGATTTATATATTTTTAAAAGTATAAAGCTTAAGAAAATTCTTACTATTAAAGATAATTGGTAAAAAATTTATGTAAAATTTGTTTTTCTTTATCTTCTACAACTAACGTTTTTGTTTGCTTTTGGGGTTACATTTTACTCTAATTGTTCTTCGTTCGTGACTTTCTTTTTTATATTTTTTATAAAATTCATCAAAATTTTTTTTTATTTTACGTAAATTTCACTCATACTACATTCCATACAATATTAAAATGTGTAGTTTTACGCAAAAATGAAGCCAACATTCACAAGGATTCATGTTTCGGCTCGTATAACACATGTTCGTGTTAAAATTGAATCGAATAAAGATTTTTATCGTTTACTTCAAATAAAATAAAAGAATGGTCGTACAAATTAAATTTGAATTTCTAAAAATTTATATACTTCAATTACATGTGTTAGAAATTATAATTGAGAATGTCGAAATAAAAAACATGTACAAAATTCAGTCTTCTAATTGTTCTTTTATATCCCATGCGATTAAATAGTGTTTATATTCAAATTTAAATGTAAATGACTAAAATACTCTTTCCATAAAAATATTCATAAACAATGAATGACATATTTATGAAATGCAACCAACAAATAATCAACCAATGTAAGTACAAAATATTATTTCTTGTTAACAATAATAACTATTGCAGTAGTATATAGTATGTGACATCTAATCTGAGGTTTTGTCACAATAGTTTAGGAATCGATTGTAAATAAAACGATCTAGTTCTTGTACTACGAAGTTTTGAGATATTACTCCTGTTAACCTAATTCAGGATTATTGTTCTATATGTTTGCATGTGCTTGAAGTATTTAAATTGAGGCCAGTCGACTAGGGGAATTAATAGTAATAATCTTCTTGTCTTCATTCTATTAATATTTTTACACTCTATTGATATACTTCTTTTTTCTCTAATTCTTTAAATTCGTTTCATATATCTTATGATTTTTTTAATCTTTAACAGATGTTTACATTCTTATACAGTTCAATAATATATATATACAATACTTTGAAAAATAGCCATTTTGTAAAAAATTTTTAAAATACTAGTTGAATGTTTATGACTGGTCAATTATCCATTATAATCTTTACAAAATGGTAAGCAACACAAAAACTGTATTTCAACTTTACTAGTAATAAAATTCATAGTAATAAATAATAATTCACACAAACAATACTCCCAAAACATTTCATGTTATTTTAGCCATTGACCTACTTCTGATTCTAGTTTTTAAGTACAATGCAATGCTTATATTAAGCGTTTAATGTCATATCTCAACTGTTTAAGTGGAATCCATAAAGTCGAAGAGTGTATATCCAAAGGTTGATACCTTGTAATCGGTCTAATGCACCACACTAGATTCCACTCGAATGAATTTAATACCTTCCCTCATTGTTTATCTCCTACTCCACCAAACTCCTCTCAATAGATCAAGCCATTATGCGGTCGTTTCTACTTAAATTCAAAATTTTAATCCTAAATCCTTATTTTATCCTCTAATCAATGATTTTTGTTTATGTTTCGTTAGGTAACTTTGTGATTTCCTTTCGTATATTCTTTGCAACATTAATATAACAGATCATGTTTTCTGCTCTAATAGAGAACAGTAACTTCTATATATATATATATATTTTTCATAATAGGAATAGCAACTCCAAATACGTAGACCCACATACTTCTGAACGAACTCATAGATCATTGATGTTAATGGTTGAGCATCCACAGAATGGCTGACCATGTTATTTTTACATTTTTTTCTTTATTTTATTACTGTAAGTTATTGTCCAAGAAGTCGAATCGGCCTGCAATAGCAAGATAAGAAAGTGCAATTTTTACATTACTTTTTCGTTTTTTTGGTCGATTGATTGTACGTTAAACAAACATTTGTAAAATACTATATTTTTCTTTTTTTAAATTTTTGTCTAATATTTACTGATAACCGACAATCGATTTAAATTTGTAAAAAAGAAACGGTTCAGCATGTGAGATGCAACAAAAGAACAATATCATAAATTTTTACTATTAAAATCATTATTATACTTTAATCATTTTGATTTATACTATTTGCTTTATACTATCTTTATAGAATGTATTTACAAATTATTATAATTTATATAGTTAAACTTAAAATTAATTATAAATATTATGTTTTAATTATTATGATTTTTTTGCAAAAAATAATGATAAAAGTATTCTAATCTGTTAATGAAAAAAAATGTTACATATAATTTTATAAATACATTATTTTGATAAAAATAATATAAAAATAATATATTTGACTTTAAATAATAGTTTGACTTTATAAAATACTTGAAGTTGCATCATATACATTTATAACACAATTATAAAACTTGCACGAAGAATAATGTGAAGATATGAGTGTTAAATATTTATGAAAGTTGAAAAAGATATTTTTCACCCTAAAATTTTATTCAAATATTAAAAAAATGGATCTGTTAAAAGTTATAAAATAATTTATATATGAAATAAACTTACTAAACTACGAAATCGTAGAATTATGATTTAAATATGTACATGTTAAATTTAAATGTACAATATGAAAATTAGTATTTACATGAATTTATCAAATTTTGCATATATTATTTTAATATAAAATATAATAATGTAATAATTCTGGAAATCCAATTTTTTTTCAAAATATATTAAAATCAAATGATCCCATCTGAAATGTACTTATTAAGGAAAATAAATCAAATACTGACTTGAGTATTCATAAATCCACTATGTATAAATCTTCATTTATAATTTTTTCATTCATTATATTATGCTATGATGAAATACTTAGTCATTTCTTATAATATCAAGTAAGTACTAACTAATCATTTGTACGAATAAACGTTTATAAATAATTAATTGTATTAAATTATATATCCAAGATTATAAAAGTAAATTAAGTTAAATCAAACTTATTTCATAAATAAATTATACAACTTCAATTTGAGTAGTAAAACTAAATATTTGATCAAACTTAAATACTCTTAAAATAGGTAGCACCATAAAAATGAATTGAGAAATTATACGGTTTTTTTATTTTACATTATGATAGTATTTATAGTGTAAAATGTTATCTCATTTTTTACAAACTTTAAAAAAGGATTCAACAAAATTTAAATATTATTCAAACGCTTTAGCTTTGAATAATCAAAATAAACAAATCAATCTATCGATTTTATTTTCACATAACTTCCGTCGTAAGATGGATCGATTTCCGAAGCTTGTTCGTGTCTCTCTTATCGGTGATGGATAGAAAGTTCTTCCGGACAATATTTCCTGAAAATGATAAGATAAGACTCTCTTTCTCTCTCCCTCTGGTGCTGACCCTGTTTTTATATAAACATAAGCATCAAAGTATACCAGACATTTGTAAAGACATATAAAATGGTGAATGAAATAATATTTTGGAGAATACAATGTACAAGAATGAATAAACAATACCCGAATGAATTGTTACACTAATAATTTATTTACGCTATTTGTTATACGTTACAAAAATAAATATATGCGCGTGATGATAACTGTCGGAAAAACGATAGTACACTCGGTAGGTAAAGTATCCTCGGAAAATTCGGCGGCATGGATATTTTCCGTTTTTGCCGTATTGGATTTTCATCCTATTAATAACGAAAAATTATTGTTTGCTAGGTTCAGGGTTTGACATGCACGGGATTTTCCTTGCCGTGCAGCCAAAGAAAATTCCGATACGACACCCTCTATAGTATCATAACTATTAGCTTAAAGGAAAGAAATAATTATAGTAAACAATTTGATACTATAATTAGTGAATTAAAATGTACGTTTAATTGCATTGGGAACATGAATAATTTATAATATATAAACCTCCATCGATAATGTAATTAAAAATTGTAGATCGTGGCAATTGTGATAGCATAACTAAGAAATTACATGTAATGTAATTTACTTATTCACTTTAATTTCAGATTTTCGATTTCTATATGCTAATCTGCCCTAATTTCCTATTATTATTTATTTATATATTCGTAAATAATTTTTTCACAAAAACTTTTATTTTTTATATTTTATAAAATTGTGATACGTTACATAAAATATTTAATAAAATATAAATAAACACAACTGATTTATACATTAAATAAATATTTTAATGTTTATTAAGCGATATATTTTTCAAAAAATTATTTAATTTACGTATTTTTTATTCTACATGTTTTAATTGAAACTAGTAGTTTAAATTCATAAGTATACAAGAATTTTTAAAAACTATATAACGTTTTTTTTTGGTTTAGTATATTAAATAAACGTAGGTTTTCTATAAAAATAATTAAAATTAAGAACTATTAAATAGATTTACGTTTATTAGAGTATCATAAAAATCATAAATATTATTAAGATTAAAAATTAATGTGAATGAATTGACATGATTTGTTAAAGCTCGTTTCTATATTATTCATTTAAGAAATCCAATGCATTATCCGAATATACATTGCAAAAAGAAATTCATGTAATAAACAATATAATTGATTTTAAAATTAATGAATCTATATTTATATATTTATATATCTTGTCAAAAATATTTAAGTAATGCCAATAATAATTATTTTGACAATTTATAATTAGTATATTTTATATAAATTTTTATTAATTTAATAAAATACAGCAGTATTTTAATTATATTGATCACTTTAAATAAAATTATAAAATTTAATAAAAAATATTGCAGATTTATCTGTTTAAATTTGTATCGTGAAAGTTAATCAAAATTGTATTTTGTTTATGAATATTAAAAAGCATAGTAATAAGTATTTTATGATATTAATTTTTCGTAAAATTCAAAAATATCATTATATAAAAGAAATGTAAAAACTGAAATTTTTATAACATTTATAACATTAACAAATCTTAACAAAGAAGATGTAATGAAAAATAGAAATATTTTAGATGTGTTATATATATATATGTGTGTATTTATATATTTTTCATATATGACGTATAAACAAATTTACAAATTTTATATGCGATGTATACACAAATTTACAATTTTATATGCTGTAAATTCAGCAGCATAGAAACTGCATAATAATAAATAAAACAATAATATTATCCGTATTATTATTTATTATCCATTTTATTTATTCATTATATAATTTAAATGATACAGAGTGTATTTCTACATCTCAATATTTATAAATTCAATTTCTATGGTCTAAATAGCGATTGATTTTAATTTTATTTATTAAATCAGAACTGTATTCATTATTATATTACACCATAAATTTACGATAAATTTGTATGTTTGTCAAAGATTTTTCTAACATAATTAAACATTTGATCACTTATAGATTTATAAATGAAAAATTTCTAATAATCGGAACACGCTCGACCCTCCCCCACCAAATCATCCTAATGCTCCCGTAAATATTTAAAGCTAAAGAATTCCTCTAACTCATGGAAAATGCCATATATATTCAGGTTTGAATTTAGGAAACCCACTAGGTTTGCGTGCAACCAAAACAATCGGTCTGCTCTTTTAAAATTGTAATGCGCGGAAGTACGCGTCGGGAGTTCATAAGAAGGTTTAGCATGAGCCTTTCCTTTGGTCAAATATTAACATTCTCCTCTTTCCTTTTCTCTCTTATATATTTTTAAAGCTTAAAAACTTAAACAAAATAAGAGGCAAATGTAAACCAACGGTCTTGGAAAATAAAAGTAATGGCTCCAGCAGTAAAAGTGTAAATTAATATTATGAGTATAACAGATGTAATAACCCTTTGGATGTTTTTCCTTCTATGTCTCTTCTTATACATGCATTCAAGGTAGATATTTTTATTTTTACTAACTATACGCAGTTATTTAATGTTAAATTATAAATTTTATTTAATATATCATGCAACTGGTATTTTTAGAGATAATTTTTTGTTAACGTTTATAAATCCAAGAATTGTTTAGAATATTTAATGTTGAATTTCAAAAATATTTTCATCTCCAATTTAAAAACTCTTTTATTATAGCATCATATTAAAAATTGTAAAAAATCAACTAGTGTAAAAGTAAATCTGCTTAATATGAATTTTATTATCTCTCAATAATAAAAATAAAATCAAACTCATTGTTGCTGTGCAATCATTATTTTTGTCGGAAGGGAAAATACGTTATTATATTTCTTATCTGAAAATGAGTCGGCCTAGCGTATTTGTCAAAACTTATGCGTATTATACGTATTATAACTTCAAAGGTTTTTCCGGGCTTAGTTACTTTGCTTGTTAGGGACCGATTGGGAGTCATCCCAGAAGATGTGCATCCAGGATTTCGTTTAGCGAGGACGCCAACGGCGACGGTACCAAGGGCTATTAAAATGCGCAATTTGATTGTCGTACGCTTAGCCAAGGTATAGAGCAGAATCTCAAAGGATGCACATTAGATAAAAATGTGTGAAAGGGGGTGTCAAATGCATTGCTTTCTGTCACTGCTTCTCTCTCTCTCTCACACTTCATAGCTTCCAAAGAAGGCAGCACGACGATAAATAAATAATCAAAATTGTACAAAATCGCGAAAAAACTTAGCTAGAATATAATGGCTTTTTCTCGCGAGGCAAGCCGGAAGTTTTTTATGCCAGGAGTCGAATAGGGAGGTGTACGTGTGTGTGTGGAAAATAAATAAATTAGAATTTCGACGACGATAATCACGACCGATCTGGCTGTGCGAAAAAACAAGAGAAAGTAAAAATGTAAGAGAGGGGCGGAGGCGTGATATTGTAAAAATTTTGTGAAATCAGTCGCTTTGTTCATCTGTTGAAATAAACTTTACGGCTTGCAAATAACAATTGTTTTATTTCCCCAATCCATTTTTGAAAATTACATTTTTATACTGTACAACTAAAAGAATAAGGTGGGTAAAATAAGGGGTTTCGCTTCTATGCTGAATGTGTGCATGTGAGACGCAAATTGTATCTCAAACTGTTTAAGACGGAATTGGGAGATTTAAAATATATACAAATCGGAAAATATAAAATTTTTTTATTATAATGCTTTTACCGAAAATTTTGAAATACCAAATCGATGGTGTAGCTCAACATTTACGATCAATCAATCAATCAATCAATGACAAGAGATTTTTTAGATTCGATTATAGCTAATTTGCCTAAATCACAATATTTTTGGCAGCTCACTCAACTATGCTGTGTCGGGACAATCTGGAGCATACGATAGTAATTGCAGGAAGTTTACTCAACTTAGATTTATCAAACCTTAATGATCCTAGACAATAAAAATAAAGAATGTATAATCTCTGGTAAAAGCAAACAAATACAAACACAAAATGAGGAGTATGGGAGAAATATTTGAATACAAAGGATTTGATCCAGCGATCACTATCAAGCAACTGATGAATCATTACTTAAAATCTGGTGGCAAATTCCCCAAAATGAAAACAATGCTATACAAACCAGGTAATTATTTCCTCGATGTGACTACCATGGTCAAAACATTCTTACTCAAAGGAACAAATACGAAGAAAATTCTTTTAAGAACAAAACAGGAAGGTGTTGAGGCTTTGAATTATTTAATAGCATTAAATAAAATTAAACCGACTGTGACTGGGAAATCAGGGAATAATGATCCTAAAACTATCACTCTAGCATATGAAAATATGCTATAGTAAGTAAGCAGCCAGCAACAGTCCCCGCGCCCTCTGACGGTTGGGACCACGAACTAATCGGTTACTCCTGTTGATATTTCAGGAATTCTCGTGCTCGCAACATGTAACCTTTGATCCACAAGATATCGAGGCTTTGACACCGAACCATTTCCTTATTGGAACTACATCCAGGGAGATAAACTAGGGTAAATTCGATCTAAAAGACATATCTTTGAAAAAACAGTGGCGAATAGCCCAAAATCTAGCAGATCAATTTTGAATAAGATGGTATCACGAGTATTTATCTACCTTAATTTCTAGAGTGAACTGGACCGACCTCGAAGAACCGCTAAAAGCCGGAGATTTGGTCGTAGTAATAGATTTTCAGAGCCCTCGAAATTATTGGCCGAAAGGTAGAGTAACCCAGGTCTATCCAGCAAATAACGGACAGGTGCGTACGGTAAAGGTGAAAACGACATCGGAGGAATTCATGTGACAGGCGCACAAGTTGATAAAGTTTCTAATCATCCAGGAATAGCGGAACGGAATTTGTAGATCGACCGAACCCAAATCGGGGGTACAAAGCATAAGTTTCAAAAATAAATGGATATTTTGAGTCTAAAGGAAATGATAGAACAAACACTTGATTTGTACGGAGGGAGGATGTTAGAGACGAATTGGGAATTATCCCAAACGATCAGGATTTCGCATAACGGTAACCCCCCGCGGTGACGATACCATAGGGCTATTAAAATACTGGTTCCTCCATAAAGAAAAAAAAGGGTTACAGATCCCGAAGAGAAAAATTGAAGCGAAGAAGATTGCACTGACGAGCATTGGGGTCTACAAACCAACAAGGAAGGTAAGCTCGCCATTTTTCCAAAATACATACTCACTATCGGGCAGTATAATAATTTCTATATACTATACAAATCAACTTCAGGTAAAATGAGATATACTATTCTGTAGCAAGACAGACCTCAAACTTATATACCGTATATAGCTCAAAGGAGCCATTTTACGTACCTTAAGGGACTTACTTACTTTTTATTTATCCCCTCACCTAACTATTTCGTATGAAGAAAGTCAAAACTTCGGAGTGCGCCACCTAGTAGCAAAAAGCGATACTACTCATGTTACGGAGTTGGAATCGCGTAACTGCATTGATTTCGCATTAGAGTTCTACTCTTATTTCTCAAACACGCATATATTGGGAATAATTCTAAAAAGGGCAAATCTAAATCTTTTAACGCATCATAATACTGCCTACTTCTATCTACAATGTTCCCAATTGCATTCGGAGCTGATTTATTCGCCTTTGGTAAATTAAAAATAATATAAAAACGACTCGATTATAACATGCCTTTTTGAATGGATCCCATTATGATCTATTAATAATTATAATTATAATCTATTCATAAAATCAAATAATAATGATAAAGTGTCCGAGGTTTAGAATAACGTGACTTTATTAGCAGTTTTACCAGTCAAGGATAATCGTAAATAATAAAGATTTTGTGAATCTTGAATACGATTATCATGATGTGTACAGGCTTTAAACGTGTCTGCAAAGTCGGAAAAAAAACTTGGAAAGAGCTGTTGCTTGACTACTCATAGTAATAGGTAAAGTCGTGGGTGAGATTTTTTGTAAAATTTTTTCATCTGTTAGGACAAAATCGATTCTCATTTTTTCGAATTCCGAACGCTGAGCGAGCTGGTCATTGATAACGTCACAGATTTTTTTTATTTCCGATTGAGTATTATTATAATTTTTTAATTCCGCTGTGATATTCTCGTAATGTACTTTAAGCACTACGGAGTCTGATTTTGATTGGTAATTGTCTAAAATTTGTTTGAAGTTCGTTAGCTTGTTCTTAATCGTATCAGTTCCTTTAATCTTGCCTCCATTTTTTCGTATGAGATCGATGGCTTAGTCTATTAACTCATGCTAGATTGAAGCCAAATAACTGGCATAAGACTGACTCGCCCTTTTTCTTAAGTGAATCATACGATAACAGATGGGCGAGATTCAGTGATGTGGTATGTGTATCTACTCCCACTCGATGTTTCAGGTTCGTGATTTCAGTAGTTGCAACGCTTGAGTCGGTTGCTCGTCTATTTGCTCTCGGAGAGTCACTATCCTTTGCCACTATCCGGCTCGAAGGACTAATGTTGAGAGGTTTCGTTATAAAAAAATCAGTTGAATTAATTCGATCTAGGATGTACTAAGGTAGGTTAGGCAAGTGATGATAAATGAAGTTTATATTTTCTTTAATGATAGATGTGTTTATTTTTGTACCGATAGATATTCACTGTTAGAGATATAATTTGAGTCTCACATGCACATTTTCAGCATAGATGTGACACTCCCTACTTTACCCACCTTATTGTTTTGGTTGTAAAGTATAATAAAGTAACTAAGCCCGGAATCATCCTTGAAGTTACAAACGTCTAATACGCATAGGTTTGACAAGTACACGATTCATTTTCAGATAGTAAATACAATAACGTATTTTCCCTTACAACAAAAATAATTCATTCAATAGCAACATATATCTTTTAAAATTGAAGATATTTTTGATTAGTAATTAAGAAATTTTAATTTTATTTCCATTCCAAAATACGTACATGAAACCTGAAGTATCAAAATTTGGTTGATATTTTGACTAAAAAAGTTTAAATGTAATAAGCCATATCTATTGATATGTAATCCATGCTTATCTCAAAAGTAACTAAACACACTTATCTTTCAAGTGGTATCCGGCTATTAAAATAAAACGAAAGTTAAACAAAGCAAATCTCTAGTCCTTGGTAAAGGAAATTTTCCACTATCACCAACATCTTCTATACTAACTTCACCCTCCACCGATATAACTTTCTTTACTATGCTTTTGCTTGCATTTTGATTAAAGGCCGGAAGACACAGTCTCATATCCCATTTTCTGTCTTTCTCTCTCATTCGGGTGGTTGTGGCGTGGAAGCGCAGAACGCGAGAAGCGAAAAGCCGCCGGCGCTGCCACCGAGGTCGCTGATTAGAAATGCAAATATCCCATTCCCTTTCTCACTTTCTCCCACCTTCTCTCTCTCTCTCTCTCTCTCTCTCTCCCTCTTATCCTCTTGATGATGATGTACTACTAGGAGAAAGTGAGAGAAACAAAGGAAAGATCGATTTAATGTATTTATGAACGCATAGAGGCCTATTGTTTAACTAAGATTATTTCGAATTATTCGCGTACTCTCATATTGACTCGGAGAAAATCAGCTGAGCATAAAAATATGGAAATCCTCGTTTGAGTGACTTACAGAGTCAACCAGTATAATCAAATTCTACCAAGTTTTGTATTATTATGTAAAAAGTCGTTTATGTTGATTCAAAGTTATGGCAGATATTAAATTTTCCGAAAGACATAAAATAAAGTATTCTTTGCGACGATTAAATTAAATTTTTATTTCGTAATGCTTTATAATATGTTATTTTAAAATTTGTTATAATAAATATAATTGTTTGTATTTGTAATAGACAAACGGTTTTAATGACAATTTAAATTTTAATTATTAATGTATATTTTTATTCAACACATTTACAGACTCAATTACTTCAAAATAAGCTAGTGATTTTAGAATCGTCAATATCATTTCATATAAAATTTTTTTTTTATACCAGATATAAAATGGATAACGCGTTTACTCTCACTTTTTACCTTGAAATGTGTTTTTAAAGTGAGAAAAAGAAGTTATTAGGGAAATTTTAAAACTGAGAAAACTGACAGTAACATCTCAACCCGAAAGTTAGAAAATAAATTTTTAAACAGAATAAGTGGGCTAGTGTACTTGCGTGCAACCTATTTTTCTTACTAACATAGTTCATAGTGCTGGAAAGAGTTACGATAAGCGTTTTCTAAAAAATCGATGTAACTTAGCTCCAATTTGTCTTTTCTAAATTATTGTGCAAACTATTACTTGGATATTAAGTACAAAACAAACCATGTATTATAATTAAGAATAGGCTCTCCTCGTTTATATAAATATTGGGTATTTTGACTTAAATTATTCCTCTTATATTCAAAAATTAAATGATCTGTGAGAGTTTAAGGTAATCCGCTTAAAAATTATGTAAAACTGTTTGAAAATACAAATTATAATAGGTAAATTGAGTTATTTTAGGTAGAAGGTGCTCTTTCAAAGCAGACATTATTGGTTTCGTGTAAAATGATTTGTGAACAATACATCAACAAATACATTAAGTTAAATATATTTTTCAAAAATAGATTTGAGATTTAAAATATTATTTTTCAAAACAATAGTTAATAGTCACATCATTCTACAATTATAATTTTATTTAAGCGGGTTAAAAATGGTTAAATACAGCTTTAAATTAATAAAATATCACGAAAAAAATTGTTTAACTTAATAAATTCTTAAGATACATACATACTGGTATTTACATGCACTATAATATACTTGTATGTACATTTTATTACATTTTTTTAAAGTTTGATTCCATTGAATTAAAATTTATCCTATATTGACTCTTTAATTAAAATTTTTTTTATATTGATGTTTTCAAGGCTGTATATGAATATTTATATACAAGTTCAACAAAATCATTCTTTTCGTTTGTATAAAAAAAAAAACAAAAAATTAATTATCTTAATATTTTATCATATATAAAATAAATGTATACATGGGATAGAAAACAGTATAAAAATAGATTTTGAAGAAGATGTAATTCAACAAGTATTTTAAAACGAATTAGGTCTAAAATGCATAAAAATCTATTTATTTTTAGCAAAATTATGAATTTTTAAATTCTTTTCATTACAGAAAAATTTATAAGAATATAATAAAATTAAAATATACATAGAAGCAACTTCAAGACATCTACTTTCAAATAAATCATAATTATTGCTCATAGAAGCAGCTTTAATGAGATCGTTCATTAGAACTTAATAATGTTTCAAAAGTATATTAAATAATTATTTTAAATAGTTTATTAGGGAATATTATGAAGCTAGTAATGCTAAAATTTTACGGATTTAATTCAATTTTATAAAATTACAGTAATTATTTTATACTAAATTAATAAATATTTAATCGTGAAAAATAATTTAAAAAACAATGTTTATTTGTATCTCAACAATAGGCTAAAAAATGTAAAAGTTTGAAAAGATTAAATTTCATACAATTTCGAAACATCAAATAGCGGTGTGTTTTTACTTGAAACTACCAAAAAATGCACGAAAAAATTATTTTAAGTTTCAATTTTAAAATTCAATGTAACATGTACAATTTTCTATTTTTTTTTTTTTATTAAACATATGTATTTATCTAATAAAATAGCTAAATATGAATATTATTGATTTAAGGTTCAAAGTAATTGTTTTTTAAAAATTTGTTTCAATACAAAATATGATAAATTATATTAAAAAATGTCAAAATAACTAGAAAAGTACAATAGTAATATTATGGTATATAGCAATTATAAAAATATTTTTATCCAATTAAAATCTTCAAAAAAAAATTAATAATTGATGAAATAAGAGTAAATAACTATAATATCATACTGAATATACAATATCGTACAAAAGTATTTTAGGTAATATAATATTTATTCAAATATTACCTAATAAGTTCAAACAAATTTTATTAATTGAATGTAAAAATATAGTATTCTAAAGATATTTTTTCAATTTTATGAGCTTATATCAATGTTCTAAAAATGTGAAATGTCTGTAATTTTCTTTGAAAGAACAGATAGTTTCAGAATGTCAATAAAACATACTGAACCTCAATTTAATAAAGATAATAATGGATTTATACTTTTTATACAAATGCTCGATTAATAGGATTTTGTTGAGCCAGTTTTCGTTCTCTGTTTAATACATTTAAGTTTTTATAAATAAATTAATATCTACATTTGAATTTCACAAAGAAATTTTTTATACAAATACAAATGCAATTGTAAATACGGTTTTTGTACTTGGCATTCGGAATTTGTACGGTTTTCACTGTACACATATCGACAGTGTAATACTCTGACGATTTTCTCTGAAGGAAGAGGAAAAAGAAAGCACGTAGAGAAAAGCATAGTAATCGATAGACACGGGATCTATTCGAAAGTAGAAAGGGCGAGGGTGGAAAGAGGGGAAGGTATTACGTTGCGTTCAATACCAATCGCAAGAGGTTTACCTCTTACTTTAAAAATTCACGCGGACTTCTTTCTTGGCGGCATATCGAACGAGTTTTAAAGAAATAATCTCGATTCCACCTACTTGTCATATTAATATTTTTTACACGTGGAGAACCACGGCGTAAAATTAAGAAGACAACGATATAACGATATAACCACTCATCTAATATTCCATCTGATAAGTTGATTGATGTGTTCTTTGGGTAGTATCATTTTTGCCGCTGATACATACATGAATATAAAATCCAATAAATAGTCGAAACCAACCTATTTGTACATGTAACTTTTTTTAAAGATAAAAACCATATTTTAAAGGGAAAATTTATAAAGATGTCTCTTTAAGATTCAGGAATGTTGAATAAATATTTAAATATTTATCTTCCTAACGGATACACGTACACGCCCATTTCATCTTTGCATGTAAAAATCGAACTTATAAAGTAATCTACACATTGTATAATTAATAGACAATTTGCACTTTATTATAACTACTTAAATTATGATGACACAATATAAAAATAAAGTAAACTATAATTTTAAATCATCTATAGTTATGTTTTCATTATTTCTCTCTTGATATCACATATTCAAGGGAAAAAACACCGTCGCATGAATGTTTTTAATCAAAATTAATCCAATTTTTTAAATAATACTATTAATAAGACACAATCTTATTAAAAATTACGTGTATTGATAAAAAATCAATATTTTAAATTAAAATGTATGATTTTCTTGAATCTAAAAATATATATGAATTATTATACAAAAAAATCTATTGCAAAACTACACTTTATTGCGTGTACAATGAAAAAAAGAAAAATGTATAAACATGATTAATATTTGACTTTGAATCAAAATAAATTACATTATATAAAGCATGAAAAATTATTGTTTAAGCAAGATGTATCAATGCAGATGCAATATATTTTCCGATTTGCACTTGTTGAATTACCGGAGCATAAATGTTGTTATTTGCGTTTCAGAAAATACATAAGTCTTACTGATTATAATGTTAATTATATATCCGAACAAATAATTAAGCAATTTTACGACCAATCACACAATATGATATGTTTAAATATAATATAAATTGAAGTACATGCATGATAGAAATGGTACATAGATTTAAAATGCAATAGACTGTATAATTTATCTATTATCTATAGTGTGTAGGAATGAAATAAAAAATAAAATTATAATAATACATTATTAATGATTATTAATTAATAAAATCTAAACTAAATTAAAGCGATACTTAAACTTTTACTTAAATACAAATATAAAAAATATTAAACATAATAATGATTGGTAACATTTATGAAATTGAATGAATAAATGTAAAAAATGATTATTCTAGACTTAAAAGACTAGATTATTGTAGTCTCAAAGTGTATTGTCTTTTCGATTTATAAATTTTGATTGACGACGCTCGCTCGCAATTGTCAATTTTTTGCCTAATTCTTATCTGCAACTTCACTTTTTTTCCCAATTAATTAATTGACCGACTATATATTTCTCGGTTTGCGGTGAGTACTGCTTTTTTCTCCCTACTTCAGCTTTGTGCGAAAAGCTTCTGTCCTCAACAGAAAAAACCTCTCTGCTGAGAAGGAAAAAGCCGAATACAATTTTAACTAAATTTTCTTCAAAAAACACCTACACCGTCCAAAATTTAATGTCATTTTTTATTAAATCCGTGAGACCTCAGGTGTTTTTCCCAAGTTTAGCTCGCACGACGACCCACTGGACCCATCACGTTCTCAAAAAACATCTGAGCTTTTCTTTATTAAGTAATTTATCTCGCGCCTCGTAAAATAATAGATAAGCAAATTATCTTTTAATTTTCATGCTGTTAATTTATATAAATAAGTTGTAACGTAAAGGTAAAGAAGTGAGATGTAGAAAAAAATGCAAAAAAAAAGGATTGCGCTGGCAGTATTTTATAGAAGTAGTGAGCGCAAGATTTTTCTTTAAATAAACGGTGGATTTTTTCTTTGATCGACACGCATATCTAAATTGTGAAACCGTGTTTTTTTATACTTAACACACAATTATAGATTTTTATGCACAAATTTTGATAAATAAGATATGCATTTATTTTTACATTCGAAAACATTTAAATATTTGTTTTGTACATGATTAATTTTTAAGTATTTTTAATCATATATGTTGATGCACGTATCTTGTTTAAAGTAAATTGAGTTATTTTTTAACGTATACGTACAAATTAAATAGAAATAAAAAGGAACTATTAAGATAAGTTTATTAAAACTTAAATAAGATAATTGAAACATCACATATTATATCTTGTTACTCCACTTATTCTAAATTAAATTTAAAAATAAAAACTTGTTTTATGAATGCACATAAATCGCTTTCGTTAATACTATATAATTTATCATTTTCTACTTTTATATATTTTTTAAATATACAATTAGTTTAAATTATTAAATCATTTTTATAGTATCTGTACTGTGACGTCTTGTGGCGTCAACGTACCGCGCGTGCGACGGGCCGTCAGTTCCCGAAAATGAAAAAAGTGGGGGTAAGCTTTTAAAAGAAGTGGGGGGGGTAGATTTTGGAAAAAGTGGGGGGTAGGGGGGGGTAGATTTTGGAAAAAAAAGTGGGGGGTAGATTTTAGAAAAAATGGGGTGTAGCATTTAGAAAAAGCTGTAGTTTTTAAAAGGAAAATATAATATAGTTAGAGTTTGAGTAGTCAGGATTCCTAGCGGTGCTCTCAATTGAAAAAAGTTACAAGGTAGTTTTTCGCGGGTTCGTGCCGCTCAGTTTCATTGTCTCGAAACTGATATAATTAACGAGGAAGTGACCAGCGAGTGCTAGTGATTTTCGAAACGTAAAACACTCGTGAAGACGATTACCTTTAGCAGACGCGGACGAGGTAATCTTCGAGGCAACCCGGGAGCAGCTTTCCCCGAGGCGACTTCAAACGAGGACAACATCTTCCCGAGCGGTCGTAGTTTCGACCCGAAAGCTCTATATTAGTGGTGAAGATATCTCATTATTATTATTCAAGTTTTAGGTGTGCTATAGGTGAAATCGTGACCTTGAAGATATAGAGACCAATACTCAAGTGATAGAGATCTATTTTGTTTGATTAATGGAAGAAGTAAAGGGTTAAGAATATTATTAACTGCCGATAGGAGGCTGCTACTGGAGAAAGGGAGAAGAGTTCTTTTCATGTGTATCTATGGTACTGGGTTATGAGTGACAAAGTCAGAAGTCCTGATCAACATGAAAGCGAATATAAAGCGACTATGTACCGTATACTTTTTAAAGAAGTAAAGGTATATTAATAAAAATAAAAAATTTGGGAGATTTCTCAGCTAAGCTACAGCACCTATATAAATATCTAGAAACCCAATTCTCTTAAAGAGTGCCATAGGATTCCTAATGGAAACTGGAATAAAATTATATTGTCGGAAAGAACCAAAAGTTTAATTAGTTCTCTCATGTCACTGATGTTTTAGATGATAATAAAGTCATCTCCCCAAAAAATGTCAAACCATCTTTTGATATACCACTAGGATGCTCCGAAGAGTAAATGATCTACAATCACCTACTTAAAAAGATGAGACTTAATTAATTATTATTAGAGGCCGACAACAAGGAAAACTTTATCAAAGTTAAAGATCATGTATCACAAGATTGGTCCCTTATGCAACTAAAGGAAATGGAACGAGAACTAAAGATAGAGGCGCGAGTTTTTTCCATCCTAACATTTGAATGCAGGATGATGGCCTCGGCGTGCGAGAGGAATCTAGGAGAAAACATTTTGAATCTATTCCCAGAAAAGTCTATGTCATTCACTGGAGCCCAATTAAAGAACACTCAAAGTTCAAACAGAACACACTGAGGTTACATTCAACATGGACCTCAAGCAGTGGAATTACACATTCAGTCCTCAACAGCAATCAAGTCTACTGTATTTCATGAGCTTCTTATTTGATATCTATCATGTTTACCTAACATCCATATTTACGGAAGGGATACTAGTAATTGCTATAAAATAGACCCTCCTTCCTAGAACTTCCAATGCCCTCACTAGCAGAATAGGCCATCAGCGGGTAACCAAGGGATACTGCAAAAGTTGTGGACAATCATAACATTATAGTGATAATCAAAGGAGTTATAATGGATTTCAATCAGAGTCACCATCTCACCGGATCAGGTGATAATCAAGTCCTGTTTGTCGAACTTCAGCAACATGATACTTTGCAAAAGAGCAAATATCTCAACTAATGGAGACTCATTTTCAGGAACTTGAAATTGATATTGCCATTAAGGAAGAATTTTTAGGAGAAGCTATTCATAAATTATAAATAGATCAATGATACTGTGGAACGCACAGAGTCATGTAAAAGCTAACTAGTAGTACTTATAATAATACCCGACACCGATGATAACCAACACGTGATTATCACAAGATGGTCTAATTCCTTCTATAATTACCAATATACAGGATACAAAATCCTTACAATATTTAATATATATCTGGCTAAAAAGCCAACGTTGACTTATACGTTCCTTTACTTATAGCCTCTAACAGATTTTTTTTATTAAGATGGTATACGCCCTCTAGCGGTCAGCTCTGTACTTAATAATCTTTGTATAAGCCTCATACAATAAAGTTTTGATTCTAACTACTTTAATACTCTCTAATAATGTATAATAAAGTTTTATTGTATATTATTATTTTTTTATTTTTTTTAGTAGCTATGTTTATTTTTAATATAATAAAATTTCAAATTTATTTATTTTCTAAACTACATTATTATTTTTGCCTACTCTCTCTAAAATTTTACAATATTATAAATCAACAGATTATTTAAGAACTTATTTCTTCACTCTTCAGTCTCAATTTATCACTCAGATATATAAATCTTGATTTATGTAGCGCTTTTCGTAATACATCAGCTTTTTATATAATTGAAATGTACCTTTTATGTAATTTACATTGATGTCATACATTATTATACAAATCTCAAATAAAATGATATTGAACATTTATGTTTACTGCGTCGATAAAATTCTGGGTTTTTTATTAATTTTAATGTACTCATATTGTCAATATATATAATACCATTTCCTTTATTATAACTGTATAAACAAGGATCCGCATTACATTGATTTAATCCTAAATTTTCGATATATTTAGTAAACCGCTCAGTCCAACACCTCATTGCTAGTTTTAATCCATACAATCCTTTCAATAAAGTTTACATATTCGTTTCGTACTATCATTATATCCCGCCGCTTGCTTCATGTAAATTGATTCATTTAGGATTCCATAGAAAAATACTCTTTTTATGTCTAGCTGTCCAGGAAATAAATTTTCTCATGCTTCTATGGTTAAAACCATTCGAATTGTGTCATGACGATCAACTGCACTAAATGTTTCTTTGTAATCAATTTCTTCCATTTGTGAATATCCTTTTACCACTAATCTTACTTTGTACCGTTCAGTAGAGTCAGAATTAAATTTCTTTGTGTATACCCAACGATTGTCAATAACTTTTTCATGTTCCAGTTTATCCAAAAATATCAATGTATTATTTTTTTAAAAAATTCATTTCTTTCGCCATGATTTTATATAACTTTTCACATTTAATAGAATTCATTGCTTCATTATAATTTACAGGTAGATATCCTGCAGAAAACATTACAGGTGATCCAGAAAACTCTGTTCGTTTGAGAGTGTTTTTATCTCCAAGCTGTCTTATATTATTATTAGATTCTTTACATTGTATTGATTCATCTGTTTTTTATCATCACTTTGAATTGTATCTTTTTCAGATGTATCTTTTATATTTTTTTATTTTTTTTTCTATATTTGGTATGTATATTATATCCTTTATTATCTTCAATATAACCAACAATGAAATTTACATTTCATTCAATATAACCAATTAAATATCCCGTATCAGAATTTTTATCTAATTTTCTTTTATTTTTTATAGGTATACGTATAAAACATTCAGTTTCAAATATCTTAGATTTTTTAAATTTGTCTTCTGATTATGCCATAATTCATAAGATTTTTCAATTATTTTAGTTAGACCGGTTCTATTAAAAATATTAGCTTTATTTATGGCTTCTGCCCATAGTGATTTTGATGAATTAAATTTTCAATATAACATAGACCTCACACTTTCTACAATAGTACGGTTTTTCCTTCTGTATTGCTATAATACCTGTAGCTGCTTTCCGGGAACATGTATCTTTTTGTAATTTTGTGTAAAGATTAAAAATACATTGTAACGAGGTTATCTGTTACAATATGTATAATAAAAACTTACTATATATTCAAACAATTATTAGAGTACAAATAATATGGTTTAATTAGGAGGTTTATCAATTTCAGAATTTCATACAGAATTATTTTCAATTGATTTAATATAATCGATGAGGTATAATAATAGTTACTTTATTTCTGTATACTATAATAAAAGAAATTTATGAACCATAAATATTCTATTGTATAATTATAAAGAATTTCAATTAAATTTTACATTGTAACAGGTTAATAGAATTTAATCTATATAGATTGTGTTAAGTTTAAAAAATACAAAAATATATTTCCCTTTAATATATTACGTTTATTCCCTGTACTTAGACTACTTTGTTGAAATAGCAAACGTGAAAATAAATTTAAAAATTGATAAAATTAAAATAAAAATACATAAAATTGAAAATCAATATAAATCTAAAGAATTTTATCAAATTATTATATTTAACAATATATTCACTTATATCTAATTTATTATTATTGTATATTTATAAAAATTAAACAGAGTAATTTTTAATTACACCTAATGAAATAACTTCTCACACAAAAGAATTAAGAATCATAATTTTTACCATTCAACGCTTTTCCTTAAATTTTTCCCCTTACTGACTTTTCATGGTGTCTGTTTAAATAGCCCAGGAAATTCAAATATTGTAGGATCTTCCTTCTCATGCTATATTTTATTTCTATTATAATCATATTCAGTTACATTTTACAAACTATTTATTTGCTATATGAAACTTCTCGCTGAATATTGCAAGAGAAAATCTTACACTATAAACTCTGTATGATTTTATTCCCTAATTTTATTATAAATATATTTTTATTAGAATAAAATTTATTGTTATATATTTATATCCTCAATTAGAATTAAAATCTATTTAATATTCAAAATAATTTTTAATTAAGCTAAAAACATGCTTTTAAATTAAAAAATTTGTAACTAATATAATATAAAACTTAAAAATTCATCATAAAGTCCTAGTAAACATTAAGAATATTTGTAAATATAAATGCTCACAATGTCATAAGAAAGAAAGAAAGATATAAATACAAACATTTTAACGTAACATCAGTTCGAGAAACTGTCGGATTTAAAGGTGAGAAAAGCTCGCTTAAAAGGCATGAATTTTCCAAGATTCTCAACAAGTCTATCATCTCTGACACAGCCACATTATGAAATAATACTTGAGTGTTCTGTGTTCTCTTGTAAATGTAGAATATCATTGAATCTTAGATATAGTTCGGTCTTAACTATTTGAAGTTTTTCCGTCTTAGTCAGTAAGTGCTAAGTCTACTCGAAAATGCTGAACTGAATTGACAAACTTCTGTACACTTGGATGCAAGAATTTATTAAGCAATTAAAATTATTAATGAAACTAGTTAATGTTCTTTTATGGTAATTACTTATACTATTCATGTAGAAGAATTACTTTTATGTATTTAAATTCAATGTTGCATTCTGAAATCCCAACCCGCAAGCCTTTGAGTAGTAGTGACAACTATTTTTCTATCGTTCAAATAAACCGATTATTTACATGAAACTATACACTATTAATATAATATATAAATGAATCCTTATCGATAGTTTTATACATATTGTATATAAATCACGAGCTTCGATACATTATAATTTATTGTAAATATTAATGCACTTGTTATAGAAATAAAATACCTACTAATAATATAAATATTTATATTACCATTCATATAATTTCTATCCGAAAATGACTAACGGTTTTTTGCAATATTTAATTAATTTATTTAATCAATTTATTATATTAAATAAAATTAAATCATTTAATTAATTTATTTTTACGAATATATTTATATTTTTTATTATTAAATATTTTTTTACTAAAAATAGAATAGCATTTAATTTAATACTTATGAGTCATTGAAAATATTATATTCTTTAAAAACATTTTATCAGTAATTAAATAATAATAAATCAGCATGAAATTTTTTTATTCACAATTATTTTTTCAATTATTCAATAACCTAGAGCAATCATTCTAATCCTCGATGCCGTGGTGAAATTTTATCTGGATAATAGTGTGGGAATACCAGTTAATATAATTGAATTTTTATTAAAAAATAAACAAAAAATGAGAAAAAATTAATTTTATTTCGTAGATTTAAAATTAAGAGTTATTATTATAAAAATGGTGTTTTTTATCTCTTCAATCAAAAAGGCATTAATGTATTGTTAATTTATTAAGAATACTTGAAGTGTTTAATAGTTTTTCAATAAATAATTTATTAAAAAATTATGTGAAATATATATTTTTTTAATATATATTTATTTAAGCATAAGTTACTTTACTTAAAAATTGATGCTATAATAACAATTTTATTATTTTAAATATAAAATTTACATGAAAACGAATTAAAATCTGTAGGGATAAATAAAATAAAAAATAGTGGTAACTCATTAACACTGTGGCAAGGAAAAAAGTGAAGCAAATGCAAATGGCCCCATTTTTGTTTCATTCTCTTTTTTAAAAAAAGAAAATGAAAGAATTAATGAAGAGAAAAACGCAGACTTAAGGGTTTTACAACTTTGTTTAGCGTAAAATGAAAGTACGATATTAAAAAAATTATTACAATGAATGCATAAACACCTCGTCTGCACGCACAGGCGTATAAAAGTTTGCGTGAAAAATTGATATATACGTGTACGCAAGAGTCCATAGAGAATTCATAAAAATCAACGGACGGAATCTCTGAGACCAGAACAGAGAAAAGAATAGGCATTGAATACTTCACCAGATTAGTACAAAAAAGAAACGACCAAATCTAGTAAACTTCCTGGAAAATTTCAGCACACGTATCTTGAAAATAGAAAGAGGAAGTAAAGATAGATGGCGAATGGGAAAGGAAAAGAGAAAGTGGAAGGGGTTGGCGAATTGCCATTGTCGCGTCACAATTCAATCGCGAAGTTAGCTCCCTGTAGAAATCACATAATGTGCGGTTACCACACACACCTATGCTGCACATAAAAACACATGTACAACTATACTTTCTCCGTCTTTCTCTCTCTCTCTTTCTCTCTTGTTCTTTCAATTCTCTGTTTCTTTATTTCTCTTTCATACTTGTGAGACTATTTACTTCCCCAGAGAGATAACAAATCAAAAACACTCCCCCCCCCTTGAACCACCTCATGAGATAGCACTTTTCAACCTTCTGAATCCTCTCTTTCTCTTTCTATTTCTGTTTCTTACGCATAATGTCCACTTATATGTAGTATAATATATACAAATACTTGCGGCTATGCGCAACAAACTCTTGAAGACACTTAGAAATGTATATGCTAGAAACATATCTTGAAACTCAAAGATTTAAATTAAAATATATCTGAGCTGTCCAAAAGTTTCTTATCCATGTTATACTCATATTGAACTATTAAAAAGCACTACATATGATGATTATTTAACATTTGCTAGTAATCCTTATTCTCTGTATTTTTAAAAATTAACATAAAAATGTTCTATTCATAGTGAAATAAAAAGTTACAGAAACTAATTTAAAGATTATTTAAGAATATTCATTCCAATAATTTAAAATACAGCGAAATTGAGAAATTACAGTATACATAAAATATATGAATTTAAAACATTTAGAAATTGAGATATTCATATTTATTCGTGTAAAAATTATTTAAATTTCTATAGTACAGTTATGTAGTGTAATATTTTTAAAAAGATGAAATTTCTGATTATTATTACGTTTTTTTTAAATAGATGTAGAAATATGGCTATTTCAATATTAATTGATGTTCTTTATCATAAAAAGATCAATTTAAATTAAATTATAAAATCATTTAATGTTTTAAACGTATGAAACAAGACATCTACTGGATAATTTTATTATATATTTTATTGTTGAACACACAAACTGCATTTAATAAAATTATGATACTGGTATTGTGAAAAAATGAATGTACTATAAATTTATGAAGCTCGATACAACTCTTTTTAGATTTTGATATAATGAATATTAATATATGATCATTATATTTACTAAATAATTTGTATATTTTTCAATTTCATTACAAATCTATATATTAACTTCAGAAGTAATTTTTGTTGTTGTAATTGATAATTTAAGTAATTAATTTTTAAAGACTTCCTTATTAAAATATGAAGTAATAATATGAAATTTATATTACATTATGTATTAATTAAATTATTTTAATTATTAAATATTTTTTTTTAAATTGTATGAAAGTAATTTTTATTAATATAAATTCATATTGTAATAATATATATCATTAATAAAAGGAAATTAGTGTTATATTATTTCATTATGTATTCCTTAATATTAAGAATTAATATTACATTCTATAGAAAATACAGGTGTATTTTAAAATAATTGAAATAACAGTAGGTTCTAAACAAATTTTTGAATTTGTTTATGAAGAAGTATTTCAAAATCTTTTGAACGTCAATTTCCAGAATTTATTCATCGAATATTGTAATCAAATTCTTTTTTGGACGATTATAAAAACTAAGAATTTAAATTTTATAAATAAGTATGTCGATTTACTTGGAACTTCCCCAATATAACTTGAAAAACTGAAAACTTTTGTTTCTTGTACCTAGAAAACTGTGAACGCCAACTGCAACTCTTACTCTTGCCACCATGATTCAACAACATCAACTTCCTCATTCGCAACTTATTATAGAATTTCCTCCCCTAAGTTACTCAAACTGGGTTAACAGGTACATATAAAATGGTTCGTATGGATAACAGAAAATTTATTTTCCGAATAATATTTCGCATCATTCTGAAACTTTATTTGGAAAATAAAATAGATTTTATGTTTAATTCAATTTTCTTAATTTAATTTTCAGAAGTTTTCAAAAAATATAATTTTTTTTATTGTGGAAATATTTTCCTAAATTTAATAAAATCATATGCCGCTATTAATTGTATATGAAATATTTATTGTTTAATATTTTATAAATACATAAAATTACAAAAATAGCTATAAATATTTGCTGGATTTTTCTTATACGACATAACAAAAACATGAAAGATTGCTTATAACGAATCTTTAAATTAATATCCGTATTAATTATAAAATATGTGACCACATTTCATCAAAATATTTAGAATTATACGTAATTTTTTTATTATATTTTTCAATATAATAATATAAAGACTGAAAAAATGTAGATTATAGTCTAATTAATTCAAATTAGAACCACATATTTGTTTACATCCATTAAATTCTAATCATTGTTTAATTCATGCAATACTCGAATTCAAGCATTGAAGATGAATAATATAAACTTTATTTAATATATTTAAATTAAAATAAATATTTTATTCTTACATTGAAACTAAATCTAATAATTATTATGTACATGAATTTGCAGATTTTTCCTTACATTTTTTTAAATGTAAATAAATGAACTAAAGCATGACGATATGTGAATAGAAATTTGAAGTGCTTGTTATAATAATTTATTTAATTTTAAATAACAAAAAGTTTGATTAAAGTCTTGGCTATACTATTACAATCGATGCACCTCACTTCTTTTTTTTATAATTACATTGATCGATTACAATAAAATAAAGATGCAACAATAAATATTATTATCTCTCTAGATATTCAAATCTTGTTCATTAGTTTTAAATTCAAATAAATTCATTTACATACTTATGTATCATATTTTAACATATTAAATATTTACATATCATATACTTGTATATGCACAAATTCTTGATAGAAACCACAGCAGTGTGAAAAAGAAAACTAATCATTGCGGTATAAGAAAAAGAATGACGCTAACTATTTATTAGCCACCAGCAGTATATTAAGTTACTAGTTGCGTTTTGGCAAAATATTAATAGTTCTTTATCACAAGCTTCTCTTTCATTATTTTTTTGTAAATATAACAGTATTACTTATCTAGTATCAATATTTTAGAAACATTGCTCATAAATATTGATCCCGATCTATGTCTATTTTTCTTTGAGTTATGTGAAACACTATTAAACCAAGCAATAGAGCAGTTTTTAGGTCGTCAGCAAAATACACCAAACTGAATACACGAAAAATCGTAAAAAAATCAGTAGATGGTTATTTTTTAAAATGCGACTCGTACCATTTTGAGGTTTCTTTTCATTAAAAATTTTAAAAGAAAAAATCAGTTTTCTTTACTATAAAATAGTAATTTATAAATTTAACACTATAGAATTAATGGATGAATTATTATTAATAATATTAAGAAGAAAATACACTTTTATAGAATCCGATTGATAAATTAGGAGTGGAGAAATTTTCTAAAAACTGAAAATTTTTTAATTAAATTAAATTTTTATGACATTGTGATATCGTATATCGAAATCTGATAGACATGAAGTAGTATGGCAGCTTTCAGTTGTAACCAAAGATGTACTTTTATAACTTGTGTACAAACTGACCCTTGTCATATATTCGATGGTCTGTGATTTTTCTTTTTTTGATATAATTTCAATAAAAAATGTTTATATGATAGAGAGCTATTTATATGTTTTACAACATATTATTTAATATTATTTCGTTCTTATTGTATTAATATTAACAACTGATAAGCTTAGATAGTACATAAATATTTTATAAATAGTCTGACAATCAAATTAGATCTTATAAACATTAAGTGTTTACGAAGGTTTACATAAAAAAATAATTAAAAAATTTTTCAATCTCAATATTATTTTCAATTTATCAATATAATTTATCTAAATAAACAAATTATATGAATTTAATATAATGATTTATAAATAATATTTATTTATTGTAATAATTATTCTAGCTTATCTGTACATACGTAAGTACTTTGAGAATACAATCTTTATGAACATTTTGCAATAAAAAATAGAATATTTCTAAATACATAAAATTTTCATATAAAATATCTTGTAAATTCTAATTTTCCACTAGTAGTATCAAATATTAAATAAATTCATGCAAATATGAATTTATTATTCATTTTATTTACTAATATGTTATATCATATTAGTTCAACTGAATCATGTAAAAGCCATCATTTTTCGAAATTTACATAAGCTGTAAACTAAATTAAAGTGTAGAATAATAAAAAATTTTGTGATATGAAAATAAAAAAATTATTTTATATTAGTTAAGTTCTAGCCTTCATTAAATAAATTTAGATATTTTCATCATTGTCATTTAAAGATAGATGCATTTATATTACTTTAATTATTTTTTTAAAATAATAATAATAACTTCCTCCTTATATATATATATTATTATATATATATTAAAAGTTTTTCTTTATACAAATACTAGAAAACTTAAATTTGAATTATTTAAATAATGGGAATGTACATATTGATGATAATTGTTTTTGTACTTATGGTTCACCCTATACATACAATTGCTAATGCACTCAAGAGCTAAATAATTCTTTACCAAAAAATTATACAATTTATACAGGTATTGGAACTTATAGGTATTATAGAGTTAATAAAAATTGGACTGATGCTAGAGTAACTTGTGAGCCTGACGGAGGTAATAGTATAATATATATGTACGTGAATGTGTGTGTGTGTGTGTGTGTTTATTTTATATATTATGTATACACTTTTTCAATTATAAATATATAAGCTTACTTCCTTTTTTTTTTTAAAGAATAAAAACAATTTTATCTTAGTATTCTATTATAGATATATAGATAATACTTCATATTTATATATAAATAAAATAGATTTTATTATAAACATTTTTAACAGCTATAAATATTATTTACAATGTACTTATAATGGATATTTCAAGGTTTTTAATAAAACAAGCAATATAACAATTTTTCATTAGTGAACAATATACAGCAAAACAAATACATAAAAAAAACATTGACAAATCTGTAATTTCTTATTTTCTAAAAAAAAATTCAAAATATTTATCGGAATAAGTAATTAATAATAAATAAGTAATTATTAAAACATGCTGTAATTACTTGCAACATTAAACAAATCTGGAAATACAGTTAACAATGTATTAAAAATATTAAATTTCTTACCATTTTTTTTTCTTTCTGATAATTGAGAAGTTTATTCATTATTAATATTTAATAGAAATATATTACAATTTTCTTTAAAAACCAATTTTATATTAATGGGAATGAAATATTTATTTACAGGTTAGATAAAATAATTTGGTATGATAAATAATTTTAGACTAATCATGAGAGAGCACTGGGCAATCTTATTAAATTTCAAAACAAAGAATATGTGCCTTTCGTAACATTTTAAAACTGGCAGCTGATTTAGCTGTTGTGAATTCCGCTGTAAAAGAAGTATTTCTTTGTGTCCTAAGATTACACCTCAATTGCAATTTCAATTATAAGCAGTAAAGAAATCAACTAAAACATTTAGCATTCATAAATCTTTAAACAATACGTGCTTACAATTTTGAAAAAAATTGCTAATATTTGGTGTATTTGAACTAATATGTCGCATTGCACTTGCACTTATAATGTAGCAGATTCGTTATTATATTTGAAACATACAGTAGACGAGATGAAAGTGTGCTGAATTTAAAATAAAGACTTATCATAGCTATTAATATTTGACATTTCAATGTATCATCAGGTTGGAGTAAATGTAATATAGAATTCTAGAGTGACCCGGTGTGAAAACGTGAAAATCGCGATATTCGATGGTTTAAACAGAATGATTAGAAATTCATTAAAATTGGAAGATAACGGCCTGACAAAAGAAGAATGCAAGGAATCATTGGGAACAAAAGCTACATGATTTACATGGAATATTTAATGGAGGGATACACATGCTTACAAGAGACCGAAAGCTATAAATGGAGGTGATATTGAAAACTCGGGTCCTTCTTTGAAAATTCATCTAGGAGGCTTTTCCTTAAATTTACACGGATCAGGACTTTGCTAGAGTTACGGATTACATCTTTTCCCTTTAAATTTTGTATCAATTAATTTCACGATGGTATAAACAAATATTTATATATTCCATACATAACATACATAATTTTTTATACTTTTTTATTTATAAGCAATACACCACTGTATATAAGAATCAAATTCAATATCATTTGAGTCTACTTTTGATTGAAAATGTTCTCATACTAAATGCAGAAGTTTATAAATAAAATTCTCATCTAGAACATAAGCTCGTGTATTTATTCGAAGTATTGAGTAAACGTGTAGAAGTGCATTCTCTATCTTGTTCTATTTCATCCTCTTCCTACTTAAATTAAGTCTACTAAAATACATACTTATGTTTAAAGAGATAATGTATAGTCGATTAGTTTAGTATTAATGATAATATAGGGTCGTTTATAAGACGTTACGGATATTAATCTTATATTCATGCTTCTACTAAAAATTATATGTGGTACAAGATGTTGAAATAATATTTAGAAATATGTATAAAATTTATAATATTTAATTTCAAAATTTTGATATTTTAATCAATTTGAATTTTTATATAACTAATAATAAACTTTCAAATTTTATTTAATATTTACTCATACAAATTTGTCTACGTAAAAATATTTTAATGTATTTTTTTCAAAATTGTAATACTGAGATAAGCTCCAAGATGAAATCAATACGTACTGTTATAATATCATATGTCTCATTTTCCTGAGCAGGTATGTTCAAAAGAGATTTACAAAAGAATATCAAAAGGTAAGATCTTAGTGACTTAATATAAAATAATAAATTTTAAAAAAGAAAACAAATTAATGTAATAAAAGAAAGATGCAGGATAAATAACTTCTATATGTGATAAGTGATACTTTTTTATTGTAAAACACAAACATTCAATATCCAGTTTCCAAAGTAAAACTACTGAAATTTTCTACAAACATGATCTTTTATCTTTTATAGAATGCATTCATAAAAAAATACATACAAATTTTAAACTTAAAGAGCCGAATATTGTTTATGATAGTAATTAGAGCACAAATCTTATATTATCACATAAAAAGGTTATAATATTTATTATTCTAAGATCCATTATCGTGTACCATGTATAATCATCCAGTACGCCATTTCAATTTAGTAGATGTAATAGTTAATTCATCATTTTCCAAGCGGTCTAAATCTCTACATAAGCCATCCATTCTCTCTCTCTCTCTCTCTCTCTCTCTCTCTTTGATTAGTTTCCGTTTTTCTTGTTTTCTTTTTTTGTTGTATTATTTTTTTAACTGGCCTCTGTGATCGCTTAATTCGGTTTCATCTATAGTTCGTGCAAAGAATTTATTCATTTCTTTAAATATATATGCACTTATACGTGTAATATATCAATGCCTAGTTTTTTATTTATTTTTTTCCTCTTTTTCGGCAAACTTTCTCAATTGGAAATTGAGAAATAACGAGAGCTAGTGAATAACGATAACCATTTACTCGAGAAAAAGTTGGATGATGCAAATGGAAATTTATTTTGTCATTTATTTATTATTAAAATTTTTTATCCATTTTGTAATTATAATTACTTCAATTCATACAGAAAATTTGTAAATAAAGGGTGAATCCTTCACTTATTTCTAAAAAATTTTTTGTCATTTCATAGAAAAAAGGTATTCTTTATTTTGCACACAAGTGCCTTTGATACCCTCCGACAAATTTCTTTCAACTAACATCCAAAGCTATCTTCGTGTCCGGTTACTGTTACTGGTTTCCTTGTCGATGATATTAGAAAATCCTCCACATATTCCCTCAGAGTAACTCCACGGTGAACATTTTAATATCCCATTCTCTAGATACACCTGATCTGGTTTCATCAATTGCGTGTGTCTACTGCGAGAATGATATCGATGATAAATCGCAATGCATTTCTTCCTAATACCCTAGATACTACATACTATTGTATGAACAAAGACTTATCTCTCTTAGAATATCTTGTCTTTAAAGGTTTGAACAAATTACACTCATTATCTGGTATGGAACGACTGGCGTTCAAACTTAAACAAGTGACTTATTTTCGTAATTTCCGTTTTAACTCGATAAACCTCCTTGATATTTTATCCATCAATATTTACTAAATAATGAGAATTAGAACAAACTAGGATTTTATCTAAAATTTTGTTATAAAATTTGCATATGTTTTTATTTTTAATTTTTATGAAAAATTATTAGATTTCCTTTCATCTTGGAAAATTTAAAAAAGTAATGCAAGATATCTTTAATTTCCGAGTGGTCTATAAAATTTTAAACATATTAAAGAAGGTAAGTAGGAAAAAATCAAATTACTTGAGGGTTACAATTCATAAGCCAATCAAAAAATTTCTAATATTTTTGCATTTACATCAATAAATCTAAAAATAAAAAAATCTTATATATAAAACTTTTAGATAAAGATATCATTATTTCAATTAAAATTTTTATTCATTTATTATTTTAAAACAAATTATAACAAATTAGATTGCAAATAAATGAACAGAGCAAAATCTTGGTATTTTACATTGGTGCAACAGGTGTACAAAGTTGATACTTTTGTCTTTGAATCATCTTTTTAAGCAGGTACACATTTTGGAAAATATTTACATGAATTTAGAAATTAAAAGATTTATATCTTATTTATATATAATCTACTATTTTCATCATTCTGTATTAATATTTATTTGTAAATATATCTACAATTTTTATTTTAATTATTAACTGTAAATAAGATTGCTATTATAATATTGGATTATTTCATTAAATGAAATATACTATATTATTATCATACACATAAAGTTTAAGTCCGACTAAGTATTATTCTTATGGTATTAATATACTATAATCAATAATTATTGGTTCTTCTTATACCTGTGTTGATATTTCTGATAATCCTCAGTATCAATTAATTTTAAAATAGAAATAAAACATGCATAATTCTGGTAAATTGGTTTATAATTATTATTTGTATATATTTTTTCTCGAAATTTTTTTATTTTTAATTATTCATAAAAAAATTTAACCGAATTAATTTTCTGTTAATCATATGCTTGACATTTTTTGTATGATATAAACATTGAATCCTCAAATGAAATAAATTTGATAATCATTATAAAAATTATAAAGTTTCCATTGAAAATCTATATTACATAATTGTATTTTCTTTAAGTCATACAACTGAACTATCCAATATTTTCCTGAAAGTTTTTTTCTAAAAAAAACTAACTGTTAATACAAGACTAGTCTATTATTAATTATATTTAAATTATATTTCATATGCCGTGTATATATAATTTTATATAAACATAAATTCAGAAAATTAGAATTAATTGCATGTATAAAAGCATGTTTTTATTGGCACTTGTTTAGGATTATCACTAATAGACTACTTTTTCTTAGTTTCTGTTAATTAATCCGTAGTTGAATGATCAAGAGCATCATTTCCACAACTAAATTATTCAAAAATAAAATCACAATGCTATGTGCTGTAGAATTTTTTACTAAAATGGGGGTTAGAAAAGAAAGGGAAAGCTGCTTAATACGATGATATAATATAGGAGTGAGTGAAGCATGAGATAGATTCCATCATCAGCTACCGGAAATATCAACAGTAGAAGGGGTAAAGAACCCTGTCAACAAAATGAGAGAGAAAGCAAATAAAGACAAAAGGAAAGGCGATGTATTATATCATATAGCACAAGAAAATGACAATGTATTCTATCTCGTACACGATAACAAAACAGCCAGGCGGGTGTTTGGAGAAATGCCCGAGATTAAGGTATTATTGATATAAAGGAAACTAAATATGAGGATGCAAGTGTTGCATAACCTAAATAAACTTAAACTTTACGTTATGAATGTCATGTACAATAAATTGCACAAAAACAAATTTTTCATAAATGCGGCATGTGTGGAATGAAAAACTAAAAGTATTTAAATGAAATATATTTAAATTTAAAACATTTATTTATATACATCCACACTTTTATAATATATATATTAAAATGCATATTTTTACATTCCTTTAGTCATATGTATGCACATTTAGAGGATCGATAATACTAATATGCACATTTAAATAACATTAAATTAAAAATTTTATTTATTAGTTTAAAATTTTCTTTAATAAATTTAATAGGAATTTTAAAATTATTAAAAGTCACAGCTAAAATGTCTTTTTCATGTGATACAACGATACAAACGGATATTAAAGGAACATCGATTTCATGTCACTATTAAAAAATTTGTATTTTATTTGAAATATATAGCAATTAATCATATACTTGGACAAAAAAAATCAAGACTAAAAATTGCTATTTATAATTTATTAATTCGATTTTTACTATTAATGAATTAATTTTAATAAACTATTAAAATAACTTTGAATCTTTCGTTTGAAAGAAGTAATAATAGACTGATAAAAATAAGAATAAAAATAATTCTTGCATTCAACTCCATTTTTATCATAGCGCATTTGCGAACAAAAGTTCCCTTAGGATAAATTCAAACAATGAATCTAAAAGAGCATCATCTAATGCTTCAGAAATAAGTAGAGGAAAATAAAATGGGCAAACAAAGCTATTAATAATAAAAATAAAATAATAATACAAAGATATCAAATATTGCTTATCAAAAAGCACTTAAATCGAAATTAAAATTTAGGAAATAACAGAAAACCGTATTATTATTTTTTTATATTTTAAATATATAGTCAGTATGTAATACTTTGATATTGCTTTATTTTTTATTAAACATTCATACACTGTCTATGTACAGAAATAAAAAATTCTATTAGATTATATCATAAAAAAAATGTGTAAAAATTAAAGAGAAATTGTTTATGAATATTTGAATGTGTGTATGAGTATACAAAAAATATACAATGGTTGATATTGTATTCATTAATTCGTGTAAAATTAAAATAGTATGAGAATTTTTTAATTTTCAATCTATTTTTTTTTTTTTTATATTTTGTAGAGAATAATACAATTTATAAAATCAAAAAATTTTTCAAAACAAAATGTTTATTAAATTTATTCTCTACAAAATAAACGATATTATGATTAAAACTAAAATGTGATGAATATAATTTTTAAATTAGACATAAAAATTATAAATGCAATAAATTTTTTGTTTTAAATACAAGCTTTAGCTTATATAACAGTTTACTACTTTTTTTATGCTTATAGACAAAGATAACAAACCTAATTAAGCGTGCATTTTTCATTCAAAACTATGTTTTTATATTGTATTTTATAATATTATTTGTAAAAAGAAGAAAAAGATGTTATGATAGCTATATAAGGAATGAAATATTTTATCTTAGTTTTGAAATTTTTTTTTTTAATTTTTTTTATCATTATTAAATATAAAATAGTGCTTGTTTATATACGAATGGTAAAAATTGTATTAAGATGAACTTTCGTGGAAATATATCATTATGAGTTATTCGTGAACTAAATAAAAAATTTTTTACTTTAATATAAACTCATTTTATTATTTTCAAAATAGTAAATTTTTAATTAATTATTAGTAATTATATAGCTATAATACTACTAAAAAAAATTTCATAAAAAAATATTACAATTTAATATTTATCTTTTTCATTCAATTGAATAATTAAATTTCGAAAATATAATTGGTATCTAAATGCATAACGACAATAAATAATTTTCAAACTTTTTAATTTATATTTATATGCAATCGTCTGTAAAATTCAATATATTATTTATACCATCGATTTATATTATAAACATTATATCGAACTATTAGCAAAAACTTGTAAAAAATACAACCGAAAAGATAATAATACAATTATTACAAAATACTAAAAACTTCTCAAAGCTATGCATATATATTTAACGCATAATTTTTTTGTTTAAAAATATTTGTATTCTAAGAAATATGTGTAAGAAAAATGAGTGCTTGTTTTTCGAGTATAAGTTTTTGAAAAAATTCAAATGGTTTCCCTCCCTCTAGTATAAATTGAAAAACTGAGCACATGCAAAGAAAAGCAAAAGAATGAAAGCAGCGGTTTCGACACGCGCAGTTTGCAATTTCATAATGCGAGAGTAAAACATACTTTCTTTTTTTTTATATAAACTTTCACATACATACATAAAAAATCCAGGATAATATATCAGTCGCTTTTGACCGAATTCAGTCAAAGGTTTCTACTGAAATCTGCGTTCAAGATGAAAAGGGATTACAATCTCTATTGACTGAATATTATCAATATATTAAAAATAAAACAAAATTTTAAAATATTTGATAAGGATACTAGCCTTATACGTTATTATACGCTTAATTTGATCAAAAAGAAAAATGTATTTGTTTTATAGCCAAGGTTTTACTCATTAATTAATCCTATTATTAAAAGAATAGAAAATATATATTTTAAATAGCAAAGTTTTTAATATGCTATTATTTCTTTTGTATAAAAATTGAAAAGTTAAATTTATTTTTAAGTGAATTATTTAAATATAAATTTTTTGTTACTATTATAAAAAGAGTAACACATATTCATGACGAAAAACTCGCATGTAGAGTAAGCTTAGATAAAAAATACTTTTTCATTTATTTTAACGAAACCGTCGCACGCATCAAAATATTATTACAGATGTTTAAATCTGATATATTTATAAATATATACTTATCAATAAAAATTGCAATGTATCGCAAAATATAATATTATTTAATAATAAAAAGTCAATTTAAAAACAATATTAAACATATATATTTTCTTATACTAGCCATTTCTCAGGAATATTCTTAACAGCACATTATCTTTGAAAAAATAAATGGTAATGTTAATGATAATAAATATCTTAAATATATGTAATATTATAATAAAATTACAAGATTTCATAATCAATAATATGATTTATAATTAAATTGTACATGAATCATTTATGTTATTTATTTATATTACTATTTATTAAAAAAAGATTATTGTTTTTTTTTCTTTAAATAAATTATTGTTTGATATTTTATATTAATTCTTTTGTTTTTTAAAAAGATATTTACAAAATGTATGTGGTAAATAAAGAATTTAACGCAATTAAATATATAACATAAATTGATCGTTCGAAATATACTTCATTATAGTAAACCTAGTTTATATATTATTTTATAAATTATAAGATTTAAACAATAAATAATAAATTGTTTGAAAATATTTTTCATAATTTCTAGAATTTATACCATTATTCAATCTTAATTAAGTTTATATTTATACTCTACAAACTTAAAGATCCAGATGCAAAAAATATTGATTAATTGCCTCTGAGAGGGAGAGTAAATTATAGGAAATGAATACATACGTGTATATGTATTCATATGTATCACTAACATTTCATTTGAACGAAGGAAAAATTAAATGAGAGAAACACGGTAATTATTTCACTAATTATACGTTAATTTTTCTCGCTTTCTATAAAATATGAAAAAATGGTACGGCCTGTTAGAAAAATTCATTTTCTTTTTATAAAAGCATGAAATTGAAATACAATTGCATTGATTTAATTATAGCATACTTACAGATATTTAATCAAAGAAATAAAAATTGAAATCAATTATTAAAATTATAATTTACAAATGCGAAATCTATTTTAACAATAACTTTAGTTACTTTATTAAAACAAACAAGAAATCACGTTATTAAAAGTAAATATTAGATGTATAGCTTTAATTTGCAATAAAATATAGCTGTATTTTATTAATGAAATATTTTTTTTTATAAGAAATTTGATTCAATAAACTTTTAAACTTTTATAAAATGTTATAAAAAAAGCTTGTAGTTAAAGGACTTTTAAACAAATATCTATCTAAAACCTTCAATGTACGTGCAATATTTTTGAACTCACATTGAATCTGAAAATTTCAAAATAATTTCCTCAAATCACTACTCGTAAAAGCATCTATACATAAAGAAACTTTTTTCAACAACAGATATAGATTCTTTAAAATAAAAATTATTGCACATAAAAAGTAAATTGACTTACGAACGATATTTACTTTATATCTGTTATATTTTATAAGCTGTACACAAATCTATCTTGTATTTGCATATACAGTTTTAGGTAAAGAGCCACAAATTAACAAAATATCAGTACATATGTTACAAAAAATAAATATTTTATATGAAAATTTAAATACAGTAAATGAAGTATGCATTAATTTTATTTATCCAACTATATTTTACACAGTAAAAACGTATGGTGTTTACATTAAAAGCGAATTGGAATTCAGAACATTAAATTTTACAATTTCATTTTAGCTTATCTTGTTACCTTACCGAAAAAATTTAGTTCCAATTTGCAACCAAATTCGTACTGTTCCTCATTTTTTTGCAGATTTATAGCCACTACTATGGCACATCATTGATAGGATATATTTTAAACTCAAAATAATGATACAATTTTTGATTTTTGTACTATTTTTATTATTGAATCATAAATATGTATATGCATATATATACAATTATTTATGTATATATGTATGTGTGTGTATAAGTATTTTAATTATCTATTTATATAATGTTATTTTGTTATCATTCCCATTTTTATTCAATTTTTTTAAAATAATTTGATATATATTAGTATTTAAAAAAATGTTTATAAAGCATATATATTAAAGTACTTTCTTCTACCGTAATATACATATAGTTATTATATAAATATTTCTACATAAGTAAAAATCATATAATTATAAATAATGACGAATGAAATTGGAAAAAAAATGAAATTAAAAAAAAAGAAGCTTGTACTGATTACCATAAATATTGATCTGTCTAGCTTTGGACACTGTAAAACGCAAAATAAAAGTCCGATGAATTTAAAAATTCTCTGTTGTGCATGATGCGATCTAAAAAATAATTTTTCGGCCATTATTAATGTTAACATACCAACGCAGATTTTTTTTATATGGTCACTTTAAAAAATATTCCTTCTATACACTATCGCTGAAAATAAAATGTAAAAAAATTTATAAATTATTGAGAAAATAAAGAAAATTACGTATCATTGTTGCAGTAAGTAAATTATCAACAGAAAAATTTTTTTTAATAAACCTATTCAATACATGAATCTATAATTTATTTGAATATAGAGTTAGCTCATAGAAACGTACAGGTGGAAAACTCATCAAGATAAAATGTGAAATATTACAATAATATTGATTCAAACGTATGCCTGGTGAAAAGTCAACACTATCATTCTCCCCCAGAACATCTTTTTCAATAATTTGATCAAACAACAAAAAAAAAAAAAAAGAAAAAGAACAGAAGAAATAGCTCGCCAAAATTTCCAGTGGCTTATTATACTTGGGGGGTGAAAGGCTAATCGATATATACGAGCACCAGATATCGATGCAGAGACCGGGAACATGTATATAAGTCGTGGCTTTCACTAGGAGCGACGTAGACGTCGACGTCGACATGGAGAGGCTTATTTAGTCTCTGGTTCTCTCCTATAAGAACGCACACGGTACCCGATGATTGATGGTACCGTGACCAATGATCGGCCTGCATTATGTGCCCGGGCTGCTTGTATTTATTACAGATACAGGAGCACCCCTTCCCCCTCCCCCGCCCTTTGGAGGGTGAGTCCGGAGGGGTTGCGTGCCAGGACTCGGAGAATAAGTTGACGCACCTGCGCGCATGCGGAGAGTTCAACGAGTGATTACCCTCGTGAGCCAAAGCACGATCTCCTAATGACAGCAAGGAACAGCAACCTGACGTGCAATTTATAATGTTCAATCTTTCTTTCTTTCTTTTTTCTTACTTAATTTTATTCTTTTTTCTTTTTTGGATGATTTGCTTATTTAATCGTGTAATTGTATCGTGCGAAAGTGTACCGCTCGAGCAGTTGAGTAAGTCATATTAATAATGGCGCTGTTCTATTCAATAAAAGCAAAGATTTTTTTTTTTTCGCTAGGAAATCTGCAACTTCATATGGCTTGTTTCCAAACAATATTGACTACTCCTAAAGGATATTTCTAATTTGATAAAATTGGTTTTTATTTATTTTATAATCACTCGTGGAAGATTGTTTATTGTATTGATTTTTATAGAATTAAAATTGTATATTTATACGGATCATTTTCACAGACGCATGGACTTTGGTTAATTTATCATTAATTTTAGTATCATTTAATAAAATATATATTTAGAAAATAAACTTGAAGCTATTGTTATGTACAATAACTATTTATATTCATTTGCTTATATAATAAAGAAATATTCATAGTCAGTTCTTTTACTCTTTTATATTTTATTAAAATTTTCCATTTTCTAAAATTCATTAATAAATATTTCATTGTTTTCTTATCTACCTGAATTTAGCTATAAAATTCAGTAATAAAAAAATAGTATTTATTTAAATATGTCTACAATTTTGTTTAAAAATAGCCTTCTTATTAAAAATAATGCTTTCATATCCTTTTAACAACACTATATAGAGAAAAATATTCTTCGTACATATATTACACTATATTTTGCAAATGTGCAAATACACCATAAATATTTTTTTAAATCAGCGGATCTACAGAACTTCGTGTAACTTATTAGTTATGAATACTTTTAATTTTAATAAGTTGTTTAAAACTGAAAGAATAGGGTACGCGTAACGAGAAATACAAGATTTTTGAATTATGTTCTATTTATATTTGCAATTTTTAAAAAAAAAAGTGATATCTACAAAAGCTTTAATTAATATCTTAGATTTTTATAGCTGCACTGACATTTTGATTGCTTATTAAAGCTACATGCGTGAGTAAGAATGCTTGCTTGTAGTGACCTGATCTGCATATGTTAAGCGTTAAAGTAAGTTCGCGTGATAAATACTTATTATCATACCACGATTTTTCTTTTGTTCTTAATAATTTTTATAATAGTCGAAGCTATTGGTTAAGCTTACCTTCATAATTTGATCTCAAGTATTATCAATTGCATATATCTTAATGATCTATTTAATTTATTTCAAAACACTTTAAAAAAAAAAGTAACACCTAAATTTGCTACTTGTTATTGATTTATAAATACTAAAATTATGAAAAACGTTTTTGTAATATTAAGTGGTAGTAAAGTATTTTTATAAATATTTCTGTATATTATACAAACACATATTTTAAATTGGAAAAATCCAAATTCAAATTTAGAATTAGATAATGAAATTTTTAAATTTTTAATGATCTAAGTTCTAACGAATAAGTTAATTAATCATAGTTATAAATTTTTGATATATTTATTTATAAATGAAATGAAATTAGTTCCAAAATCATTTTATACATTTACTACAGATTAAATTTTTATTTAATTAACAAATATCTCACGTGTAATTGTAATTTTTATCTTTAACTATTTTCAATATCCTGGAAATTATTTAATCTTTTACCTGTAAATGAAAAGTAATCAATAGAAAAACAGATAATATTTTTCTTATGCTATTACAGCTCTTTTTATCTGTTTCCTTGCTTTGTGCTTGAAATTTATTTCAAAATAGATTTATGGAAACAGAGTCGGAACACAATTTTCACATACCAATATTATTTACTGAAAATAAGAAGCACATAAAAAGAAAGATTTGTCATTTTTAATAACTTTTTCTTTTAATAATCGGATTACAAGAGCTTTTGTGAATTATTATATATTTTATTTATTATTTATTTGGATAAATAATTAAAATTTGTTTTTATTTTTCTTCCGACTATTTAATAAAAACACTTATTTATAATGAGAAAATGAGGAGAGCTACAAGTGAGATAACTCAATATTTATCAAGACTCCAATATTAAATAAGTAATCAATAAATAAAACAAGTATGAATAATGTTTATCATAATTTTTATTTATGAAATATTACATTAATAATATGGGGACCAACGTTTAAAAAAATCTACGTATAAAAATTAATAGATCAAATTTAACGATTTAATATCGAATAGATTTACCTTGTTACATCATGTGTATTCAGTCAATCTTTAATCTTACAAGTTACCGCTGCTTAAACTTCTTAGTACAACATTTTCCCACTGTGTTATCTCACCCTACAAGCTTGCAATTTCTCGCTTACTCTCACTGTCTCTCTTTTTCTCCTTCTATCTCTCTACTATCTCGCTCTTCTATTTCTTGGACTCCCAAAATCGTATCTCTTAGCGGAACTGAGCGTGAAATCTAATTCTCAACAAATATTACTCAGTGCACGTGAAAGTGACGATGACTGAAAAATTTAGTGTCTCCAAGCCAATTTCCTTTCACAAAAAAAAGTTATAAAAACATTGATTTTATGAGGACATTACTGGAGAAAAATTATAAACTGATTTTACCATCATATTTCTGATAAATATTTTTAAAATATTCTAAAAACGTTATAGTATTGCATATTTTTTAATTCTGTGGACGCATATATTGTATAAGTATTTAAATTGAAAATTGATAACAGTTAAGTATTTAACATTATTTAATTAAAAATTTAAACTTATTGAATGGAAAGTCATTTTTCTTAATGATGTAAAATTATATAATCAGTACCTATCATTACACACATATAATTTGTAATATACTTATTATTATTATTTATATATATATTTATATATTGTATTATTTATTAGTAGAGGTATTATTATATATTTAAAATAGGTCTATTCAGTCAAAATAAAGCACCAAAAATATTCAGGGCACGATTGTAATTATGTGAAGCGTTTCTGATTTTTATTTTGAAAATATTTTAAAAATTTTACACATGTGTACTAACTTTACAATATTTCATTAAAACATTTGATAAATTTAATATACAATATTTTAAGAATGTTTTTCATTTAAAGTTTGTTTATGAAATTTTCAAAATAGTATTTTAATAAAAAGCGCATCATCCAACACCAATTATGTACACAATTGACTAATGAATATTTACATTCTGATACGTTCTGTACTTTTACTTTAATTGTTTAACATTTTTAAATAATTAACTCATATACAAATGAATTTAAATAGTTATTCGTTAAACTGAAACACATAATTTAAAATTTATTTATTATTAAACTAGTATATTTTAAATTATGAGTGTATTAAATTTTATATATATTTATGAAATGAAATAGCATTCAAATGAGTAATAAACATACTTCATTAACATAAGAAATTAATAAATTATTAAATAAAAATAAATTACAGAAATTACTTAATAAAATTTTTCAGCATACAGATGGGCTAAAATATTTCATACATTTGTATATTTAAAATTTTTTATCAAATTTTTGGAAAATTATACGTGATAAAATGGAGAATCAAATTTTATAAATTAATTATTATATTATTATTTTAATTATTAACATTTATGAAATGGTATAAATATTAAATTTGTTAATAATAAATCAACCAAAATAATTTTTTCTTTTATGAATAAATGAAAATATGATTAATAATAATAATTTATTTCATTTATAATTTTTATGTGAAATTATAAATTAGAAATTTCAAATATTGAATAAAATATTAGAATTATATAATTTTTTGATTTGTTGCTCTAAGTATTAGCATGAATAACTAATAATTTAATGGATAGAAATATTCCTATAAGGTTAAAAGTATTTCGTATATTTACAATTTTTTTTTAATGTTAAATATGTTTGATTAATAATCTACTGTATGTATTTGTATTTGGCCAGATATCAAAGTCAATTTCTGAATTTCTGTTTCATATTTATTTATTATTTATTCTTTACTAATAAAACAAGAAATAAGAGCGAATAGTTGCACAAGTTATCAAAAAATAATAAATTAATATAGAAAAAGGTAAGATTAATAAATAAAATATGAATATTAATAAACAAAATTTGAATGAAGATCACATAAAAATTAAAAACAAAAAATATGAATATGCTTACTCCCAAATCATTGTCTATGTACCGTCTATCCGATAACGTTTCTCATATTTTTCATTTCTATGTAATTTTCATTTTCATCGCTTGTAGTTTCATTTGATTTTTTCCCTTAGTTATTTTCTCTTCTATACGATCTCTTCCATAACTATTCCAGTTCTTTTTTCTGTTATAGATATGTAATCATTAGCGAGAAAAGGTATGATTTTATGCACCCTCTGGTGAATATTTATGACTACTTGTATAAGATGTCGAAGTCATCTACAAATACAATGTTTTACAAAAAAAAAAAATTATCCAACTGCTTTGGTTTCACGTGGTGGCGAATGATGCTGAAACAAGAGAATATCTCATTCTCGATGTAATGGAGTCCGAGATACGTTAAGCGACAAAAATGCAATTATGCAAGGCTAATTGCATAACAAGAGTTAAAAAAAGGATTCGGCGTATATTTTTATTGTACTAACTTGCTTAAGATTTTAATTCCGTGGGTGCTCGCCTTGAATTTATTTCTCCCTATATTTTTTTCAGGTGAAATGTATAATCCAGAAAAGATAACCATTGGATTAAAACTTTTTCAGATAATCAATACTTAAAGTATCAATAACTGATTGTATAAGTCACATTTGAAGTTTCTTATATAAGATAAACATTACTTTCAAGACATTAATTTAAGAATTTTTTAAATTTATGTATTATTAATAAAATTCTAAACTTAATTTTAACATTCATTTTTTATTTATTAAATGTAGTTAGATCATTTGTAATATTTGAAAAAAAAGTATTAAATGGTTCTATAAATCTAATAAATTTACATAAGGAAATTTTATGGTTAAAATTTTGATATAATATTAAACAAGCTAGTGAAATTTAATACTACTTTAAAATGTTAAAAAATTCCAATTTTAGGTTTTACTAAAAAAATTTTAGAGTATATTCAACTATATCTGCAAAAGATTTTAGACTTTTAGAAAATAATAATTTAAAAATTTGTATTCACTACTATATACTACCTAATACACCAAATAATAAATATTTATTCTTTCTCAGTATACTATGTATAATTAATTATATTAAAAAGTCGAGGATTCAAAAAATTATTATTTCGCAATACGCAGGACATTATTTCTTATAATATTTACTAAAAATATTCTTCAAAAAAGAAAATCATTTAGCAATTTTTTAAAACCGAAATTCAAATGAAATAATTATGCTTCGTATAATAAAGCTTTTATTTAATATTATACTACATAATTTATTTTTAAATGAGAAACTTAAAAATTTAAAGCATAAATTCATAATTGTACAATGAATTGGTAAAATAAACTAATAAAATCTAAAATTTAGTACATATGTACATTCTCATTATTTCTATTATCATTGTAAATAGACTCTTTATCATTGTAAATAGATTTTTTTCTACTTACTGTATCAGAAAAAGAATCTACCCTGAAAAATGTATGCAATGTACATAAAATAGATAGTTGTAGAATTGATTTACGAATATATGCATATACATCATATATATGTTTGGATATACATATTACTGATTAACATACTCATACATATTTTTTTCGTATAGTCTATAAAAAAATTAATATTAAATATTATAAACAGAAAGCAATAATGGCAATCAGAATTTACTTTACTTTTTTTACAATCAACTATTTTATTATAATATATTTATATCCAATCAAGCTGGTTAACAATTTCGTTTTAGAATATCCAAAATGACAATTATTCTTTCATAGTACATTAATGCAAATAGAATAATATTGCAAAGAAAAAGAACACAAAATTATTACAATAACATGCTTATAATCAATATTATAAGTACTACGAAAAAAAATATTTAACTCTACACAAAAAAAACAGATGAAATGCCAAAGGATTTTCAAAGGAAACAAAAATAAAACATAAAATAGTACTAAATCTAAAGTCGTAAGATTCACTTCATTGCTGGATACGTCGGAATACAGTTTGAAGAAAAAGACGGAATATTCAATTTAAAGTCTTTTCTCGGTGACACATTCGATGCAAACGTGCCTCTACCATCGGTTTTCAGAATCTAGTCACAGATTTTTGTTTGTTTTCACCCCAACACATTTTCAAATTGACATAAAAAATAATATCCGGTTTAAGCTAAACCATACAATGCATCCGCTGAATTACTTAGGGAACAGGAAGGAAATGTGGAAGCGTGAAATTCTTATTAACCTACTTATCATTAGTGAAATTTACTTTTATTGTAACTAGTAAGTATTAGTTGCAAACACACTAATGTAAATTAATTTCTCTTTTAAGCTTTATGAACTCCAAAGTACAAAGATTTCTTAGTCCTTTACAATATAGTAATTTCATAAATATTTCATTACAAATTTTCTATGACTAAAAGTTCTTCGCATTTCTTATATATAAGTTTCAATTTATATTAAATGGAGAATAAATAAAAAACATTATATTATATAAAATTTTACGGTAACATAATTGTAGTAAAGATATATTTATGAATTACGAATTTTATAATTTTGCGATTTAATTGTATGTTGTTAATATCCACATAAACACATAATGTTTTTGAACAACCATTATTACATTTTATACACTCATTACTGAAACTACTACGATTAAATAATTAAAAATTAAAAGATATTGCTTGTAAATGTTATTACTAATTATTAATTACTCTTATTAATAATTATTCTTGCTTATTATTTATTCACTTAATGTTACAATCAATATTTCATTAGCTTTCTAATTAACTGATAAAATTTTTTTTTTGTTGAAATTATTAATAATAATCAAACATTGTCCATTTATAAATAATGTTCGATTTCGATCTATATTATACTTATAAACTTTAAACTACTGTTTCAAAATAAGGCTGCGGTATGTTGATAAGCATCAACTAGTAGCGAGAATGAATACCGTCACGAACCCAATTCCTCATTAATTTAGGTTAACTTTATATTTTCCTTGTTGAAAAAGTAGCTATTTTAAATAAACCTTGAATGATTAATCTTAAACGAAAATAATCTTTTAGCTATTTTAACATCGAAATGCAGTCTGAAATTCTAAGACTAAACTGTAACATGAAATTAATTATGTAAAAATATTAGATTATGATAATATTTACATTTGGCATAATATTTACGTGAGATACTTGCAAGGAAACTATTTTATTTTGGAATATATAATTGATTTCTAAAATTTACGGTTTGGAATGGAATTAAGGAAGTTTACAATCTTTAACAATACGGAACATTCAAATCATAGTTGCACATTCTAAAAATAATTTCAATACGATTGTTTTTAAATTGGACTTTGCAGTTTCTGATTTATAAATACTAATTGATATATTTGAAATAAGTTTGATATCTATATTCTTATCAAAAAATTATTTTTTTAACTATATTGTATTTAATATAATAATATCCAATATGATAATACTTTTTTGAATGCCAAAGCAAAACTTTTTCATTACTTCCAATTTCAAATAAATGTTAATTAACCAATAAAATCGAGACTATCAATTACGAAAACAAAGTAACATTTGTTTTACAGTCTCGTGAAAGTGCTTTGCTAATATAAAAAATAACTGCAGGTGGTACGGCCGACAAATCAAAACAATATCTTTATTTTTTTTTTTTTTTTTTTTTTGTGAAACTCAGCGGGGGGGTCGAGAAGCAGTGAAAAGTCTTTGGGGGTGGCGATTCGTCGTCGTCGCAAGTCACAACACCCACCCCCGCACACACGTGACATGCACTCGGGGTGAGAGCTTGCGCGTAAATATTTTACGATCGCCTGAGTGCCTTTAAATTCTTCGTTATCGCCGGATCGCGCGTTCTCTGCGAGCATTCGAGGTGAGGGGTGAACTCTAAGGTCGAGGTGCGTGGGTGGTGGATGGGGGCGCACGTTCGCCGTAAGCAGAAACGTGAATTTACGGCACGCTTTGACTCGTATCTCACAAATTTCAATACGCTCCTTGCGACATTCATACATACGTGCAAACACTCATACATAAATGAGAGGGAAATAGAGAAGAGAGCGCGAGAGAGAGAGAGAGAGAGAAAGAGAGAAAGCACATATGCACACGCTTAACCCGTTACAAACAACCGCTAAATCTTTATCGTATATACTCGAATTTTATGTTTTTCTCTTTTTTTATCGATTCTCAAGTGCATTTCGATGTGTGACTGCTCGTAAAAGGCCAATCGAACGTATTTTTCAAAACAGTAATTTTCTTGTAACGAAGTTGAGCTTTCAGATATTCGAAATTACTCGAATGTTTTTGGTTGACTTAATCGATTTTAATTAAGTATTGAAATTTTTCAGTAATATTAATTTTAAGTTATTGGAGTAACATTTTTTTTAAATTGTTGACAATTTTTTATTTAATGAACAGTTACCTCCTTTCCTACGATTAAACCAAGAATTATAATTTTATACAATAAAAATTGTAAATTTTTATATTATTACTAGATTGTATCAGTTATGAATTCATTATAAATATTTTATTAATGATAAAAATAATTTTACAGTCATTATTAACGTTGGCTTAATACATAGCATGTTTAATTTAAGAGAAAAAAAAATCATATTGCAGATCATTCAAAAAATCTATGTTTATATTTAATGTTCAACAAATTTGATCGTTATGTAAAATTGGAAAATTTATCACTTTATCAATGTAAAAAATTCCTTTATCTAGTCATATTATGTTATACTTGACTTATTTTAAGTTTAATTTGCTACTTTATTTACGTATTCATCTTAGTCTCACTAAAATTCTTTTAAGTTTAAATTTCTCTAGTAAAACTATAATATTAACTATATAATACTTTTTTATTTGATAATTTAACTACAGACTTTGGACATCTAACTTTGAGTGATATAATTAATCTTAAAACATAGGATAAAGTACAAACTTCCTCTATTTTATGATTCCTTAAGGGCTTCAGTAAGAGTTTAAGTTCTCCACCTTTACAATATTATTGTTTTATAAATTTTTGTTCCATAAAATTTTCAAATAAATTTGAATGTCTATAATTGCGGTGAAGTCCTTTATATTAAAAATTTCAAATAAATTTATATTTTAATTTTTCTTTATATTCATTTTTATAATATAATATTGTACAAAAGTATTATTATTCATCTTTTGAACAATATGTTTAGTGGCTTCCTTGCTTACTAAAAAGTACTAAAGTAATTGAGTCTTTTATTAGTTATTTATTTAGTATTTTTGTTTCACTCTACATTTACTCTATATATTTTTGAAATCTTAATAAATCATTTTTTTCATAATTTCCATCAAATAAAATTATTTGTGTGCACTATGATTCCTTATTAAATAAATATCTTATTATTTCATTTTGATGAATTTCCATTTAGAAATGTTCAGCAGTAAAAAGATACAATTGCAAGAATAATATTGTGTCATTTCAAAAATAAGAAATAAATATAGAAAACGTTGTCAATTTTCGCCATGAAAACCCTATTTGCCAAAAATTTTCCTCTATTTGCCGTCTAATTACCTGTCATGAAACTCATTACCAGCAACAGAGAAAAGAGACGAGAGCCCAACATCCACAGACAAAACACAGGGGCGCACACCCCTCCTCCCCCTCGCACACACACAGAGATAAATAATGCATATTGTGTATCCCAATAATCCGCGTGCACCCGTAGAAGCAAGTGAATTCCCCGCGCGTGACGAGACGATTCATCTGTCTGCGGGGGTGGATGATGATTTCGATTGCGTAAGCACACGCATCGCTTGCATAAGTACAGAGGACACAAAGCTCGGGTGCAGAATTCGGAGGCTCTCGCAATGTCAAATGTCACGCTGACGCAATATGGCGAACCACAAAATGCACGTATTTCAGCCGTCGCTTCCATTTTATTTTTCCTTTGCCCTCTGACTTCCATAAATGTGCGCTTACATAAAACCTGGTGACTCCTCGTTCGTGTCCGAGCTTTCGCGTTTTTAAATTATTATGCATAATGACGATGGGGGTTGATTTCCCCTTCGAGATAAACCGGGATCAAATAGTGCACGAGAGCACAAGATAATGATGTTTTTAATTTATGTTTAGGGAAGATCATTCGTTCGAGCAAACACCGTGCTTTTAATTGTTTTTTTTTGTTTAGTTACTGGGAGTATTATTAATAAGATAAAATAATAATAATAAAATAGTTCTGTATGGTTTGTGGTAAAATGATCTCACTTTTCTACTTGTGAGTTCGTGTCTATTCCACGCCAAATTTTCTACGTTGCGGGCTTTATCTAATTTTCATTTTTATAAGTACATAGCTTGTGAATATCGCGACGGTCGGTTGAATCGCTATACATTGAATTTATACAGGTATTTCAAGAGGATTGATGTGGCTTGTCGTTTGGACAGATAAAAACATGGATTACATTTGTTTGGGATTAAGAAGAACAATAATTGAAAAATTTAATGTTTACAGTCTAAGGCTTTTTCTTTTGATGTTCATCCAGGGGTTTCTTATATCAAATTAATGACTTGTAAAATGCAAGTACTTATAATTATAATAGACATACTAATACAAGAAGAAAGATTTTACAAATTCGAATTTCGCGGGTCATTTAAAGAGGCACCACGCAAAGGCAGTAAGGCGGAAAATTATAGAATAAACGTTGAAAGGTAAAAATGTTGATTTTACAATTCGGTTTCGAAAAAGATTCTTTAAGCGGATGCAATTAAAAGTTTCACGGATTAATTCACGAAATTATTACTTATAATAAAATAGTTATAAATAAATATATTGTTAAATACTTAAATAAAATTATTAACTTGATATGTGATTGAGTATTTTTTATTTTAATTTAATAAATTTAGAATTCGTTTGCGTGTTTAAAAATAGTTTTCTTTTGTATTCATCGAGAGAATTTATCTACAAAAACTAAGAAGTATTTTTTGATAATTTTTAAACTAATAATTTATATTTATCATAATTACAAAGTATCGGCAAAATTAAATTATATAATTTTATTGCATTATTTTTTTTAATACTAATGAGTTACCAATTTTCAATTATTACATTCTTTTAAAAATTGCTTTGTTATTTATAATTTTGTAATTTAAAAAATAACTACGAATACGAATCACTAATTAGATAAATATATGATACGTCTATTTTCATCATTTTGTATTTAAATTAATAAATATGTAATTATATATGTAATCAAAAAAATTATTAGCATTTGATATTTTTATTTACGTTATAGGATATTGGTATGTATATTTAATTAAATTTTAATATTTCAATTTAAGCTAAATTGCTAAATAAAGAATTAATTAATTTACATTAATATATAACAATTTTATGAATTAAATGCGTACATTATTCAGTAATTCATTTCATATTTTAATAAACTGAAAACATTTGAATAAACTCTAAAGAGTTTATATTACTATATCGAATAATTTTTTTAATACTTCTAATGATTTGTAATTACTCATTTTTTTTCATTGTTCGATTTTATGTTTCAGTTTCATAAATTTTTTTTATCAAATACCGTGTACTTGACATATTAGATTTACTCAATATTTGCTTGAACTTATTGAAGTAACATTTTCTCAGCAGTAACACGAAAAATCGTATCTTTAATAGGAATAAATTTCTGAATACTTTGGCTCTGTAGTTGTTTTTAAATAATATTGTTCTTATATAAATCTACATGTACAATACAATCTTTAAATTTTTTTTATTTCCTCTTCACCGTATGACATCGAAATAAAGTTAAAATCAATTTTAATATAATAGAATAAAGAACATCGAGTTGATGTACAACTTTTATTTTACAAAAATGAAATTAATTTATAAAAATAATATAATATAAAAATTACATAATATAAATATAATCTCCTAATTAATATTAGACATATTGTGTAATCTATATAATAGTAATTATTATGAATCCTTTCTTATCATGTTTTCATTTTGTTATTCACAATAGTTAACTATAAATATTTGCTTCTTATTTTATTATGCTGATTATTGTCATATTGATAATGTATGAGAAGTTACGTCAAAATTTATTAATAATGATGCGATGATGATACAACGTCTGTTAGCAAATTAGAGAGCAATAACCTACATATCGATATCATGTAAGCTCATAATAAGCAGTTCCTATTACTCGTTACTCATTTTACTATTATATCATTTTTAAATTTTATTTTATTATATATTCTCATTATTTTCTAAATACAGTGATTATTAATAGTATTTGTTACGCAAACATAAAATACGAAATTAAGCATATTTTAAAAATCTATTTCAGTTGAATGATATTTATAGTAATATTGTTCATTTTTCTGCAATATGTAGGAATTTCTTGTATTTTATTTTTATTCGAATTCAGAAATCCAATAAAACATAATGTTCTTGCTACCCATTATTTACATCTGTATGAAAAATTGTCGATAAATACGAATTTAAATAGTGGTAAAAAGGTTTGTTACATATCAATAATGACTAGAGCTGTAGAAATCAAATCAGAGCTGTAGAGCAAGTTTCTATGTATATGTGCGATTGGAGATTGTCACCGAATCTCGCGTTAACTAAATCTTGTGGTCCAGGTCTCCGCACCTTTTCACTTTATCGAAACTATTCGAGCTTGGAAATTCGCATCGAATACTCAATTGAATTTTACAATCGAATGAATTTTACGCTACTTATTTTTATTTTAACAGCAGTTCACTCTTGTTAATTGCCTACTTAATCAATTTGATCGAGATTCTAATTAATTTTTTCCTGATTATATTTTTTTAATATTTATTATCATAATATTAAAGCAGTATTATTATTAAACTTTTTTATAAACCAAAAATAAGCATTTTATGTATTATAATGAGGGTGCTATATCACATTTAGTGGTTTATATAATGTAGAATTTACGAGACATTTTATGCTTTGATTTTAAGTTTGTTTTTATGTGTGTCTTGCAAATGAAAATTAAAATTTTTGTTGATTGTTGAAGAATATCAGAAGAATTTATTTTAAAAATTAAAGACAGTCGGTAAATTGTGTTTATTTAAATTTTAAGAATGGTATAATGCTATGGTAAAAGATCAAACAACTCTCTTGTATGTCTGAAAATTGATTTAAATTCTCTTATTTCCCCTTCTTTTCTAGATCGTGTTTCTTTTGTTTTCTATTAAATTCAAGTGGAATTTCGTTATTTTGTATTACATATTATAATCACACATTATAATTGTAATTTAATTTGCACATTATTTACGCCTACTCTATGCTATCGTACAAATTTAATATTAAATTAATTAAATTAATAAATTGTAATCAAATAAGGAAATAATAAAAAACAAGCTATTAAGACTCAATTATATCATATTGAATTCTTCCGTAAGAGGCAGACACACATATTTTCTATATTCATACATCATCATTTAATATTGTATCCATCTATGCGTTCCCATGTGCTAATATCCAAATTGTTGGCTGTAATTTACCACCCAATGATCGTAAAAAAAAAAATTTTTTAATTATAAAGCTTCACACTTAAATTGTAAGTACCCCTTATGATGGAAAAATCTCAACCCACAAAATTTTCTATAAAATTTTTACTAATTCGTTACGATTTAGGTATTAATTTGTTTAATTAATTTTTTATATACCTTAATAAGATTGTCTACTGTACTCATGCCATGACACCTCTATAGTCATATAATTGTTATGCAGGATCGTAGATCCGACTTCTCTGTACTTGCAGCATCCATATCAATTCTGAGGAAACACATTTACGAGATAAAATGTACTAAAAATATGAGACACATATTTTTATAGGAAGCCAAGATTCAAATTATGCTATTTTAAAAATTACCTATGAATCTGATGGCAATATAAAAAGGTAAAATATTGAGAATTTTCTAAATAATTCCTATGATACGAAATTAAAATTTATTCTATGAAAGATTGTTGTAGTTTGATAAATGTTATACAAAAAAAAATCAAATACAAAACAAAACAATCAACCATTTAGAGCGTCATCCTCATTGGATCAAGCACAGTGATAACCTACATTATAACACTGCAAGTTGGTTGGCTTATCGTGTATGCACTGCTAAACACGACTACGCATTACAAATGGCGCAGTGTAGGTTTCACGTACATCGGTTGGAAAAGTTGGAATGTGACAACAGGGACCAATTCAACGTAAACATGAAAATGCTTCCGGAAACTAGACTTACGGCCAATTAATTTTCTCCACAGCATCAGTGGCTTCGAAAAGAGAGCTTTTGGGAAAAGTTTTCATATATAGGAAGTATTAAACTGGCCCAAGCGCATAATATTTATTTCTCGCGTTGTGATTAGGTAAATACACTGATGTACATGGATCATCATATAAAAATTGCCAGAGAGTTAATCATTCTTATTGAGGTACTTGAAATTTTTTAATTTAAGTCTACATGATTGCGCTTAAAAAATATTTGCATCGTAAAAATTATATATGTCGACAACTAAATATATTAACTAAAAATATGTTCAATTTATAATACCAAATTCTCGTGTCATATGATGGTGCGCGGTATTAACCAGAGTCATCTGATACGCTGAGGATCGAGGGAAATGCGATTTAATGGTGGATCATGGTCAGAGTGTAATTGATGACCACAAGATTACCTAATGCAATGACATTTAGCCATCATCGGTGGTAGCAACTTTTCCGAAGCTGGGGAAAACTACCTCTCACCAGCAAATCTGTGCATAGCGAATTCATAGCACCTCTCATCAAGGTAAATCACCAGGTATATTCCTTCAAGTGAACCCGTTGATGCGACAACGAACTACCACAGATTGCAAAGCACGAAAACTCATGAAGAGGTTTTTCCTCATTAATGGAAGGCTATTTTTATACCAGAAGTTTGGCTTTTTCTCCTTAATAAAATGAAATTTTTCTGTAAATGGAGTTACAGGAATGATGTTAAGGTATAAAAAATTTAATTAATGTAAATTTTGATAAACTTCCTTGTATTCCCTTGTATCCACTTTCTGAAATTTTAAATAATTCTAATGATTTTTAATGTGTTTGCGGCTAAATAGTGTAACATAATCACTTTCAATTATTAAAATAAATTTAACATAACTTAAAAATTTACACATTCAATTGTTTTTTTATATTTGCAATATTGATTAGAGAAATTATTTCTGAATAAATTGAATATTATTGAAAGAATCTTATTATAACAATTTTTTTATAAATACATTGCAATACAGTAATTATCTAAAAGAATCTTTTCATAAATTTGTTGCAAAATAAAAATTCTTAATGCAAATTAATCATTAAAGTATGTATAAATCACAATATTACTTAAACTATATTCATAAAAATTTTTTATACACCTAATTTACATACATAAATTTTAAACATTATTGTGTTGTTCTTAAGTGCGTAGTTCTTATTTACACACGTATCTATCATATAATTTTGTTTATCAAGCATAGTAATGATTCAGCAAGTGTATATTCTGAAGCCATTGGTTCTGAATAATTTAGTATTTCGAGCATAGTTTGCTTCTTTTTTAATGGAACTGTTAAAGATGTTTTTATTTCTGAAATATAATTTAAAAAAGAGTATTATTCCAACATATTTATTATTAAACTAAAGCAATTTTTTAATATAAACTGACTTTTGACTGGTGTGTCCATTTTTTTCCCACGAGACATATTTTTCAATCTCTTGCCAACCAAGGACAATATCTTTTTCATATTATTTGGTTTATCTGTAATTTTTACAGATTGAAATAAATGTTTAAGTAATTAAATAATTAGACTTGATCTATTTAATAAATATATACTGTACATTTATTTGGGCTAAATAAAAATGACCTCACTTTATATCTTTATAATTATCAATATTTGAACTTGTATCAATTTGGTTTTCAGAATTTTCTTTGGTCGATTGCATTGTTTTGTTTTTCGATAAAATGAAAATATTTCGTAAGGCAAATAGCCTTTAAATATATAATAAATTTAATAGTGTTTCAATAAATTATATGTAAAGTTTTTTTGTAAATATTAACGTAATATTTGTTAATTTTTTGAAAGGAATTTTTTTTAAAACTTTTTCTTTTACAGTAGGTTTTGTTTTTGTTTTTTACTTCTTTATATTTCGTTTTATTTCTAGCTAAAAATACAGGTTTTTCAACATATTAAGAAATATTTACCTGTCTTTTTAGTTTGATTGGTAGAATTAATGAACTATGTAACATTCATATCATCACTAATTCATATCGGCATTTTTTACAATAGAAGTATTAATAGTATATTCGGTTTTTTGGTTCTTTTTTTAATAATTTGTTTAATCGACTATCAGGCTGTCTTTTTATTATGAAAATCATTAACATACAATCTTACGTTTGACCTTAAATTTTATCGTACTATTTTACTAGTTTTGAAATTTTTTAAGGAAATTAAAATTAAAATATTAAATAGACGACCAATCAGAACTTTTATTCTTAAAAGTTGCCATAATAATGTCAAAAATATGTAGCTTATAAATATTGTTTACTCAAAATAGAATGTTCAATGATACATATAATCTTTATAAACACATTTGATATTACATCGTTTCAGTATAATATAACAAAAATACTGTATAGATAATATTAAATCTTCCATGTAAACCTGACATTTTAAAATATTTATATTATAGATATTATATATTTATATTTCTTGTAAGAATTCCAGTAAGATATAATACATTTCTAAATATTCCAATTTATATTAAATGATTAATGTAAGAAAAAATATATAAATAATATTTTTATCACTGTGAATCAAAAGCTTTAAATATATAATATATGTGCTTAAATATTAGAAACGTACTTTAGAATATTAAAATTGTAAACAATTATTTCCATTGAAAATCACAAATAATATATTTTATATTTGATAAAATATTTATTACTTGTAAAATTTATTTTAATATTTTTAATATGTAAAGTTATGTTCTATAATAAATAATAGTTGATGTATTTATTCTATCGATCAATTATCTAAAATATGAATGTTAAATTTGTCAAATTAATAGTTCATTATATATTCTCAAATACATTGTTTACAAATATTTATTTATTTACATATTCATATACAAATTTATCGATGACGAATCATTGTTTGTATAGATTTACAACTGTATCAAATTTAATAAAATCTGAATATCAAGCGTGTTTTCTAGCTTTGAAAGGATGTAGAAAATATTTATCATTTTCATTTTACAGTATAAAATTTTACATTAATTTCTGAAGATAATTCAACTTAAATTAATATTTAGATTGATATATTTAATATTATTTCAAAAATGTTGAAAAAATTTTTGTAAAATAATAATTAATTTAAAAAAATATTGAGATTGAATACATTTTCAATTTAATTAAAAATTCGTAAAATTTTTATAATTTATATATAAACATTTACAGTATAATAACTTATTCAAAATAAGCTTATTAATAATATAAAAATTATTTCTTAAAAAACAAATTGTATATTTTATTAACAAAAAAAATTATAATAATCTGAATATGTTTTAGTATTTTATCAAAAAGTTTCAATTTTAATAATTCAAATATTAAACTCAATAATTCTAAGTAAATTTATTTTTGAATCAAATTAAAGAACATTCCCTAATTCAATGAAATTAAAAAATGTAACTCAATTTTTTTGACTAATAGTTTTAATTTACGATTCCACTTAAATTTTGGTTTTTTTAAATTTTATTATAAATAAATTCAAATATTATGTGATGTATATTTTTTAGTATTATTATTAATTTTAATTGTAAGAAATATAATAGGATACCTATAATAATATTAAAACATGATCCTATAATCAAAATTTTTTTATTTTAATTTTAATAAAAGAAAAGAAATCGTTATTACAAAAGTAATTCATACCAAATGAAGTCAAACTTAAATATAAAACAGTTTGTTTTAATTTGCTTCTACTGAAAAAAATACTACACCTTTTTGGCATATAACATATGTGAGTAAAAGTGAAAATAAAGTTAATTACAGTAATCAATTATATTTCAAAAACTTAAACTATGCACTCAGTCTAATGGACTCAAAGTTACAACGCAAGTTCATAGTCAAGTGTCCCTTACTAACTTAATTAACTTTAAAAAGATAGAAAGGACAACGTCACCTTGCATTTTCCTTTATTTTTCATCTTTAATTTTTTCAACCGTTACTCATTTCACTAAAGAAAAAACTATGGGAACTATTTACAACTTTATGTATGCACTTACATTATTCTCCATCTTTTTGAAAACGTGATCATCTATCTAATCATATTTTGCGGAGAAGGAGATATGAAGGTTTTCAATGTTCACGATTAACGCTAAAGTGCCGATTAATTAATAATATAACGCGATTATTAGTTGTTCAACGCCATGCCAACGCTGATTTTTTTTCTATAATAAGCTTACATGAATATACACTAGTGACGGAAGTTTAAGAGTACAGAAGAGCTTTTAAGCTTCATCATCCTACATAATTAATTTTCCTACACATATCATTTAAATACATAGAAATATAATCATAAATTGATGTGTTATTTGACTTAATTTCTATATTGAAATTTACTGAATGCACAAAATAATTGTTAAATTAATTAATTATTTATCGTTATAAAATAAACACTTTTTCAAACTATTTTAAATATTCAATATAAATAATAATATAATATATGTATGTATATAATATTATTATATAAATTATAATATAATAATAATATATGATTTGACTAAATGTATTTTTAATAATAATTATAATCAATATTCTTTAAATTTATCATATTAAAAAGAGCATGATTCGTCTTAGAATTAAGGCTACTCACTACATTCATAATTAAAAAAATTTATCTTCAAATAATATTTCGATTAAAATTAAATTTTAATACCTCTCTTGTGTTGTGTTTTAAAAATAGTAGACTACATAATCTAGTGTACTAAAATATACGGCAGAATAAAAAAACAGCAGAAGTGAATTTTTTTTTTTTTATTAACGGAGTCATAGAGGATAGCCAGACAACTTTGTCTTGGTAGTGGGGGACTTTTCGAAGATATTGATATTTTGTTTAATCACCTGCAAGCAGTCGGAGAGAAAGTATGTCGATTTAAAAATTCACAAATTTTTTTCAGAATTTCCTTTTGAATTTTTAGTTTTATCCGGGAAAATCCGCATTTTCTTGAAAACATAATTACCGGCGAGTAAACATGACGTTTTGAGTACAACTCGGAGAGCAAAGCCCAGCTCTTAACTGAGGTTCACGAAAATCGACATGCTTACCTTCTTATTTCTTGCAAGTGACTAGAAAAAATATTTTCTTTTGATAATATTCAACTTAATTCTTTCGTTAACTATTTTTTCAGTTTTTTTTATGTAATTTGATTTCAAGTAAATTTAAATTTTATTTATAACAGATGTCTTAATTGATACAACTAAGTATTAATTAAAAAAATTTAATTTTTTATATTTGTCTATTTCTATATATAATTCTGTAGCATTTATAAATATTGTATTCATTGGATTAATTTCCGTATAAATTCTAGAATAATAAATTATATGCATTAAATAAATATTTTGCTAAAAAGATTATTTTTAACTTTTAATTTTTCAAGTATATTCGAAATAAATTTTTACCTTTTTATAAGCATGTAGACTTAGGAGAAAGCTATTACTCATAATAATTTAATCTAAGTAAACATATTTATGTTATCTGCCATGAACGTTTAATCTGAATCTTACCAAGTAATAGAAATTTACTCTTTACATATTTACGTTTCCTAATTACAATCATTTATATTTAGATTTAAGATACATCTTGATAAGATATTATTCTAAAGTAGACGTTATCTAAATTATATAAAGTATACACTCATGTTTATTATTATTGATTAGCTTTTATTAGCTTTTTTAATGATATAATACCGATTAAATGATATTTATTTATTGACAATAAATAGCATATATACTGAAACTGACTTCATGAGCACATAACATTAATACTTTGATGAATGACCAAATTTTTTTATCTGTAATATTAATCTTCATATAAACAGCTATTACATTAAAAATTAATTTATTCTTTTGAAATATAGCAGTATCAACTGCAGTTTATAATGAATTGTTTATAACATAATTGTTATAATTTTAATAATTAAAATCTGAAAAAATTAAAGAGATATATAAAGAGGTAAATATGTGTAATCATTTACTTAGGATAAATATCAAAATGTAATATTATAATTTTTGAATACCACAAAAAATATGTATAATATTTTAATTTATTTTTTTACTATCAGTAATAAATTTATATATTGAATGAATATATGAAGCTTATTTTCATAAATGCTTTAAGGTTGATGATTTCATTTAAGGGGGTTCAAGAATCAGTATATATGTAATGAATTTTATTGAATTATTATTTTATATAGCACATACATGGTGCATCTACGAAGTATCAAGTTTTTTTTTTCATTTTGCGCCTATTCGTCGTAGAAATTTGGGAGGGGTCTTAAAATATCAACAAACTCTTTCCGCATTTGTCCCTTTTTTTTGTTCTCTCGATAATTAGGTGCAGCAGGATTTTACATCGCGCGAAGGATGTTTTTCAGTTTTTTTACACGCCGCGATGGAGCGACTACTCGAACAGCATTACGCGATAAAGTTTTGTTTGCAATTAAAAAAAACTGTGTGGAAACGTATAAAATATTGCATCAAGTGTATGGACATAATTGTATATCAAAATTGCAATGTGGAAAATGGCACAGAGCTTTTAAAGAGGGCCGAAAGAATCATCGACGAGCCTCGATTTGGGCGCCCAAAAAACTTTCGAATAGCTAGGAACATCCGGCGCGTGTTAGAAATTTAAAATTTGGACTGTCGATTAACAGATAAAATAATTCAGGAAAAACTGAATTTAACACGATCTACAGTGTACAATATAGTGCAAAAAAATTTTAAAATCTGAAAAATTTTTAAAAAACATCAAAGCTGAAGAGTTTGAAGATGCAATTGAAATTTGAAAAATACACCTTCAAAAATGTGTAAATGCAGGAAGAAATTATTTTGAAGAGTTTTTAATTATAGTTCACACTGTTTATAAGTCCACCAATAAATTATCTTTCAAAAAAGAAAGGTAATAATTTTTTTTTTTTTTAATCTTTGAACAAAATTTTCTCACGTAGTGGTTTTCCGCTAATCGCGTCAGCGCGTCGTGTCAAAAATTTGAAAAACACCCTTCGCGCGAAGTTAAATCCTGCCGCATCTAATTATCGAAAAAACAGAAAAAAGGACAAATGCGGAAAGAGTTTGTCGACATTTTAAGATCTCTCCCAAATTTCTACGACGAATAGGCGCAAAATGAAAAAAAAACTCGATACTTCGTGGATGCACCATGTATAAAGCAATAGATAAAAATGGTTAATTAGACTACTTTTATCATTTAATTTTTTGAAATATTTATTAATTTTTTTGCAGCCAGATTTTTTTCTCCTGTACATTAAGAATTAGCTGCACCATTACATTTTTAGAAAGGGTATATTCGCTAATCCTCGGAAAATGCTTTCATCGACTAAGAAAATGGAACTCAGGTAATCAAGAAACATTTCTTTAATTCATTAAAAATATTTAGGAATAATGTTGATAAATAATTAGATCAACACGTAAAAAATATTTGAATGTTTTGCTAATCAAACTTTCTGACTCTTTCATTAGCAAATACCATATACAGTTTCATTTCAGATAAGACACATTAATTTATCTTAAAATTACGTTTCTTGAAAATACTCTCATCAACTCTAACTTTTCTTAGTTTCAACTTTTATAAACTCCGTCACCAAAAAAATCTATCGTAAACCGTTAACAAGAAAGTTATCTCTTTCTATAATATATATAGGAATAAAATAATATACTTTAATACATTATTAAAAGTATATTTATAATATTTGTTATAAAAAATTCAGAATATGTTATTATAATATATATATATATATATTATTAATGTAATTTCGGATAAAGACATTTCTTATTTTTTTTTTTTTTTTAATTTTTTTTTTTGTAATGTATATAATTAATAATTTTTTTTATTTAGAATAAATTTTGATGAAAGAGAATATAAATGACAAATAAAATAATATATTGTAAATTTTTTATGCTGTTCATTTTTATCAAATTTTACTGTCTTTTATCATAATCATAATTTAATAGATACACGATTTTTACTTTTAAAACAATTATGTAGTTTTATACATATACAATACAATATATTTTCTAGAATTATTTTTTATATTTTTTTATATTTTTTAGTTCACGCTACAGTAGTATAGATGAATATTAATTTAATCAAGAATTTATAAAATATGTTGCTCAAGCATCAATCTTTATAAACAGTAAACAAGCAAATAAAATTTAATAAAGTTGTCAAAAAATAAGTAACATAAAGATATGAAAGAAGAACGGAGAAAAACATTAAAATAAAAACTCGAATTGAACTCTAAATTATTAAAAATCACCTTCAATTATTTTTTAATAAAAAATACCATTAGTCGTATTACTATTCTTATATTATAATTCTTTCTAATATTATAAAAATTTCTTATATGTTGCTAATTTTTCTAAATTAATAATACGCTAATTTAATTTATTAATATTCATTAATTACTAGTTTTTGAGATTTAATGCTTGATTGAAAAAATAAACAGTTATTCTTCTTTTATTTTTAATTTACTATGAAATAACTTATAAAACTGTTTTAACATTTTTTACCAATTTTTCATAAAATAATTTTTAAATAAAATGAAACTCGAAATTATTGCATTAGAAAATATATTCTTTATCTATTCTATAAGTTAGTACTAAGAACAAAGTAATAAGAAAGATGTAAATCATACTTCACTCATTGTACTAGATATTAAAAATTCTCAATTTGTAATACGAAATACAAGTGAGTTCATAAATAATGTTATTAGTTTTACGTATTTTATCGGATTTTATAGTGTCATCATACAACTACTAAAAGCAATATCATGTTTGAATATAATTCTAAAACTACAGTCATATTATGGCATGTTCAGTACTAATTTTAATGCGATAATCCAAGTCACTTATATGCATATTTTTCAAACTTCATAATGTGAAAGATTACACATACAATTAAGTAAAATATTATAAATTTAGTATACATAAAGTTTGGTTAACAATCTATCAATAATAAGTAGCTAATAAAATATCATATATATTTATTAACCACCTTTAAAAAATTAAAATTTCCATATTTCTGAAATCATACTTCTACATTCTATATAAATGCATACTAATAATTTTTCTAAATTTTTCAAATTATAAACAACTGCATATAAAATAAAGATAAAACTAATAAATCAAGCTACCTCAAAAAAATAGGTGTGAATAAACCTTTTAAATTTACAAGATCTTCAACATTGTCCTTAGTTATCCAGCTGTACGGCTTCCAATAAAGTGCAAGCTGAAACCACAGGAAATAGTACAAATACGCTTTATAGAAATGGAATGTAAGCCAACTATTGTTATTCAAGAAAGCTCTAAAATTTAAATAGGAAAACGAAATTTTATGTAGTGTAAGATCAATATGTATTTATGTATAAATTTGTAATAAAAATACATAAATGATGGTACATCCTTGTATAGACGTAAACTACATTTGCATCATATTTTTTAATACCGAGAACCTGCGTGATTTGTAATATAGAAGAAATTTGATGGAACTAAGGGTATTCAAAGCATTATTTATAAAAATAATGTGTAGGAAAAAAGTAATTAAAACATAGTTAATTTTAATGTAAAAGAGAATGCAGATGAGAAACACCATGTTTATGAGATTAGAAATTAGTTTTTTTGTTCTTATAGTATATATATAAATAGGCAGTTAAATTTTTGTACTAATATTTTTAAAAGTAAAAGTTTCTTTTTAATCTTACCTTAATTATTTGCGATGACTTTACTTGATATAGAAACAATTAAATGCTGTAGCTATATTATGTAAATAAAAGTGAAAAAAAAATAAAGAATTAGAAATAAAGAATAATTATGTCAGAAAATGAGAAAATATGTCTGAATTTACATATGTCCGAATAAATATACCTAATTAAGAATAACATTTAGATCCACTCAAATAAGCTTTCATGCATTTATGTTATATGTAAGAGTAATTCATGTTAATTATTAAAATATAAAAACAGAAAAATTACTAAAAACATGATTTTAATATACGGATGTTGAATAAAATATGCATATATGTTATGGTATGTATAAATGTATACACTTGACGTGTAAGTATATGCAAGATTTCAGAAGTCTTCCTTTTGTTCCTTGTGATTTCAAGCAAAGTTATGGCTGGTGTATAAGTGTTATATATTATAGGCTATGTTACGAGTGTGAGATGTTATCAATACAAAAATTATAATAAAGTTGCACATGCAAAAAATGATAGTATTAAACATTTTAGATTCTGGAATTATGTAAACTTTTTACATGCAATAATTCGCTGTAATAGTTGTTCAGAAATATCATGTTATTTATGCAAAATTGGAAACTCATGAAAACATGCTGTTGAATAAGCAAAGATAATATTTCGTTTATATTGTGCTTATTGGGAATACTAAGAACATTAATATATGCATAGATGTTATCTATTCATCAAGTAAAAGAAAGTACGATAAGAAGAATTGTAAAACAAATATTAAGGCAAAATGTAGAAGCAAAATAACTATACAAATATAAAATAATGTACTATATATATTAAAAATCAAATTAAAAACTATTAAAGTTGCATTAAAAAATAGAAGAAAAAGAAATTATATGTGAATAAGATATTTATTCAATAAAATAAAAATGTAAAAATCAAATAATAATAATTTAAATAAACAATTGATTATCAGATAAAAAATGTAAAATAAGCAGTACAAAGAAGCTTAAAAAAACAAAATAAGAAAATATAAAAACTATCATTCCTTTATCTTCTTTAAGCTCACTTAAGGATAATAATTAACAAAAAAAAAATGAAAAAAAACTGATTCAGGACTAAAAGTTATCTTAATAACTAAAAATTTATTAAATAAGTACACAATGGCAACATTTATTAAGTTCCCATTATTTCTTATAGAGAAAATATAGTATAATTTACGATTATTTAAATAATAAAAAATTCTTGCTTAAAAAATGTATATTCTCATAAGATAACAATAACGGATAGGTTCAGGTAAATAAACACCAAAAGAAAATAAATACAAAATAAATAAAAGAATACACTAAAAATATCCAGATGCAACGGAATAATGTCGTAAATAATTTACACATATAACAATACTTCCAAAAATAAATATAAAAAGCTCAAAAGTAAAATGTACATTGTAATAATTTCACAATAAAATAGACTCAGAAAGACAATTATTGCAACTTAATAAATTAAAAGATGCAGACAATAATCAATTAAATAACAGCACATTATTATTATAATCCATAGTTGCATTTATTTCTCTTTTCATTAAATTCTTTATTAAATCAATAATTCAGAAAAAGGCTAATTAATTTTTAGATAACCATATGAATTATTAATTTACACACCATCATTGTTATGGTGATACGTAAGCGTATTTATATTTGGTAAAATCCTCGCATTATTTAGTTATAAGGATTCCACAAATCAACACATATGCATCGTTTTCGAAGGTAAATACAAAAATATCTAGCAAATATAATCAAGACAAACACAACGTAATTAGAATTTTAGAATAGAGTTCAGTATCCCGAGTCCAGGTGTAAGCATATAATACGTCTATGACCAAGTCTAATGCACACAATTTATCATGGAAAATCCTGCACACCTGATTAGAAACACATATGTACGATGGTGCGAGAAGCAAATTAGCGATGGTATGTTAATAATAGTGAATGTGATAATGCAAAAGTAGTCAACCACAGAAGCAATTGAAAAAATGTTGATTAATCGATAGTCGACTGATAAATATTGAAGTGTATTTGCCCAGATATTTAAATCACGTTCGTAATAAACGAAGCTAATTCGCAATACAAATTGCGGTAATAAGTCAAGACACAGTGTATAAACAGATTAATCTGTACATAACTGGTATATCGGTACTTCGTCGACTACTGCAATTTCAGAGAAACATCGAGGGTTTTCGTGCAATTAAATTGTGACATATCCATTGTCTTATCGTTATCTGGTACTTTATAATTGTCTCCTTTGCTGTAAGGCACCGAAATAACATAGCCTAGAATCAAAAGAGTGTAACGTTTGCGTATTACGCACTTTCAACTACTTAAACTTGCTTTCTTTGGAAAAAGCTAGGCAGTCAAGTTTCAGAATTTGAAGTTATCGAAAATATCCTTAGGCATACATCAAGAGGTACTTGAGGAAACAATCGAATATGCTTGCCATAAGACCAGCGATTTCATTTATATTTTATTATTATCTTTAGTGAAAAATAAATGTTGTATCAATTTTATTTCCTCAGTTTTTTATATAAATAATTAAAAATAATAGATGAAAATAAGTGAAGTATAGATTTTTATTTTTTAGCGACTGGTTATCAATGTATATTTTTTCATTGTATTTACAGATCTTTAAATAAAATATTTCACACGTTTCACAATTATTTTCATTAGATTTAATAATTGAATTAAAATTTAATAATAAGTAAATTATGCTATATTTTAATAAACCTATATAATATCATAATAACTATAAATTATTATACTGTTTCATTTTTAATTTGTAAATTTTTATAAAAAGTATGAAAATTACGATTGATGCATCTATTAATACAAAATATTTTTAATCAATACTCTTGGATTTATAATTAAAAAATTTATTAAAGCTTTCAATTTAAAAAAAAGTATAGTTTCTTATAAATAATCCAATTAATAATTTACTAAGTAGTCTACCATGCAAATACTTTTTCATGTTGAAATTTGTTAATATATATTGAATTGAAAGCAATCATAATAGGTCTTTATTATTTATTATATATACAATTTATTTAGCATCTTAAACTTATCATAACATTATGCTAATAATGCATATTTTTAATCAAAGTTTTAAAAATATATTTAAACAATTTATGTACCATAATTTGTGTCATAAATACTTCTAATATAAAATGTTCAACTCAGGTATTACTAATGCATTCAATACATCAAAAATATATAACATGATTCACACATTTACAAATAATAAAAATATAAGACATAGAAAAATTTTAAATAACTATAGTTGTTTATATGAAATAGATAATTGACTTGATGTCTAAAAATGTCATTTATAATAACAAATATAATAAATCTGTTTTAATATTAAAAATCATAGAAATTTGTGAAGTAAAAAAAATATTTTTAGCCATTTATTAAAACATGAAAGTAAGATTTATATATACATATATATATATATATATCACATACTAAATATATTAAATATATGAAGGAATTTAAAACCCAAAGTAAATATCTAGCTTGTACTGCCATCTTCAGAAAATAGCAGAAAATTATTTTAGCTGCCACGATAATGAAATATTTATTATACGTATCTACAGTGTATAAAGTAGATTTTGATTTTATCCACATTCTTGACTTAAATCCAATGGTATGTACACACACGTAGCTATTTTTAATTAATGATAGTAGTTTGTATAACAATTGATAAATTTTTAAATATATTTATATGATGAATACATGATATCATATTTGGTATAAATAAGTATTGATTTTGATATAATTAAATTGAAATTATTTACAGACAAGAAATTAATTTAAATTTAGTTGTAATCTTATTAACAATATTTTCAATATACCATTTATGTTAATTTCGTTTATTAATTATTAAATTTTCGTATTTCATTATTTAATTTTTTTTTATCAAATTTAGTATTTTCTAGATATAAATTCATGATTAATATATTTAATTATTCCATAATTTGATATAATTATTTCCATTTGAAAATATTGATATAAATACTACTATAAAAGTATATTGAGATGAATATTATTCTGAAAATATTAAGGAAATTAAATCATTATTATAAATATAATGACATAGTACAAGCAGAAAATTTAATTAAATAATTTTATTAACAAATTAAAAACAACTGGTTGCAATGATAAAAATATTTTCGTTGCGATTTTTGTTACAATTTTCGTTAAATAAATATAATAAATAATACATAAAACATCAACACTAATAATGTCCAATTAAGTTATAACAATAAAAATTTAATAAAAAATAACAATATCAATAGAATTATAATTATATTCTTTAACATTGATGTGTTTTTTAGAACAATTTACCAACAATTTGTGGACATTGTGGATAAATTGTTCGACATAATCGATCTAATCATATCAATCAATTCAAGCTACTCAACATAATTCATAATCCTTAATTCGTAACTTGTACTTCCTTTCTCTTGGCTTTTATTTTGGCTGTATTACTCTTCTTTTTTTTTAAATATTTAAAATTTGATGATTCAGAGTCATCTGAATCTTGAGAAGATCCGCTCCAAGAACTACTAATTGAACTAGCTTTCATCTGACATTTCCAACACTTACACTTAGGAGATGAACTTTCGGATGAAGAACAACAATTACAATGACAAGACTCTGATGAAGAATCTTCAGTAGAACTCAAATTTGCAAGTCTTTGGCTGAAACGTGAATTCATACTCCCTAACAAAAAAGAAGAAAAAAGAAAATAATTAAAGTAAATTACTATATTAAATTTTTTATAAAAAAACTAATCATTCTAATTAAATTTTTTAATGAGCAAACAAAATTTATTCATATAAAATACGAAAAATAATACTATTTAAAAAAATATAATGGTCCTTTAAGATTTGGTATTTTTTACTGTCAGATATAATATTCAAGTAGTGAAATATAATTATCGTTTATAATTTTTTTTAGAATTCTGTGACAGACAAATTAAAGAACAAAAATATCTGTAAACTAACATAAAATTTTAATAAATAATTATACATACTAATATAAATAAATTAAATAATATTCAAAAATATTGTTATCATCTAATTTTTAGCTAATTCAGTATTTGAAAAGAAAATAGTACATAAAAAAAACTAATAAAAATATCACAAAAAGTATTCTTTTTTTAATATTCCAAATAATTTCAACATATATTTTGGAAAAAAATGATAGTTATGTGATTGAAAATGATATAATAATTCTATATTGAATACTTAATATCTATATATTGCAAAAACTATATAGATTTAAAATTTTTCATATATTGAACATGTTTTTGAATAATTTGAACAATAATTTAATAATACACTTATAAAATTTAGATGATCAATCAAAATTTATCTGTAACTGTCACTATAAATTTTTTTTAAAAAATCTGTATTTACATGAGCCTACTTTTCCCCTCAGATAGCATGCGTAATGTTTGCTCATTTCTGCCAAAGCTAATGCAACTTTTTTTTCTGTTATAAGTTTTTTTCTTGCCTCTTTTTCCTTTTTATTCTTTTTTTCCTTTAATAACTGAGAGTTGTTTAAATCATGTGTCAAAGATAAATTTCTAAACGTTACATTCATCATATCTGTGGTTCTTCTTCTGTTAGATATTGGTGTTTCACATCCTATGTTATTTTCTAATGAGTCTACATATTTATGTTGTAAATCATAATAATCATAACAATCATTCACATCGACGTAACTATCATCATTTGGTTCTAATTTAATAAGTAAATTATCTGATAAAATATTTTTATAAATTTCTTGTAAAGTACGAATTCTTAATCAAAATTATTAGTCAAAAGAACGTATAAATTAAAACATTACTTATAATATATTAAAAAAACGTTATATACCTAAATGATTTAAATTATTTTTAAAAATTAATGTGTTGTTACTAATTGCGTAGTTCTCATTTATATCTATTGTAGAATTTTCATATTCAGGTGTTAGTAATTTTTGAGCATGTGAATGTTCTGGAGCCATTGATTCTGAATGATTTAATCTTTCCGGTATAGCTTGCTTCTTTTTTAATGGAACTGTTAAAGGTGTTTTTATTTCTGAAATATATTTTTAAAAAAAGAGTATTATTGCAACATATTTATTATTAAACTAAAGCAATTTTTTAATATAAACTGACTTCTGACTGGTGTGTCCATTTTTTTCCCACGAGACATATTTTTCACTCTTTTGGCAACCAAGGACAATCTCTTTTTCATATTATTTGTTTTACCTGTAATTTTTAAAGATTGAAATAAATATTTAAATAATTAAATAATTATACTTGATATATTTAATAATATACATAGTATACATTTATTTAGGCTAAATAAAAATTACCTGATTTTTTATCTTTAGAATCCTCAATATTTGAATTTGTATCACTTTCATTGTCAGAACTTTCAATAGTCGATTGTATTGTTTTGTTTTTCTACAAAATTAAAATATGTAATAAATCAAATAGCCTTAAAATCCATAATAAATTTAATAAAATGTCAATAAATTATATATATATAAGTATTTTTCGAAAAATTACCGTAGTATTTGTTGATTTTGTACTGGGAATTTTATTTACTTTTTCTTTTACAATAGGTTTTGTTTTTGTTGTCCTCTTTGGTTTTTCAGGTACGTATTTTTCTTTTACTTCTTTATCTTTCGTTTTATTTCTAGCTAAAATAATTCACGTGAAAAAAATGAAATTAAAAATGGAGTATTTTCAATATATTAAAAAATATTTACCTGGCTTTTTAGTTTCATGGGTAGGCTCTTTTAACTCTGGAACATTTGTATCATCGATTTTGGTTTTTGAATTATTTTTCTAAAAAAATTAATATTATACAAATAATCACAAATACATACATATATATTTTTATAATTGACAAAAAATAGTTATAATTATGTATATAATTTATAATCCTACGTTAACTTTTTTTACTGTTGGAACTTTAACTGTTGTATTTTTTTGAGTTGTCGATTTAGGCACTTTTTGTGGTTCTTTTTTAGTTGTTGTATTTCTGGTAACCATTCTTGTAGTTGTTTTATCATCTTTCGTATTCAATAATTTTTTGGGAGCTTGTTTTACTGTAGTTTAATATACAAATTGTTTCGTTAAAATAAAACCAAAAATTTTTCAAAGTAAACAAATTTTTACCTAATTTTGTCGAATCTTTATCGGCTTTTTTTAATTTTTTTACAGGTAATTTAGTTACAGGCTCCTTTTTAGTTGTCTATGAATTAAAAATTGTTTATATAAGTAATATTATTCATTGTAATAATGGAATTAATATAAATATAATAATGTAATAAAATAATACCTTAACTTCCTTTGTTTTTGTTACTTTTGTTTTTGTTTCTTTTATATCAGGTATTGATTTATCAAATTCAACTGTTTTATTTTTCATTGTTCTTAGCGGTTGGTTAACTTTCTTTTCCGTCGTATTTTCTTAAATACATATTTTAAAATAGATAGATTAATATAACTTATTATGTTGCTAAGTGAATGGAAATACAACATAAAATAGAATATAATCACCAAAAATATTATATAAATTATGAGTACTCAATCAAGAATTCAAGTTTCAATTCCAAGTAAAAAAATTTTTTTATGACAAAATTCGAATCAATATATAAGAGAGTAATTTATTAATAAATCTTACCTTTATTCGTTTTCAATATTTTAGGTTTCTCTACAGTTTTTTCGGTACCAGTTGTTAATTTTTTTTTCTTGTTAGTACAAGCTGTACAGAGTTTTAGTGTAGATCCATCCTCCAAGTTTACAATATTTTCGAGTTTAATTGCTTTACCCTTTTTTGCACCAGAAGTATTAGCAGTATCTTCAGTTTTTTTGGGTCTTTTTTTTAATAATTTTTTTAAGCGACTAACAGGTTGTGTCTCTTTTTCGTGAAAATCTTCAACGGACAATCTTCTTACGTTTGACCTTAAGTTATGAGGTGCCATTGTACTACCTTTTAAATTTTTTAACGAAATTAAAATTAAAATAATAAATTGTTGATCAATCAGAACTTTTATTCTTAAAGGTTGCCATCATACTGTTGAAAATATGTAGCTTACAAATATTGTTTACTCAAAATAGAATGCTCAATGATACTTTTAAAGTTTGTAAACACATTTGATATTACATTGTTTCAGAATAATTTTACTGAATTTTCAAAGTATAATTTAATGAAAATGTTGTATATAAAATATTAAATCTCCTATTTAAATTCTACTTTTTTTAAATATTTATATAATTACTATTAAATATTATATATTTATATTTCTCGTAGGAATTTCAGTAATATATAATACATTTTTTATTAGTTCGATATATATTAATTGATTATAATAAGAAATCAACTATAAATAATATTTTGATCACTAAATCGAAAGCTTTAAAGTTATTTTTAAATATATAACTTATGTACTCAAGTATTAAAAACGTAATTTATAATATTATAATTGTAAGCAATTATTTTTATTTAAAAACATGATTAATGTATTTTACATTTAGTAAAGTATTTATTATTCGTACAATTTATTTCAATATTTTTAATATGTAAAGTTATATTCTATAATAAATAATAATTTATGTATTTATTCTGTAGATTAATTATCTAAAATATGAATCTTAAATTTGTCGAATTAATGGTTCATTATATATTCATATATATCGTGTACAAATACTTATTTATTTACATATTCATATACAAATTCATCGATGAAGAATTATTGTTTGTATGTTTTTACATCTGTATCAAATTTAATAAAATTCGAATTTCATCCAATTTAATGTGAAGACATTTAAGCATAAACGATTATTAATTAATATTTAATTTAAAAAAATTAATGAAAAGAATTTAATACTTAATTTTGTATACATATAAATTATATATTATAATTTTCTATATTTTAATTGTGTTGTTTGATTTAAATTACAATTTCTTAATTGTAATATTTTCAAAAGCTAAGCAGCAACTACAGTCAGAAAAATATTATTTCAATATTTCAAATTTCAAAATTATTAAACAAAAATTTCATCAAATCAATTTATTTATTTTCAATTTAATGCACGGAATCAGTTTAGTATTATAAATATTGAATAGATAATAAGCATATTATTTAAAATCGAAATTTAATAATTGTTTTTTGAAAAAATTAAATATTTAGAATAATAATTCCTATTTATGTACGAACGTACAATGGAATTTGTAAAGATCTACATACTTTTTGTAATAAATTTTTAATATTACAAATTTTATTATAGTTATAGGTGAGCTCTATTCCTGTTTTTCAATATCTACGTTACATTTACAGAAATAGAAATATTGGATCAATCCTTTATTATTTTATTTTTATTACTTAAAAATGTGACATTATTCAACTAATATTATTTATTAATAATATATATTATCTGCAGAAAATTTGTTGTTTATTGCATTTATAACTTACAAGATCATATTTAATTATATCAATTAATATTATTGATATCATTTATAATAATTTTATTTGTAATTGAAATTGAATTATTATTTTGCTGAATAATTCTACAAGTTTTTTTATATTAATTGATATTATAGTAAATTGATTAATTTATGAATTAAAAGCAAAAAAGAAAGTATTGTAAAAACGTCATCTACATTTAATAATGAATAATGATTTAGACATGATGGAACCTCAGAATATTAAAGGAAACTACTTAAAAAATCATGTAAATAAAAATATGGAAAGTAAATATATACAGATTGATTAAATTTTTTAGAAATTTCTTGTTTCGATTTTTTCGAAATTTTCGATTAATTTTCTAATTATATAGTTTTAACATATTATTGATCAATGTACTCTACTGTGAAAATATTTTATAAATAATTTTACAGTATATTAAGTTAAGAATTCGGAAATTTTTTAATTCTATGCATGATTATAATGCAAATGCAATTAAATTTAAATAAATTAAAAAAAATAAGTAAAATACATTTAAATACGATTGAAAATAATACTTCATCATTTATTGCAGATTTAGAATAAAAAGAATGATTCAAATTAAACTTTTTTTATCTTCATTGTCTTCGTATAAGAGATGTTCGAAAGTGTAAAGATTATTTTTCAAAAGAGTAGAGGGAAACTACAAGAAGATTTACTTTTAAAGCATTGGATGAGATCTTTCTTCGGCCTTGACGACTAACTCGGTTCAAGGAACTGCCTGGACCAAGTATACACCTACACCAAGTTATTGGTCTGTGTATTGTTTAAAGATTGTATTAAAAATATAATTTAATATCATATATTTATGATACACTATATATTTAAAGTGGAATGAAACCAATGTATTTATAAACGCAAGTCCATGGTATAAAATTATCAGTATTCTTAAGGAATAATATGTTTTACATACATCATAATACCTATACTCGAAATTATTCAATTAAATATTTTTATTTATAAATTATATTCTGTAATTTTTTCAGTATTTGAAAAGTTTGGTTCCCTTTTATTCAAAACTATAATTAATACATCAAGATGTTATGTATATTACTGTGTAATATTACGTAATAAATAATAAATATGAAAATCAACAATGCAAAATGAAAACTTTCTTGTGAAAATTCATTATTTTATTGATTAGAGATATTTAATAAATGTAAATATCTTTGAATTAATCATATAATTGATTATTATACGATATTTTTAAATAATAATGATTGATATACCTTAAGAAAAAAATAGTTTATTAAATGTATAATTTAATAATAATGCACAAATAATATTAGATATTACTTACATAATTATTTTAAAACACATTTGTATCTCAATAAAACGAATACAAGATACAAATGCAATGTATTCAGACGAAATTAATTCATTATTAAATAATTAAAAATAAACTAAATAAATTAGTATATAACTATATTTTTTTGTATCAGGACTTTTCTATTTTATTTTTTATAATGAATTTACTGATTAAGCAAACTTTTAATATTATTGAAGGAATATTTTAATTTATACACCATTGCTTTTAACAATTTTCGTTTCAATATTCATTCTGATTATTCGATTATATTATAGAAATTAAAAACTCACATCGCTATTCAAAATTAGTTCAAAAACACAAATACCAAATAATAAATATTGTACTTCCTCCGCAAATTTTATCATTCTTATAATAAAATAACCAAGGACTTCTAAAAAAAAGTATCATCCGAAATATCCATAAATATGAAGCCTTTAGAATTTCCAAATAATAATCGTCTCTGAATTCAGGCACAAAAACGTGAATGGAGTGCGACTTTGGTATATCCCAACTCCTCGATATCGCCCACCACACTTTATACACCAACACGGATCCACAAGTGTTCACATGTACGCGGAAATGCTCGTGTATTTGTACGAGAGGAGGCTCTCACTGATGAAAAGAAAATACCAAGGCATGTGTTGTAAGACCGGACCATGGCCGCTGACTGGTCACATGTATATATAACAGTCTGATTGTGAGGATTCCGTGGATAGTTGCACGCGACAACGCGCCGAACAAACATGAGTAAGGTAAGCGCACCGGAGGATATTTTTTAGTGTTGTTTCCTTTTTTCTTCTTTTTTTTTGTAAGAAAGTGCATTAGAATGTTTTGAATAGTTCAGTGTAGTAAAAATGTTGTTGTGTCTTTGTGATTCGATTTTGTATTTGATTTACTTTTTGAAAGCTCACAATTACATAGTTTGTTAGGAACAAAGTATGTTTTAAAACATCAATCGAAATTCCTTTTTCCAAAGTGATTAAAAACAAGTAAACTTATTAGATTTTTGGAAATACAAACGAATTAATTAGTATTTTTTTCCCTTTCAAATTAATAGTGTAGTTTAAACAGAGCATATGCTGATCGATACATTTGTTTTTGTAGACATATTGAAGTAATACTGTTGAGTAAATAATCATGGATTATGATGCAATCGGATATCCAATGCAATATTAAATAATAGTTACATGAACAAATTGTTAATCTCTGGAGCAGAGTATCCACTTACATTCTACTACCTTTTATCTTATCTTTTATATTAATCTTATCTTTACATTCGAGTCGTTAAACGTATCTTAAGGTGTGCGCCTAGAGGCAGCTGGATCCGAGTGATCAAAAACTTCACGAATTTTTTTGAAAGGGATTCGGAGAAATCAGGGGTGCGAGTAGATGAAAGAACAGAATAAAATGATCCCATAATAACGAAATCATCTTAAGCATTTTAAAATTTATAATAATTTATTCAACTTAAATCACGCTATTAGGCATACAGGATTCGCCCACTTAGACTACAAGATGTGACTCTTAAAAATTACTGATAACGTGAGCTAATCGACGTCGCAGTTCCTTCTGATTCGTTCAGATGTATATTTCTTGGCTAAACGAGGGTCTCCAGTTTTGTTAGTTTAATGACCTACATATCCCACGTGTTAATCTCGCAGAAAATTTCCCGTGTTAAATGACCTTTTCTTGATGGTGATAATTCGGGATATGTTATCACGAAGACTATCACGTGAGCGCAATAATACAAATAGGGTAATACATATACGAGTTATTTAGAATTAAGTAAACTGTAAAAGACTCAAAACTGTTTGAGGAGAGTAAAAAGCTATCGAATAAAACTCAATCTCAATTTCCCTTATTACCATAACAGATTCTATTCTAATTAAAAATTTCTACAGATTCTTCATTACATCCAGAATATTTTAATGTTAATCTGTAATTTAAAATAGAGAATGTTTATTATTCCGAATAGTTACTTTCATACTATAAATAATATCTTCTATTTATGTCACCAAGTAACTATTTACAAAATTAATTCAACAGTATTAATTAAAATAATAAAATAATTTTAATTTAATTGATAAATAATATATCTATGTATATATATTATATTGCCTGAGGTATTTAAAGTAAATGCACAAAATAATTAAAGTACAGTTACATAATAAATCTTTTTTTTTATTTTATAGCTAACGTCCTTATTTCTATTTATATACATTTATGGAGCTCTTGGCAATCCAATCCAGAAATTGGAATATCTAGATGATCTGGACAATGAAGCTGAAGTAATTGAAGCTGGTGAATGGCTTCCTGGCATTGACAACCTTAATGAAAAACGTGTACCGGTAATTCGGTTGGTAGTACCGGGTAATTACATCGGGTTGTACGGCACATCAAACCTGGGGGAACGAACCCAGATTCCGCACAATTATGATTCTCTACCGGGACTAATGAATTTACAAGAGAAGTCTATACCCGAGGAAGTAATTGCCAGAATATATTCTTCAAGGCATCCTAAATCTGAAGTTGAACAAATATAATATAATATTTATTTCTAAGTAATTTAATGTGCGTGAATGATGTTAAGCTTATCAAAGTAATGTGATGCTGTGAATAGCCTTGATCAAATTATTTGCCAACTACAAAATTTGTGCATCATGACTCTATGAACCAGTATTGATATTTTTACTCTTGGATAGTTGTGAATGCGGATATTAAAATTTAACTATATGAGTCGTTTCTTATCTAATAATTACATATTAATTATTATGTATTATTTATAAAATATATAAAAATATTTTTTAGAAAATTTTGTATATTTTTTTAAAAGTAAAATGTAATTTTATGTGAATTAATTTGTTTTCTATTTACATTGTACATACTTGATATTATATGAATTTTAAGAAATATTTGTAAGGCTTTGATAAAATGCATTTAAATACAATAAATAATGAAAAATATATAAAAAAAAATACATATAAAATGTATTTAATAAATGTATTATAAATAATTCTTTATGGTATTTTCTATCAAAATAATTTTCTACCACTCAAGTTAATAATGTAACTAAATTTTCCACTGCTGACTCTTGATTTTCTATTGTACCAATTCAAACGTATGTATGTAAATTTCAGTCATTCATAGTCTACAGTATACTCGTTTATTTATCTAAATATACCCTTCGACAATAGAATATATTTCAGCGATACTCCACGTACTTGTAACTGTATAATAATAATGTGGACGTATTACAATCAATGTACTCAAACAATAGTATAATTTTGTTTTGTAAATAAAATAGAGAAAACCGATTTTATATTTCAAAATGATTGAATGTTATTGTTCATTGGTTAGTGAGGTCAATTATTAATTAAATTATTCTGTTATAATTTTCAAATATTGCCAAGTAAACATCGATTATTTGCATTTAGTATTGATATTATTGTTTAAATATATTGCATTATTTTATATTTATTTAGAACCCTCACATACAAATTCTGATTCTAACAAATGTTTTAAATATTTATAATACATTAAAATAGAGGAGAAAATTGAGCAAAGAAAAGTTTTACAAACAACAACATCTTTTTTATTTTTGGTGCATTAATTCAAACAAAGTAGAGACAAGCTAAGATACTACATTTAAGCATAAGAAATACTCGTTTAAAAGGTATATATTAAGCTAAATACTTCTGGGAGCATGTCATTTTCAACCTAACTCTGCTTACATTTTAACATTCAACTAAGTTTTACCTCAAAGCTATCTTTTACTTTGTGGATATATAACATTCTTTGGCGTTATTTTGCATTTGAATAAAAAAATTTTTAATCTTCTTAGCCAACATTTTCTATGGAACATGAAAAGAAACTTTCATGAATTCGAGTTTGTTTCACGTCTTTTTATTTCTTATACAATGCATTCCTATGACTAATTAAAGTTCTTATGCTCATTCATTCTTTTTTGTAGCTCCAAACTGCTATTACTGATCTTCGATGATTCTGATTAATGATTTAGACTCTGATCTAAGACTTAAATGATCTAGTAACTGTGATTTGGAGTTTTTTTACATCTAGTGATTGCATTGATTTCATTCATACACAATTTTATTATATCGTGTTTATTTTAGGTTATTAGTGAAATGTAATTTTATAAAAATTAATTTTTTAATTAATTACTATAATATATATTATAACTATTATTGAGAAATATATTAAATAAAATTTACAAAGTCTGTGAACAACAATGTCTATTTATATTTTTTTCGCAATTTTAATACTTTGCAAAAAATAATACCGAGTTTTGATATCTAACTAAAATTTTATCACAATAAAAATATCATGGATACAGTATTGTATTTACTATGAAATTATAAATAAGAAATATCTCATATATTGCATGTTATACATTATATAATTAGACCCACTGATTAGTTGTTTTAATTATATAAAATAATTTAATATTATTGACAAATCATGTGATGCAAATATAGATTTTTGTAGGTAAAGAAAAATTATTAAGTGTATCATTTTAATATAATGTGGTTTATACAAATTACACATACATTATACTTGTTTTTAAGTTATTGATGACATGTTTATTAATAGTTTTATTAGAGTAATTCAACGGTTGATAAAAAAACTTTAGAAATTTCATTAGGAAGGTGTATTGAAATTCCGTTCTTTATTACAATTATTTAGTAAGCCCTTTTGATGTGGTTTATTTTTAAAATATTTGAACTTTAATTTGATTTCGTTTTCTTTAATTGAATACGTGCTCTACAAAATTTGCATCCTTCTCGGAATGGATACGACGCGGTTTACCACATTCTGCAATGAATCGTTTTAATGGAGCGAAAGTCAGGTTTCATTAAATCTCTGATTACTTGTAACTAAGCCACATTTAAACAAATACACTCCGTGAAAAAATTTTTATTAGAACTCATCAATTATATTTATTTCATTTAATCACATTAAAGAAAATGAAAATTTATTCAAATGAAAATAAAATTACAATTGGATATAATTATACATAAATAAAAATATAAATTAAATAAAAATTTTAAACAATTGTTATTTTATTGATAGTATATAGAGTATAAAATATTTATTTTATAATTTCAAAGTGAATGAATCAAAAAATTTATAATTATAAAAACCTCGTCATTAACGTACTTAATTTTAAAATCGATTTTCTTCAATACAAACCGTTCATCATTTTTTATTATTTATTTATTTATTAATACTTTCCTCAGTGTCTGAAAAATAAACTTTATAATTAAATACTCTTATAATTAATTAACTTTATAACTAATTTTAATTTTTCATTCATAATCAATCTAATTATAAATTGAAAATCGAAGATTTCAAAAACTTGGTTTGTATGTCGAGTTTTGTGCCTTGTTGTACGTACTGTACACGTTTTTTAATTTTATGAATTTAAATCATCAAACTTATAAATAACATAATAATATTAACTTTCACTCTTTTTCTTGTATATAGACAGAATTAAAAATTAACTAACTGATTTAAAAAAATAAATTTTTATTTCTTATATGTTTTTAATATGCTTATAAAAGAAAAGTATAATAATTTTTTACACAGTTATATAATAGAATATTGAAAAAAGAATTCAAAATCTAAACTAAATATCATAGTTTTAACAATAATGAATGGTACTCACTAAATTATTTATTATATGTAATTATATTCGATTATATAAATACTATTTATTTAAATTTTAAATATAATTACTTGTCAAATGTATATTTAGTTGTTTCTTTCATTTCCACTTATCCTGTCAAATATTTTCCCATTAATATATTATATATGATTTTTAGAAACATTATTAATATTCTTTTATTTAAATTAGTTTAATTACCAATTACTCCTCTGCACATACTTTCACATTCGCTAACGTATCCTGTACGTTGAAATTTAGATACACGATCTACAGTTAAATAAATAACATAAGTTATTCATAAAACATTGAGATACTTAACTTAAAAAATTATATCTTATTTATATCCATTTAATTCAATAATAATTAACTAATTGATACTTTCTCAAAAAAAACTTTGAAATTATTATAAATATTGCTTGAGTAAAGATATTTTATTATTTAGATTTCCCAAATAATTCAGTTTTTACATAAATTTTGGATTTTTTTATACTTTGCATAATTACGAATTGTAAATAAAATTTAAAAAAATATTATACAACTTGCTTAGAAGTGAATTAAATATTTTTTGATTTATCAATTTATTATTGAATTTCATAATATAATACAAAAATTTAATTTGAATTTTACTATGATATAGTCTATTTATATTTAAATATATAGTATAAAAAACTATTTTTTTAATAGTTTTTATATTCTTTTAGAAATTTAACATTTACTTTTTATGTGTTCTGAATTGAGGCACAAGTATATAATCAATACCGAATATTAATATATACATACATATATATATATATATATATATATATATATATATATTATTTGATAATAAAAATATATTAATTATTCATGCAAATCATAATTGCATACTCAATAATACTTATAAAGAAATTGTGTGTTTGTTGTAATTATTAATTTTTGCATGATTTGTATAAAAGTAATATGTTTTTGTATACTATTTTATTGATTTAAAAATATTTCTTGTTTTAAATTTTAAATGTTAAAAAATCACTTACTCCGACAAGCTGTTTGGCATTCGTTATTAGTCTTGAATTTATTTACTAAAATATAAAAAATATAATCAGCATATAATATTATTTAATTGAGGATATGTTTTATTACCTGAAACATAACGTTTGTAGCAATTATAGTTGCACTGGTATTTATTCTTTAGGTCAGTCTCTATAAAAAATAGTTAGACAATTATATTTATTTTTTATTTTTATTAATAAATACATATATTTGATACATTTATAATAAAATTTTGACTAATAATTATCTAAAGTCGCTTTTACTATTTGACGGACAGGATTTAATGAAAACTATCAGCTGCTTACTAAGAAATTCAGTCTAATAAATTGGAACGAAAGGCCAATATTGTATTTTTGTTATTTTAAGTTCAATCATGTTGGATCTGTTTGAAAAAGCTGGAAATAACGGAAAAACACGCAACACAACTTATATAAATTTAAATGAGACTTGAGAAATATTGAAAAATTTTCAAATATTCTCAAAAACTTCTGGTTACGTTTTGACTGATAATTTTCTTTTTATATTATCATTTTTATTGTATCATTTTTATTCTAATATAAATAATTTTATAGCTATTTAATACATTTTAACACATTTATTCATAACTTATAAATGCTAATCATCTTTCTTGATAATTTAAGGTTTGACAAAAATAATATAAATATAAATGATTTTGTAAATATAAAAATATAAGCTTCCATTAATTTGAAAAGTATAAAACTTTGAATTTATTTTAAGTGATATAATTATAATAAATTAAATGGATTCTAGTTTAATTGTTATATAATTATAGTTCACATTACAATTTATAATATTTAAAATAATTTTTATTTTCATTATTATTAAATTTTTATACTAATTAGATTTTTATTAATTATTTTGCAAACTTTATGTAGCGTTCAAAACTTAATTTTTTTATTAACCAAGAAAAAGTTATTTGATTTTATGAAAAAATGTATATATATATATTAATATTTATTTATCATAAAATTATGTATCGTTATTACTTACTACATTTTTCAACACAAAGTTTCAAATCACAAGCAATAAATGATATATAATATGTAATTATTAAAAAAAAAATTGTTGATGTTTTCATTATATTTTCCGAAATTTAATACTATCTCTTAAAATTTCCTAAGCGAATGAACTATTTCAATAACAGTACCAAACAAAATTTTAGCAAGTTGGATGGTGAATTTTTATTCAATGTTCAATATTTCAGTAATTTAGTTAATTTTTTTATTAATATAAAAAGAAAACTAATCAAAACAAGAAAATAATAAAAAATTTATAGCTGTAAAATTTATTCATTTAACAAAAATAACGATCCAAATTTATTAATGTCTATAAATAAATTCTACAATCCCAGGTAATAAAGATAATTTTTTGTTGGATAAATAAGTGTATTAAATGAAATATTTATGAATATTTACAAAATGAATAAATATAAAATGCATTATATTTTATTATTTAGTAATATTGTGACTGAATAAATCATAAATATAAAATTTGTTATCGCTATTACTATTTGTTAAATTTAAAAATATTTTTACACGGTTTTTTGCTCGCAAAACTCGATAAAGCATGTAATTTAATTAGTAATTATATTTTATACTACAATTATCATAAATATGTACCGATAAATCTCAATATAATACAAAAGATATTTCTTGTACAATTTTCAAGCATTAATATGACTGATTAAATATGTAACATTTAAGATATTTTTAAGTAATTTTAGATGTTAAGATCAAGCTGCGCGAAAATAAATACAAATTTATGCGAGTCGAATGATACTTAGGAATGTTGACTTTCGAATAAATAATAATTGATAAAAATGAGTTTCGGGTGATTTTCCCCAAAGAAAACCGACGTATTGGGGCGTCTTGCGACTTCGAAACCTCGTCGCGATGCAAATATAGACGTATATTTGTCTAAAGAAAAATCGGGGAAAAGGATAACGTTTCAGCGATAAGGCATGAACGTTATGAGGAAACTCATTTGAATAATTTTGTAATATTTAACAAGGAGAATGTGTTAATTGTAATTGAATTGTAACTTGTTTTGTAATGTTAGATATAAAGGCTTTTTCCTTCCGAAACCCAGACGGAAGATTTTTTATGCCGTGTAGCATTAAGTTATCGTATGTCAATATTTAAGCGAGCATTTTAAGATTTTAGACAATAATAATAAAACAAAATGTACAAGGAGTAGGGGAAAATTTCGGCCGAGATCGAAGTTAAAATTTTTTTTGAGGGCATTCCTCTTTGAGCACGCGCTAAAGAAAGTTTTCCGCTACTCTTTATTTGAAAGAATATTCACATATATATCTATTTTATTATATAAATAAATAAACAGTCTGGGAAGTATAATTAATTTACTTATATTTTATTTAAATCTAACAATTATTTTATTTCATAATTATATTAATCACAGGGAAAAGCACAGCGTCAAATTGATATTTTACAAATATACTTTATTATATTATTACAAATAAAATATTTCGTAAATGATTCCGTATTATTATAAAAACATATAGAAAGTAAATATTATGATATATAACTTTTATTTTTTTTAACTTTTTATAAATCTATATAAAAAAATTCATATAATTAATATGTATTAACTTATGTTTAGATTAATTAAATTAATTTATCATAAATATTTTTAAATAATGATATTGTATTAAAGGGTATTTCGAAGTGATGAATATATAAATATAATATGCTGCTCTTGATTTGAACATATTAATCTTGCAGTTGTCAATAATATAAAATTGTTAGTAATAGCATGTCGACTCCTGAGTTTATGTAGTGTAGATAGGCTTTCAATAACGTAAACACATATTTTATTATAATTATTAAGAAGGTTAAATTACTAAGCCAAGAGAAAAACAGAGGTGTAATAATTTAATAAAATATTTCAAAGATAAAATATGATAAAAAATTTATTCTAAATAACATATTTTCATCAAATACAGATTTTAAATAATTAAAGTAATTGTTTTAGATATTTAAATTAGATATTTTTTTATTTTAAATGCAATTTATTGCCAATATACGTTTATACCAAAAATTCAAAGATAATTTAAGGAACTATTTTTACTAAATGTATAGGTACAAATAAAATATATAAAAAATATTTATATTTTTCTTCAATTTCCTAAAAACTGAGAACGGAAGCTAAAAAATATATGCCAATTAATTTCTGATATTTTCATGATTAAAAACTTTTATATTATTTTATACTTAAATTAGTTTACCTATTACACCATATTTTCTTCTACACATATTTAAACATCCCTTATGGTGTTTTTTATCGGATTTCACAGCTATAAATGACGAAAAAATACGAAGAGGTTATTAAAAGTATTTAAATACTCAACTCAACGAATTATTTTCCATTAACATAATTTCATAAAATTTTAATAAAATTAAATTTAATTCAATTTAATATAATTTAACAAAATTTAGTATATTACTAAATTCTAAGTCATATTCATAAATTCTTAAATTTTTATGTTTCATTACTAATTTTACTATTTAACATAAAAATTCTCTTAAATTTTTATACATCAATCAAAAAATTATTTTTTTATTTATTGTATCTCCTATTATCAAAGAATAATTTCTGACTGAAAAAGGAACAATTTTATTAATTTATCTATAGTTAAATAAATTCGAAGGCAATCAATTACAATAATGAAATAATATTTTATTTTTATAATATTTACTAATTTAAAAAGTTTTTTTATATTTTTTGTTTTTAATTTATAATTGTGAAAAAATGGCATACTGTCACAAGCTTTCGCGCAGTCCTTGTACTTTCCAGTATATTGTGCATCTTAAATATAAATATAATTATGCAATTATTTTTATAATAAAAAGTTTTTTAATTTACTCTGTTATCTTACCTCCTAAAATATGCATTTTATAGCAATCGTCTATACATTTTGTTTTACTATTTACTCTTGTACTAGAACCTAAAAATAATGATTATTTAATTATATTTATTATTTGTGCTTCTATAATTATTTACATGTATTTTATAAGCATTATAGAAAACAATAATAAAAGTTATAACATCTTGTTATGGTAATTTTCCCCAAACATTTTCGCGGTGGCTTAAAAATAATTAGCCATTTTTTTGTCTAAAAATTTTTAATAATAACATAATATCAATTCTTCATATTTTTAAAATATTTTTAAATTTTATAGAAATCAATATCGTTCTTTATGCTATGGATTATGTTGAGACACGAGAAATACAGGACTTAAATTATGCCAAGAAAACACGACGGTACGTCCAAAGAAGCCCCTACAGCTGGAAAAAAGTAATAGCTGGAGAACAATGTTTTTTGAAAAAGATAAATGTGAACTATATGCATATGAAATAGCAGAATCAATGTAAGTAAGAAAAATTTTAATTTATAATGTGAGCATTATTATTAAAAAATTCAAATGCATTTTTCTCAAAATTTTCAAAAATGGTTGATGTTATAGCTTTAATACAGATTATCCGAATAATTTGAAAAATTTAAGGAATATACCAAATAAGTTTTCATGCTTTGAACCTCCATTCTATTCATAGTTTAAAAAATTTGTCACGCAATAAATCAACAATTTTTTTTTTTGTAAATGCTGTCTTTTCGTTAAATTTGGAGTTTAATAAAAGTGGAGGTTTTGCTATCTAGAATTTAATCTAATTTAATACTAAAAAAATTTTTTCTATTATATTTAACTTGCAGACCTCTAAGATATTAACCGTTTTACATTTTTTTTCTATTTTTTCTTAATTATTGAAAATTCATTTATTTTTAACTCTACAAACTAGGTTTAACCAGTTAAATGATTAACAAATATTATAGTAATCACGCGAATAATATATGATATATTACTTTTCCACTGATTAGTATGACTTACATTACTTGAAAGAGACCATATTCATAATTTACAGCTCAAGCATTCATAAAAAAATGAATATTACAAAATAATAACAAAATATAAATAATAAATCTTTTAATTATTATGGAGTGAAAAAAAAAGTAATAAATACTTACCACAATGACTGATGCAATCGTCTAAATCACAATGAACAAATGACACACAACATATAATTATTAATAATGTAAGTAGTTGTGATTTCATTTTTTTATTTAATATTTTATTTTAGAATTAGATAATAGAGATACTATATTAACATTCACTAAAATTTTCTTGGTAAATTGAAGGCTTAAAATATATAGATTTCCCTGTATTTAATAATTTATTTAATATTCTTAGATAAATAATCAAACGACTGAAAAATATAAAGCAATAAAAAAATTATAGCTTCTAAAATTGATATTTTTCAAAAATACTACTATCAAAATATATTCATAACGATAAGTAGTCAACTTTAACAAAAGTAATTTCACTATTAACGTAAAATATTACAATCACTTAAAAAATATATTCACAATAATTGAGAGAAAACATTTCGGCTAGCATATTTAACAAATAGAAATGTATAAATAATTTGTATCATAAACATTTGATTTTTTCCTCAAATTCGACTCCTTCGAAAAATCTTCTGATAAAACAATTGTTCTAAAATATTATGATTGTTAGAAACATTAGTAATATTCTTAAAAATTATATTAAATACAATTTACCCCATAATTTTCCATATTTCCTTTTGCACATACCGTTACATCCAGCAACCAATCTTCTATCGGGCTTAAGAGCTACAATAATATTAATTATAATTTATAGTTTTTATATTCGCAGTTTCCATTTGCAAATTAAAAGAAAACATATAAAAATAAAATGTACATTATAAAATAATTATTTTATTACTCGGTTTTAAGTATTGTTTTAGATATTTTTTAGAACTTTTGTATGAAAAAAGAAACATAAATTAATTGTTTGATGATAGAAAAATTTTTTATAGTTAATTATTTTTTCAAATCACGAATTTTATTATGTTTTTTTATTAAAGATATTATATGTTTGTGTAATCTAAAATCTTTATAAGAATTATAAAAAAAGTAATTATTTTATTTGAATACGTTTTTTCATTATTTTAAAATATTTTTCATTATTTGACCTACTGTATTAGAAAATACGGTACGATAGCTTACAATAACAGAGATCCTTGCAATCCTTGGCACTTCGATACGTTTGATTACCTAAAATATTAACAACAATATTACAAATGTATTTTTTTTTTAAATAATTTTCAATCTGCAATATATTTTCTTACCTAAAACGTGGAATCTAAAGCAATCATCGTTACACGATATTTTACTACGTTTACTATTGTCTATAAATAATAAATATGTAATAGAATATATACATTTATTTTAACAATAAAATAAAAAAAAATAGATAAAAAAATATAGATAGTTTTGAAAAAACCCTATTTATTATGGACTAAGATGATTAAAAAAAATTTCAATCAGATATATTTTCGCTTTGAAAACCAATACAATGAAAGCCATTAATTATTATACTATTCATTGATATTTTAACAAATAAAAATTGAAATTTAGAATTTTTAAAATAAAAAATAATAAAATAAATGAACTTTTGTTTATAATAACGAGAAAAAAATAATAGCATCAAGTGTAATCCATATAATTTAATATCATACAATGTATTTAAATAAATTTTTAGATATTGAAAACTGTTTCCAAACAATATTTAAATATATCGAATAATTCATATTATATCATATTTATTGTTAATTATTCATGAAAAAATATTTCAATTTGTTTTATTATCAACTTCATAACTGAGCTATAAATTAACATTCAATATTGCAAAAGTTTTTAACTTGAAATGGTTAGAAATGCTAATTATATTTTTCGTCATTTAATTCTAAAAAAATAATATAAATATAAATAAATTTGTAAATATAAAAAAAATATGTTAAATATTTTTTAATTTGAAAAGAGTAAAAAGTAAATAAAGATTATATATTTGTATGCAATTTAGTTTTATTATTGGATACTAAGTCCCAGGAAATCATACTCTACTTGTGATCTTCATAAATAAAAACCATAATATTTAAAAAATATTAATTGAAATTTAGAAGTATAAACTGAAATAGATTGAATAATTTTTATTTCAATTACTCTTAATTTTTGATTCCAAATAATTTTAATTTTTATTAGTTATTTGAACAAACATTGTATAGTGCAAAAATTGTATGTTTTTCTAAACCATTGAAAAGTTATTCAAACTGTATGAAATATAGATGTAGCTATTTTAATTATTATGAAATTAATCATTTTTATTACGTACAGCATTTCGAACCTCCAAGACAATTCATTAAATCACTAAAAACTAATGATACACAACATATAATTATAACTAAGCAAAGTATTGGTGTTTTCATTTTTTAGTAGTATTTTTTAATATTAATCAAGAAACAGATGTATTTCAATACATTTTATTTTAATAAATTTATAATTCTTAAAATTCTTAGAATTTATAATTTTTCTATATTTAATAATTTATTTAATATTTTTAGATAAATAATTAAACTACTATAAACAGAAAGTAATAAAAATATTAGAGCTTGTAAAATTGATGTGTGTAAAATTATACCTATCAAAATGTATTAATGATGATAAATATATTTTATAGCCAACTGCAATATAAATGTTGAACGTAAGTTTAAATAGAAA